>CM031235.1:159361056-159961056 GCA_018340775.1 Taxus wallichiana var. yunnanensis | reverse complement strand
ACCCACCCTTCCTAAAAATAGACTAAGGCTATACTCGCCCATGCATTCTAATTTTATTCTTTAAAAAAATAAATAAAAGTAAAGTGAACTAATATAAAGAGGCATTAATAGCCTTTGATTACATAAAGTCAAACTACAGTTGACTGTTCTATTTTTAAGAAAAGCATGAGTGAATAATTTGCGAATAATAAATCTTGCTTAATGAGCAAGTCTCCTTCCTCGTGCATGCAAATTTTTCTTCTTGTGCCGATGTGACTAAAAAGAGTTTGTGAGAATCAAATAAAAAATGAGGCACCATGAAGTAGTTGCACTCCAACGGAATCGTGAATGCTCAATGATAGAAAGGAAAAAAGCGATTAGTAATGGAATAACTTGCTCAATGAAACAAAGCTTGCATAGAGGAAAGACAAGTGGAGTTTCTTGGCATGCTCGTAAATGAATAGAAAAGGGGTACATATAGGGTCTTTGAGTAACACTAGTGCATGCCACACATGAAACTCTAAACCTAACCCTAAACCTAACCCATCTGAGATGACCCTCTAAAGTTAGAGGAGGACACATAGGATAACTCACACTAACACCCTCCCCTTCATCGAAGTTGGTGTAGTGGCTATGATGAGTCGAGACGGAAGAGGAAGACACTCTAAAAACTAAGAAAGATGTGCCAATGGGGCTCGACAACTAAAGGCCTAAAAAGGTGCCCATATACAAACACAATCTTCCTAGAAGAAGAAGAAGAAAAGAAGGACTACATATCCCTAAGAAGAGGGAAGCGTAGAAGACCTCACCCCAAGAAGAGACTGTAAGTGAAGAAACTTCATCTCAGTGAAGGGCTTGGTGAATAAATCTACAATCTGATCAGTTGTCTAAATGTACTAAATTTTGATGATACCATCATGAATAAGCTCCGTATGAAGTGCATATGGATATCAATGAGTTTATCTGCTGATATTGAACTGGATTTCTTCAAATAGAGATTTTTCTTGTGTTATCACAGTAGATAATTGTAGGCCACCAAAAGTGGATGCCAAACTCTATCAGAATACCCTGTAGCCAAATAGCTTCTATGGCAGCGTTAACTACTCCTCTATATTATGTCTCTATAGATGATATCACAATTGCATTCTGCTTCTTGCTAGACCAACTAATAGGACCCAAACCAAGAGAGAAACTGTAGCTAGAAGTAGATTTCCGATGATCTAAGTCACTGGCCCAATCAAAATCTGTGAATCCAATCAAGTCAATATCAACCCCTCCATGATAGTGAATGCCATCAGCATAAGTGCCACGAACAAAATGAAGGATCCATTTAGATTCTTCCCAATGCAGCTCATGTGGCTTCTGCGCATGAATCTAGACATGATCCCAATAGCATATGATAAATTTGGTCGAGTGTGAGTCAAGTAGATCAAGCTCCTCACCAAATGTTGGTAAAGACTACCATCAACCAAGGGAGTAGGGCAATCTGAAACAAACTTAACCAAGAAAAAGAGTAGGAGAAGACTTGTAATCGGACATCGAAATTGAGCTAGCAAATCAAGAGCATACTTAGGTTGCGAAGCCAAAATGCCCTGAATCAGATTTTGAAATCTGGATCCCAAGGAAGTAATGAAGCAGACCTAAGTCACTCATGGAAAACTTGTTGGCTAAGGTGATCTTCACAGAATCAATAATAGAGGAAGAGTTGCCTGTGATCAACAAGTCATCAACATATAGAACAAGAATGAGTATGGAGTCATCTTTCCATAGAATATAAAAATTTCGATCAGAGTGACACCTAGTAAACTTTG
This sequence comes from Taxus wallichiana var. yunnanensis, assembly GCA_018340775.1. Classification (NCBI taxonomy): domain Eukaryota; kingdom Viridiplantae; phylum Streptophyta; class Pinopsida; order Cupressales; family Taxaceae; genus Taxus; species Taxus wallichiana. Next base: position 159,959,266 of record CM031235.1, on the reverse strand, counting down.
ATATAAGTAAGGAGTCCATCTTGGCATACCAAGCCTGAGGGGCTTGTTTAAGGCCATAAAGAGACTTCTTTAACTTAAAAACGAGGGAGGAATCTTGGACATAACCCGGAGGTTGTTCCATATAGATCTCTTCCTCTAGGTCACCATGAAGGAAGGAACTCTTAACATCCATTTGATGGACTTTCCATCTATTTGCTGCGGAAATGGCTAAGGTCAGTCGAATAGAAGTCATATTTGCAACCAGAGAAAAGGTTTTTATATAATTAACCCTAGCTATCTGGGAGAAACCCTTAGCTACTAATCACACTTTAAACTTTTCAAAGTCTCCATATACTCCATACCTTTTTCGGAACACCCACTTACACCGAACGATTTTTCTTCCTTTCGGAATAGTGGTGAGATCCCAAGTATCGTTCTTCATGAGAGAGGAATACTCCTCATCCATGGCAGAATCCCACTCAGGAATACTGGAAGCCTCCCATAAATACTGTGGATTAGAAGCAGAGGTGAAGAAAGAGTGGGGTCAAATTAAGTCTGAGATAGTATGTCTCATATCCGAAGTATCTCCAACTAAATCTCTAGCACTTTGTAAAGTTTTCCTATCCCAAAGGGGACCAGGAGGATCAGGCTCAGAGTCGGAAGATTATTCACTTGAGTGAGAAGGGACATAGTCCTCGTCATCACTTGTTAGAATCAGAACACTCAAGATTTTGATGGTTGAGAGGATCGAGAAGAGGAGCACGCTAAACAAGTATCATCATCTGATGAGTCATAATCCGAATTAGCGAGTTGAAGAACCTCAATAGGTGGAGAAGTAGAAGTTGAATAAGGCTCATCAAACTTAACACTTTTCTCAATATACAACTCATGAGAAGTAGGATTCATCAATCGATATCCCTTCATGCCATTAGGATACCCTACAAAGATACAAGGTTTGTATTGTGGTTCCAAAGCCTTACATTTGTTATTGGGAATCCGAGCCATAACCTTGGATCCGAAGACTCAAAAGTGCTCAACATCATGCTTACGTCAAAACCAGGCTTCAAAGGGTACCATCCTCTTCATCGCCTTGTGTGGAACACGGTTCTAAATGTAATTTTCACAATTCACTTCTTCGGCCCAATCTCGAGAGGAAGAGACTTGAGTGAATCATATAAGTGACAATCTCCTTAAGAGTATGGTTCTTTCTTTCTGCAACTCCATTTTGTGAAGGGCTATAAGCAACTGTATGTTGTAAAGAGATCCCTTCAAAAGTAGAGAGAAAGATCAACGAACCTATTGTTTACATATTCACCTCCATTTTCGGTTCGAAGAACCTTGATAGACCATTCCACTGTTTCTCGGCAAGAGCCTTAAAGTCTGAAAAAGTTCAAAGACTTGAGACTTAAGCTTAAGAAAATATACCCAAGCATATCGTGAATAGTCGTCAATGAAGGTTAGCACATAAAGAGCTCAGTAAACGAAGGAGAAGGAAATGAACCAGAAACATCATTGTGAACAAGATCCAAAGGATGATTGGCTCTCCAAGATTTTCCTTTGTCAAAGTTCTTTTCAGGATGCTTTCAAGGGTACAACCCTCACAAAGACCCTTAGAAAAATTGACGCAAGGCAAACCGTTGACCATTTCGTTTTGACTCAATTGTTCAAGGTAGCGATAATTTAGATGTCTGAAATGCTCATGCTATAGCTTACTAACCTCATTTGCATGAGTGAGCAAGGCAGTGGGTGTAGAATCAGAAGTAAAGTGGGAGAAGGTGTACAACCGTGAATGATGATCTACCTTTCCCTCAGCCATTGTAGTGTCATTGTTAAGCTCACGAATAATCACCGAGTTAGGACCAAATTCCACTCGCATTCCTTCACCAAGGTGAGTAATTTGGTTAAACGATAGGAGTTTGGTAGAGAGATCAGGAACACTCAACAATTGGTTAAATGTTCCACCATCCATCTCTACCAATCCACTACTGGAAACCGACTTTGTCGTGTCATTACCCATCATGATTTGGGACATTCCACAAGGTTCGATGTTGTAAAAATCAACATGCGAAGAACCCATGTGGTGCGAGGAACAAAAATATATAATTCATGTTGATGAAGGAGAAACTTTGACAATAAGGGCCTTTCCTTTCTTCTTATCATTTTTAGCACCTTTTCGCAAAGAAAAGACTCGGCCTTTAGAGAACTTTTTTTTATGGATTCGGGAACACTTGATTTATTTTTCTCAAGTAAATGAGATAAGTGATCAATCTGTTTCTTAAAAAAGTGTTGCTCATCGTGACCAGTCTTCTAGCAATAGGAACACAAATACTTGCTTTTCAGTGCCTTAGGCTCAGAATTCGAAGTGTTTGTGCCATTTTTAGGTTTGATCTTGGTTTCTTTATTAGGTTGATCCTTTCTTTCTTTCTTCTTTTAGTCTTCTTTCCCTTATTAGTACTTACTACAAGGGCATGTGACTTGGACTTGAGAGACCCCATTTGAATGAGTTTATCTTGTTCTCGAATGAGTTGGGACAAAAAATAGTCAAAGGAGGGCATTGTCCAAGTATCGCCCAAAGCAACTTTTCTAGCGTAGAAAGTTGACATGAAGAAAAAATATTTGGGACCTAGCTTAGAGAGAATTGACAAGATCAGTTGAGAATATTTCTTTTCTACTTGACATCCTTTTAACAATAATCTAATGTGGACAAATTTCGAGAAGAAGGCTTGTAGGTTTTCAAAGTCACTAGGATTTAACCCTAGTAGTTTTTTTTCCAACTCATGTGCTCTTATGTCATCTAGTTGTCCAAACATCGCATCGACATTTTTCACGTAGATTTAGGTGTTTTAGATGCTGTGATGTGAAAGAGCAAGTCGGGAGAAACAAGCATGCAAAGAAGAACTAAAGCTTCATCACTACGGTTTAACCACTTAGATTTTTTAGGTTCGTCATCTGGTTCAGTCTCAGTTCCCATGGTGATGTGGAATAACCCTTTACCCCTTAGTTTCATTATTATTTTTGATCTCCATTCGAAAAATTTGAACGGCGTAAGCAAAGGAATTGAAAGTGCATCCATAGTGAGAGAGAGAGAAAGAAATGCAGAAAATAAACACAACCACCCAAGACAATAACAACCCCCCTACTTTTGGCACTTTATAGTTTAGTGCATTGATTACAATCGGGTCTATGCGTGCGGTTTGAAACACTTGGTAACTCATCTTGCAATTAGCGTAATAATGCGCAAGAGAGGAGACCACAATAGTGTTTTGTGGAGCGCAACAAAAAAGGAACACCGTAAACAAGCACAAGCAAAAAATAGAAAGGAGGTGAAAGCCAACCCTGGTGGTGAGAAAAAATGTCTCACGTCGTAAAAGGAAACCCCCTTACTGCAGACTGTGGCGGACGCGCTCACTAGTCGCAAGCAATAATAAGGGTCAAATACAAGGTTTGGGAACTCAAGGAGTTCAGATAGTCTTCAGAATGCTGGAAAGGAGCTTGGAAGACAAAGAGGTGCATGAAGTGTCACTGCACACTTGAGCGCATGATTAGAGAAAAAAATGACAATAACCCCTAAATCTTATCATTGGAAACACCCAATTTTACTATTTTTAGAGCTATTGGAGTTTAAAAAATGATAGAGAGGTTATTTTAGATGTTGATTTTTATGTAAAGAGAGCAATAATGTGTAATTAATAAAAAATAGATTTAATTAAATTAAATCTAATTAATTACAAGAAAAATAATTAAGATTGAAAAAGGATCCTAAATAAGCTCTAGAATGAAAAAAATGAATTAGAATTTTAAATAAGATCTTTTAAATATCTATTTTAGAAACTTGATATATATATAAATCAGATCTTTTAAATAAATGTCTAATTCATGGTTTTAGAAACTTGATATATAAAAACACTCTAAAGTTAGAAACTTTAAAAACTTACCAAAAGGAAGTTAGATTTGTTTTATCAAACAAAAAAACTTAGCATGCAAAAACATACGGGTCATTTTTTTTTAAAGGGCGGAGGATTTTTTTGAGTAAGATTAAAAGGAAAGAAATTGAAAACTTACCAAAAATGACTGCACCTTAAAAAAGTGAAAAGAGGTGGTGATGGAGATTATGTACCAAAGATCATTGAAAAAGCACTCACGACACGCACTTTGATTGAGTGTACAGTGTGCATAAGAGTTTATAGCCATGTTTTACCTTTCTCGGACTCCAAAAAAAAAAAAATGAAGCAGGCCATTGGAGAAGAAAAATGTAGAGAAAAAGTAGCCACGTGGGAGAGTTTTCAGGCCATTTTGGAGTTAGCAGATGTGTGGACGCCAAGGGAATGACCTTATAGTCCACGCATAGGAATGTACAACCCCTTCAAGAAAATAAAAATGTGGCAGAGTTGTTTAAAAACACATGTGTAGGGAAAAAGTTATAGGCCAAGTGAATGAATAGTTTATTGCAGGCCGCACGTGGTATTGGGGTTGGCGAGATGCGGGCGTGGCTAGAGGGAGTTTATATAGTCCACAATAGTCCACAACAGTCCAAAAAAAGGGCCAAAGTAGATGTATTTTTAGGCCGCATGTGTATGAGAAGAGTTTGAGCAGAGCCACTATACTCCACGAGATATCCCTGTAACCATAGACAACATGCATAGAAAAATATCCTACAAAAACCAGAGATCTTAAAAAAATTTCACTTCCATTTTAATAAATTAAAAAAATGAAATGAATCTCTACCTTGGATTTGGTTACATCCAACAAAAAGAATAGTAAAGCCCCGATTTCTCAAGATATTTTTAAAAACCTGCACATGCACAAGAAGAAAAACACAAAACACTTTCAGAGAAAGCTTGTTAGAGTTATTTGCAAGATAATTTCTAGAAAATAATGATCAAAGGACTTGCATGCAGAGTAAAATAATGAAACCAAGAAAGAGTAATAACAACAAAAAAATTGAGTGCACATTTATCCAATCTCATCTCCGATACCATGAAAAGAGTTAGCAAGAATGGAATTGGAAATGAGGCACCACTGCACGAAGTAGTTGCACTCCAACAAAATTGTGAAAGTTGCGGTGATAGCAAGGAAAAAAATGATCAAGTAATGGAATAACTTGCTCAACAAAAACAAAGCTTGCATAGAGGAAAGACAACAGAGTGTCTTGGCATTCTCATAAATGAATAGAAAGGGAGTACATATAGGGTCTTTGAGTAACCCTAGTGCATGACACACATGAAACCCTAAAGCTAACCCTAAACCTAACCCATGTGAGATGACCCTCCAAAATGAGAGGAGGACACATAAAATAACTCACACTAACAAAGTGACATCTATCATTCTAATCCATTTTCCTCCTTAGATGTACATGCAAAACCTATCTCGCTTTGTTTCTAATGTTGAAACTTGTTATGTCTTCTTGTGGTCACATGGATAACACATTGTGAATCATATCCAACCTTCCCACTAGTGGGGACCACCTGTGATAGTGAGAAATTGTATTCGTTGGGTTTGGACACTCTTGTGGACCTCGCAGATTATTGTGTTTTGAAATAATAGAAGGGGCACTTTGTTTTAAAAGGGGAACCATGTTACATTCAACCACCTTTTTGGACTTAGGCATATTATAAGGTATTCCACCCCATTTATATTATCATCGTACTATATAGCTATTGGCCCCCTTTTGCATTTGATTGGAATAAGGTTATACTTTACCTTTTTGGTGATTATTGTTGATATGCATGGTTTTCATCTACCTTTGATCATTGGGTATGTAGACTATGGTTAGAATTTTAAAATTCAATTATGTAATGATTTTGGTTTAAACATGGGGTTGACACCCTCATGAAGATGACTCACCCCTCCATATGCTTTTTGGTGGCATCTAACTCATGTTGAGTTAACTTTTAAAACTGGTGGTGTGATTTGAAAGTTGGTGCCTTGATTCCGTTGATCACTATAATTTTTAACATGTAGCTGTTGATTTTTATAACCCTCAGTTAGGGTTTCTATCCTTAAGTTTGGCATAGTAATAGCATCTAACCATGATGATTTGCTTTGACCTTGGGGAATGATCCTGAGCATTATTCTTGGCACTTTTCTTTCTCTACCTTTGATTCTCTAAGCGTGGTTGAGTTTCATTTAACTCATCTCCTAAGTTTGTGTGGTAAGGATCACTTGACCCTAAGGATCGCTTCATTTTGGATTTTCAGCCTACGAGGTGAAGACCTATAATTTTTTTGGCTTGATGCCATATTTGAAGATTTTTTAACTCCGCTCCCATATGAAAATATCTCTTTGTTCTACGAGGAATCTATATCGTCATTGTTTCTTTGTCGAATTTGGTTCTTGAACTCTCTGCGGGGGTTTCGTGGCCACCATTTTGATTAGTTTGAGCTCGAATTATTATTTGATGTCTTTATGGCCATGAGGGCTTGAACACTAGTGTTTCTCTGTCATTTTAAGCTTTGGTTGTTCGGCCTTTATGGAGGAGTTCATGAGCTCAACCTCCTTGAGTTTTTTTTTGGTCATGCCTTGGTCATTTCGAGATTTTTCCTTAGAAGTGGCCATCATATCTTATTCTTTAAAGATCTCTTAATTATTTTCGAGAAAGGAGTTCATGAGCTTGACCTCATTGATTTTTTTCTGGCCATGCCTTGGTCATTTCAAGGCTTTTTACTTCAAAGTGGCTTCCATTTATTATTCTTTCAAGCTCTGTTAATTATTTTTGAGCAATAATCGAGCTTATCTTTGCTACAAAATTGTTATCTGTCTTCGTGGAGCTCTGTGAGGTTTCTCTGTAGACAGCGTTTCTTTTCTCTTGAGCTCTATGGATTTTTCTTTGAAACCATGGTTGGAATCCAAGGATTTGAGTTATATTCTTCGTTATATTCACTCTGTTAGAGCTTTATGAACAAGATGGTTGTGGGTGTTTTTCGCCATTGTAATGAACTTAGAGCTTAGTCTTTGTGTTATTATCATCACTTTTTTATGAGGGGATGGTAATTTTTGACCTCCTGAGTATCACTGTTGCTTTGTCGTTGCCATTTTGACTTCAAAATAGTGATAATTCATTCTTTCTTTACATTTTCTGTGTGATCTCTTGGTTCCTTGGGTGATTTTGAGTTGAAAATCATTCTGGGTTTTCTCCTCTTTAGCCCTAGACTTGTTCATCCTTCGAGGGTTTTCTTAACTCCAATTTAATCGGTGAGTTGTTTTTTCATACTCTAATTCCTTATACCAATTAATTTTATTTTTTTAAAATCCAATCTATACCCTTTTCTTCTATACTATAACTTGAAACTGATTTCAATGGGAATGATAATTTCTGAAATACTTGAATATTTCTTTAACTCGGATGTATATGCATTTTTGATTTAAATATCTTCTGTTTGATTTTGTGTTCGGAATACTAAATGGGTATTCGTATTTACTTAAAAATATCTAGATCTAACTATTTATTGATATGGGTATTCAAACTCCTTCATTCTTTTGATTCAACAATCTGTGTTTGTGTATTATAATGGTTTATGGAAAATTTTAAATCCACTTTACATTAATTTAGGTTCGCACTTCTTGATTTGATTCGACCTTGGTCCTTTGTTGTTTGGAAGAATGTATCGAGTCATATGAAACTTCTATCTCCTAAACATGTTCACTTACTTTCTTTATATGTTCATTACAAAATACTTCCAATATTGTACCTAACGATTAGGTTTTAAACACACCTGAAACAACGCTTTTGGTATTCAAAATGTGCATGTCGATTAAAATTTTGTAAAGCATGAATATCTGAAAATTGGGTCTCCTTCGAAAGGTGTGTGTTGTAACTTTCCTTTTCAACTTACTCATATAACCGTGTCTGTCCTTCAAGTCTTGAATATAATATATATTTTGCACTGAAGTTCCCCTTTCATTTAAGAAACTAAAACTCCATGAATCCAATGTATCTTATTCTATTGAATTATTGCAACATTTTACTTGTAGCTATAAAACTATGAATCATGCATTTAATCTTAGCTATGAATCTATATTATAGAATTATGTGGACTTGATACTTGCTTGATTTAAAAATTATACTTCTAGAATTGTTGTACTTGTAATATTGTCTCGAAACTTCATTTTCCTGTAGTTGTTAAGTAATAATGAATGCTCCAAAGACCTTGATTTGATGGTGAGGTGTAGTTCCCACTTCTTTTGCTTAATTACTGCATTTGATCTTCTTCTGCTTTAGTATGCATGCTAGAAAATTTAAAATTTCCATTTTACATGGTGAATCCCTATCAAACTTTTCCCAGAATTATTTCTTTTATCCCTTTTCCACTATAATAGATGTATTTTCGATTGAATACGGGATGTATCACTTTTCTATTGAAGCTGATTTTTTGTTGGAAACTAAAACATAATAATTGTTATCTTGATCATGGCATGCTTTTCTACTTCTTTGTATCACTTATTTGATTTACATACAACTTTTAAAGCATGTATTAGTTAAAAACAACATGATGGAAAGTTGTAAATGTCCATTTTACATGGTGAAGCCCTGTCAAAATTTTCTCAGATTTATTTCTCATTCTATTTCAGCTGTAATCTTATCTTTCTAGTTAACTTCAGCCTTTAAATTCTGATTCTTCTTCTTTAGTTGCAATCTGAAACATGCACTTTTTTACAATTATCTCCTTTTTTTAAATACTATGCAACTTATTTTATCCCTAGAATAGCTACTGAACTTTGAGTTGCATTCTTCCTTCATTCTAGCATGTACTTGTGACTCATCTACTTCATGTACCATAGGATAGAATTTATTGAACTCTGCAATCTTTATCTATAGTGAGGACTGTAAGATATGATTTATTTCTTCTTGGCTGCAACCTATACCTACACACTTGAGAAAATAGTTAGAAAATATTTAGGCTTTTTGGCCTCTCTTATGTCCATGTTTTTCTTTCTTCTCTTTCTTTCTTTATGAGTGAGTAAATCATGTATGTAATTTGATCTTCAAGTAATCTATATCTCTTGTTGTTAAGAGATCCATATGCATGAATTAGGACAATATAGGAATATGGATTAACCTTGAGATCGTAATTGATGATTTTCATTTTTTTTTAGGTACGGTGCTTCCAGCAATGAAGATGAAGAGGGAACAAAGCTGAAGATGAGGGTGCATCAACCGAAGGATAAACCCCAAGGAAATGATGGGTTCACTCATACTCCTTTATTTTATCTTTCATGCATGTGTACCTCTTATTTCATTAGTTGTACTTTATTTTTCCAGTTACATCCCATGGCTTGTGTGGGAACATTTTGAAATTCCTTATGAATAAAACATTGAATTGTGAAATTGAGTTGTGTATTTCTTTCTGCATTTCTACTTTATGATATGGATTGTATGATGAACTAAACAACCCAATAATATAATTGAATGTCTTAATCATGAAGGAAATAACATTAAAGAATACCTGTAACATCTAGTAATGAACTCTGATTTCTGTAATCTGCAATCATGATTACTACTCCAAAACCTAACACTTCATCTATTTTACAATTTGGTGTCTTCAACAAGGCAACACAGATGTCCTTCATGGTTTTGTGTTCTTTTGCTAAAAATAGCATGAAATTGCAGGCTATGTGATCTGTTATTTTTTTCAACAACACACAAAGTAGCATATTTCATGTAATCATTAATTAATTCAACAATAACAATATTTCAAGAAAGAACCTCCCCTAGCTTAAGTATACTTCAACAATGCTTTATCCAACGTAATGAAGTTTCGAGTTAACTATTTTTGCACAAGTGCAAAAATTGTCAACACCAGCAACTATCATTTTAAATAATTCTTTAGCATTCATTGGTACAAAGGTAATGGATTGGGTTGTTAACCACATAATTTATTTAAGTTTTTCATCTAATTATTACCCACAAGGTAATGGGTTAGCTTAAAGTACTAACAAGAATTTTTTAAGGATCATCAGAAGAACAATCAAAAATAACCAGAGAGCTTGGAATCTAATGTTGAATTCAGAACTTTGGAATGATAGAGTGACTCCTAAAAGATCAGTTGGAAATTCACCATACAAACTTGTTTACGGAAGAGAAGAAAGAATGCCTATTTCAGTTGAGTTACCTGCACTAGATTTGCTACATCAAATGGAGCTTCTTGAGAATGAACCATTCCATGTTCATTATGTAGAATTAATGGAATTAAAAGAGCTACGAGATCAATCTCACATAAACATGGAAAAGAATCAGAAGTATATGACGAAGACTTTTGATAAGAAGGCTAAGTTTAGAGTCTTAAATGAAGGAGATATTGTGTTGAAGTGGGATACTAATCGTGCAAAGCTAGGAAGGCACACAAAGTTTGAAACAATCTGGGGTGGTCCTTAAATAATTTCAGCTTGCAAAGAACACATTACTTTTCAACTCTCAAGGCGTAATGGAGAGGAAATTCCCATTCCTATGAATGGTATGTTTCTCAAACACTATTATTGAAAATCCTACAGTGTCTATTTAGAGTAGGATTTCTCTTTAATAAGTGTAGTTCCTACACATTGCAATGTTTTCAATTCAATAAAGTGCATTCATGCATGTGATCTGGTTTACTATATCCTTTCCAGTTTTAGTTTATTTTGGAAGGGTTGGACCTTTAAAAAAGTAGATTTCAGTTACATGCTTTGGAATCCATGCCCAATTGATAAGAGCAAGGCCTTTGGTTTACAAGCTAGCAGAAACTTTCTCTACAGGATCGTAAGAAATTTTAATAATTTTTACACTTGTGCAAAAATGGGCAACTCAAAACTTCATTACGATGGATAGAAAAAGAATGAAGTGAACCTAAGCTAGGGGAGTTTCTTTCAGTCCATATTGTTTTTGTTGAATTAATTAATGATTACATGAAATCTACAGCTATGTGTGCTGTTACAAAATGTAACAGATCACATAGTCTGTAATTTCATGACTATCTTTAAGCAAAAGAACACAAATCCCCAAAGGACAGATGTGTTATCTTGATGAAGACATTGAATTGCAGAATAGATGAAGTGTTAAGTTTTTGAACAACAATCATAATTATAGATTGTAGCAATTAGAATTCATTGCTAAATGTTACATGTATCTTTAAGGTTATTTCCTTCATGATTAAGACATTCAATTATATTATTGAGTTGTTTAATTCATCATACAATCCATATAGAAAGATAAAATGTAGAAAGAAATACATAACTCAGTTTCAGAATTCAATGTTTTATTCATAAGGAATTTCAAATGTTCCCACATAAGCCATGGGATGTAACTAAAGAGTAAATTACAACTATTGAAGTAAGAGGTACATATGCATGAAAAAAATAGAAGAGTATGAATGAACCCATCATTTCCTTGAGGTTTATTTTTTCCATTGATGTATCTCCACCCATTTGTTCCATCTCCATCTCAGTGAAGGCACTGTACCTAAAAATAGAAAAGAGAAAATTATCAATTTACGAGCTCAAGGTTAATCCATATTCCTATACTATCCAAATTCATGTAGGTGGATCTCTTAACAATAGGAGAGATAAATTACATGAGGATCAAAGGAGCAACTGAAGAAAGTACTTTTCTGTAACAACATACATGTTTTACTCACTCAGAAATAAGGAGAGAGAAGAAAAGGAAAACCATCAAAAAAAAGAAGACAGGCCAAAAATTCTAAATATTTTATAGCTATTTTCTTAAGTGCGCAGTACAAGTCACAATAAAAAAGAAAATAAAATCATGTCTTATAGTCCCCACTTGTTAGTTAAAGATTACGAGTTCACCGACTTTTATCCTATGGTACATCAAGATTGGAATAAATCACAAGTACATATTGATATGAAGGAAGAATACAACTCAAGGTGAAGTAGAAGAATCAGAATATAAAGCCTGAAGTTAACTGGAAGGATAAGATTACAGTTGAAACAAAATGAGAAAGAATATTAGAAAATTTTGATAGGGCTTCGCCATGTAAAATTGACCTTTTATATTTTCCAGCATGCATACTAAAGCTGTAATAAAGATCAAATACAATATTTAAGCAAAATAAATGGGAACTATACTTTCATTCATCAAGGTGAAGGACTTTGGAGCACTCATTATAGCTTAACAGTTGAAGAAAAATGAATTTTTAAGGTAATCTTACAAGGTGCAACCATTCTAGAAGTACAATTTTCAAATGAAGCAAGTATCAAGTGTACAGACTGCTACAGTATAGCTTCAAATCTCAAATTAAATGCAAGTTTCACCATGGAAAATCTCAAATTTGAATAAATAAGGCCTTCATGTAGCATTCAGTAGTGATACATAATGATTTTCAATTATGCAGAGCTAGTCGAAGGTGCTATCCAAAATAAAAAAGTTTTAGAAAAACAATGACATCAATAAAGACAGAAATCAAGCATGATGAACTCTAGCTCAAAGTGTTGGAGATCAAATCTATAAAAACGTTTTTAGAATAACTCAAGGTCCAGTAGCACAATAGTGAAGGAACCCACAATGAGTCAAAAGAAAACTGAGTATCAAGAAGGCCATTCCCAGAGGGACTTTTCAGCTAAGAAAAGGAAAATGAAAGAATGGAAAGAGAGCCAGGCATCCCAAGAAGGCCTTTAAGCACAAAACTCATACAAATAAGAATGTAAAAGAATCCATCTCAGGACTTGAAAATTCAGGAAAAATCAGAGCTTATAGAGACAGAAATTTTAGAGTTTAGAGCTCAAAGAGATCATTATGGTGTCTATAAAATTTTTCCCAGGATTCACCCTCCATATTGACATTACGAAATGAAAATGAAAAGTTATGGTTTAGGCTACTCAATTAACTTAACCACCTTTCACCCACTAGTGAAATTCAAAAATGTATATCAAAAAATACAGACATCATATTATAGGGTGCAAGCTCGAGAACAACTCAAAATGAAAAAAACAAGTTGAAAGAATAGATCAAGAAGAAGAAAATCGAGTAGAGAAGGAATTTATAGTTTCAAAATGTAGAAAAGTTACATATTCATAAATAGATGTAACCATCAAGGAGATATAGAACGTTTTGAAATGCTTATGCATAATGGAGAATCGAAAGAATACATTCAAAACCCTTCACACTAATACCCATCAACATTTATCCCCTTCTATTTCCAGTTTCAAGAAAAATCTCCATCTTCGAGTGTTAAGGAAACAAAAGGAAAGATATTTCAAGTACCCATTAAAGACAAAACAATGATTTATTATTTTGAGCCACTACTAATCTATTAAGGGTTTTACATAGAAATTTGAAATGGAGCATAACTTACCAGGTTCGAATTAAAACTTCAAATCCTTAAAAATGTAGAGTAAACAATGAGGATGCAAAAATGTTGTCGAGATCAGAAGACCCTTTATAGGAAAGAAATTACAAAATCTTTAGCAACAGACCAAGATACGGTGAAGAAGCTCGAGAAAATCACTTTCGAGGTTACATATATAGGTCTTACCTTTTTCTAAAATGGTGGCCATTATATTCAGAACTAATTGAGTGCATAGATGTAAAGTAGTGAAGATTCAAGCTCTCAACAATGGTGGCCAAGAGATCACACTGAGAGTGCAGACCGTAAGAAATCAAAGAACTCCATAAATCCCGAACAATAAAAATGGTGGACATAGGACCCGTAAAGTCCTCATAGAGCTCGTAGATGACAAGAGAACCATTTTTGTAGAGAATCCAAGCTCGAAGACGATAATAACATTGTGAATTGATGAATCTTGTTAATAAATCTCTAAACAGATCAATCTCATTTCCTAGATATAAGGAAATGAAGAGATAAAAAATAAGGATAAACATGCCAAGTTTGCACACTTGTAGAGCTCCACCATTTCAGAAAATTTTTTTCGAGATAGAGGAATCGAGCTCGCAAAATGTGAACAATGGAAGTGGAAATTTTACCAGGGCTTCCATCGCGAAATGAGAAAAAAAAAGTAAACAATGAGTTAGGGTTGAGTTTTTTTATCAACCCAATTCAACCTCATAAGATCTAACTCAACCAGAGTTAAGCATCGATGATCAAAATTCAACCATAGTACATAAATAAATTATTAAGGATCATCACAAAGTCCAAAGTAACCCAGAGGTAACCTAACTCACCCGGAGTTAGTGATCAAGGTTCGGAGATCAATCCATGCAAGGATCAATGGTTGAGAAGAGTTCACTAGGTTCAAAACATAACCATAGTCACCTACCCCATTAAATTTGAAGGGTGAAATAGTAACTTTCAGTACTCAAAGATCAAAGGCACAGAACCAACAATATAGAGATCTAAGGTCTTCATTAAAAATACCTAACTCAACCTGAGTTAACCATGCCATTGACACTTTTCCAAGGCGTGCGTCATCGTGGAGAGGGGGCCAACCCTTGATTAAAATAAAATTATCATTTCTTTGATCTTTTAAGGAATGTGATATATGTGTCCCAAATAATCAAAGGTGTTCGATTAAAGGCTGACAACAATGATCACTAAAAAGGTAAATTCTAAACCTTAGTCCACTCAAAATACAAAAATGATAAGTATTATAATGATGATCCCAAAAGAGGCGATAACAAGCATATACCATGGAACCCAAAGCATTTTCAAGTATCATAAGTGTATATTATGACTAGGTATTGAGGATCAAATGATAGGTAAGTGGTGGAGTATAACCAAAGAATATTTACCTTAACATTTACAAAATATACCTCGTACCCTTAAGTGGTCAACTGCAAAGGTGGTCCCCACTAGTGGGAAGGTTGGAGATGATTCACAATGTGTTATCCATGTGACCACAAGAAGACAAAACAAGTGTCAGCATCAGAAACAAAAGTGGTCCCCATCAAGATAGATGTTTGAGTGAATTATTTTTGCAAAGTATTGCAAATAATGTAATTGATTTTTCTCACACACAGGGAGATAAATTTTGCATGTGCATCCAAGGAGGCAAGTGGATCAGAATTATAGATGTCACATCAAGCAAAAAAGGAAAAATTTGCATGCACCAAGAAGGATACTTTCTCATCAAGCAAGATTTATTATTAGAAAATTATTCACCCATGATTTTTCTTAAAAATAGAACAATCAACTGCAATTTGACTGAGATGTAATAAAGGTTATTAATGCCTTTTTGTATTAGCTTTCTCTATTTTATTCCTTTATTTATTAATAAATAAAGGGTGAAAATAGGATACATGGGCATGTGCAAATTTAGCCTATTTTTAGGATGGGTGGGGAAATAATTTTTACGATATATTATATGTCTTGGCAAAGCACAAAGGAGGAATTTTAGACACATAAGTGTTAAGGCAGATTTTTCCAGTTTTGTCCTCTAAATGAGAAGTATTTTCTGCCTTTCCAATTATTTGTAGTCTTGTGTATGTTCCATTAATCTTGTGAATTTTGAATTCCCGATTAATCATCTTATCCTATTGCAAAATTCAGTAATTTTTGCATGATATTAATGTGTATGTTTAACTTAGCAGTATTGTTGTGATACTTTCCTCAATACATCAAAGTGTTTCCTTTAATATTAAGCGAAAAATTTGTTGGCTTGTGCATCAAGAATACATTCTCATATAAATTGTGCATGTACTCAGTCAAATACCTCATACATGTTTGGTGTATCACCTTAGTTTTGAATTCATTTATAGTCATACTTTTCCCTCAAACCCTAGAAAATTAGTTTAGGATACATCAATAAGGAACTCGGCCTTGATACCGGAGACTCACCTCAAAATAGGTATACCCATAGACCTGAGGTGTTTCCATTGTATCTACAAAAGAGAGAGATCAATTTTTCAAGCTTAGAACACCTACAACCATCTCTCTACAGGGTGCACTTTTGAGAGATAACAACTAGTTCTTGAGTCCTAGAATCCTAAAAGAGTAGTTTAAGAGATGGACTTGATTGAATTCCTTAAAGTTGGATTTTCAAGGAAATGTAAAGTGTTACGGAAATAGGATTCAAATATATTTTTAACGATTTATGGATTATTTCATGATGATAATATTTAGTAGATCATCCATCTTAGTTTGTGAAGAAGAAGGTTGTTTGTTTTCAGGACAAGATTGTTTTGGGTAGGAAATAGAGGTAGGAAAACACATGATATGGATTTTTAATGATTGATATAAGTTAGAAAGTGAAGAGGGGTGAATTTTATCCCTAGTGAAAGAATTTTAAATTTTTTAAAGTGACATAAATGGTGTAAACTAGTTGACTTTGTAAAACTACTTTCTGGGCAGCTTCCTTTGGTGAAGAGGAAATTGAGTGTAGTTTGCATGTATGGATGTTTAATGATATATAGAAAGAATTTATGTATTAAACATATTAATGGATTTCAAATTATTTTTTAAATTCCATATTTTAGGTTATATGGTGTGATATATAGGTCCATTGTTGATGACTGGTTCGTGCAAACACTTGTTTTATGAAGGATATGAGCATTTTTGGTAGAATTATGAGAAATTTTATTATTATCTCTTAAAAGTGCACCATGGTTGAGAGATGACAGCAGGGGTTCTAAGATTTATTTGATCTCTCACTTTTATATATATAATGGATACACCTCTGGTCTGTGGGTATACCTATTGTTGAGGTGAGTCTCCGGTATCAAGACTAGTTCCTTATTGAAGTATCCTAAACTATTTTTTGGGGGTTTTGACGGTAAAAAATGATCAGAATCGCACTTGAAATGGGTGATACACCAAATTTATTGAGGGATTTGACTTATTATTTACACAATAAAATTGATAATGAATTTTGGATGCACGAACCAATGGTTTTCAACATAATATTAAGGCAAAACACTTATGTATTAAGGGATAAATCACAACAACACAACAAGATAAACATGCACACTAAGATTATGTAGAAAATACCAAATTTGCAACAAGGTAAGATGATTAATCAGGGAATTGACATTCACAAGAATTAATGAAGAGATACACACCACTGCAAATAATTGGAAAGACAAAAACAATTCTCATTCAAGGCAAAACTGACAGAAAATTGCTTCAGCACTCCTATAAAAAAGTTCCCTCTTTTTGCTTTGCCAATGCACACAATATATAGAAAAATTATTCACCCAACCCATCCTAAAAATAGGCTAAAATTTGTACTCACCCATGCATGTTAATTTTACCCCTTTATCATGAATAAATAAAGGAATAAAAATAGACATGTTGATTACAATGAGGCATTAATAGCCTTAGTTACAAAAATAAATTTCAGTCAAAGTGTAGTTGACTGATCTATTTTTAATAAACTTGGATGAATAATTTAGCTAATAATAGCTCTTGCTTGTTATGCAAGTCTTCTCCAATGTGCATGCAATCTTTTTCTTCTTCTTCTTGATGTGACACTTGCAATTTGATCCACTTGCAATGATAAATTTGGCACTTTTAAAATTCTACCCCCTTGGATGCACATGCAAAAATAATATCCCTATTACAGAAAAAAATTTCATTTGTCTTCAATACTTAGCAAAACATTCACCCTCCAATGTGGGGACAACCTGTAGGCATGTGCAAGAAAATAATACTGTTAGTGTAAATTCACAAGACCCCGTGGATGTTGATCAGATTTTTAGGTTGATCATACTAAGCATCCAGTGTGATTGCACAACATTGAAACCTTTCTCCAAGTGTGGGACTTGCAAAATGAGAAAGGAATCTCCAGAGAAGGCTGGTTCCTCTTCCTAA
Source organism: Taxus wallichiana var. yunnanensis (assembly GCA_018340775.1). Classification (NCBI taxonomy): domain Eukaryota; kingdom Viridiplantae; phylum Streptophyta; class Pinopsida; order Cupressales; family Taxaceae; genus Taxus; species Taxus wallichiana. The sequence goes on along the minus strand of CM031235.1, from coordinate 159,941,594 downwards.
ACTACCTACCACAAGCTGTTCTAGTGCAGGAAAGCTAATCTAATCCTAATCTAACCTCCAAGGAGACATGGAGAGAGAGAAAAGAAAAAAAAAAAACAAAAGCCTACACTAAAACGGTGATACACCAGAGAAGGAAAATGCTGAACATCTATCAAAACTACTATGAACACAACTCCAACCTTGCAATGAACATTTAAACGTGCACAAATACCTGCAATGAAGAGAGGCAAGAAGAAAACAAGCAAAAAAAAACGAGCAAGGATGGACAGATGCATCACAAAACACATTTTTGTTGCTCGAAGTTTACCTGAGAACATCATTTTAATGGTAAAAGGAAAACGCCATTACAAAGTAGGGGAGGAGGTTTGAACTCCATTTTCAACCCTGGGGAAGAAAAGAAAGGAGAGTAGAGCAGAAAAGATGAACAACCTTTTTAGAAAGAAGCCCCTCCTTACAATTTATAGGAAGAATGAGAGAGGGAAGAGAGAGGAAATCCAAATCTACCCCAACTACCTCTAGGTTGCATTTAATTCATCTCATTATGGTGGTAGGTAAGAACCCTAGCAAACTTAAAAGTGGCGAATCCGTATTTTGCATTAAAACCAGTCGTTGAAACGTCATTTCCGGTCATTACCACGTGCCATAAGTTTTTCTTAATTTTATCTCTCCAAACTCAACCAAAATGTAAAAATTACATTTTTTTAATGTAGATAATTTCACCAGATTTCCATTGATATAAAGAACACGAAAATCCGAGCTCTAGATCGAAAGTTATGGCCATTTGAAGATTTAGGGCAAAAACAAGCCCAAAACGGATCGGCGGGAAAAAATTTGAAATTTTGATCCATTTTGGTCTTTGGAAATTTTTTTGAATTTTCCCCATGCTCCGCCACTCCAGGTGCCACGTGGCATGTTTCTATTGGGCGCGGGCCCTTCCTAACTATTTTTTCGTGGGGCGCTTGATTATTTCTGTCCTGGACACGTGGCGAGATTCTATTGGCTCGCAGAAAAGGGGGCGGGCTTTCCCTTTGAATTTTGCTTTTTTTTTTCCCTTGGGAAAATTTCCCAAAAATCTCCCCCAGCCCGCCACTCCAGGACATGTGGCGCTCCCCTATTCGTCCGCGGGCCTTCGGGTAAAATTTACCTCTTTGCGCCCAACACTTAGCAATTTTTTCAACTTTCTTCCCCATCTGACACATGGCACATTTTGATGCATCCATTGGCCTCCTTGTCTCTTTTGCGGCCTTTTCACCTTTTCACGTCCCACGCGTCCCTCGCATTCTTTTGTCCCAACTGTCCCGGACTGCCTGGGACAAATATCTCGAACCGCCCGAAATGGATGCAGCCGGTAAATCAGCCGATTCGCGCCCCACGCGTACCTACGTCCCAACTATCCCAAACCGCGTAAAACAAAACACTTAGGTGATTTTTCTTTGCTTTCAACCATTTCAGCTTTTTGGCCCCAAGCTTGGTAATACGACGAACCTCGGTCGACCCAAACCCTTGGACCGAAATGCCTTAAAACAGTCCTGCAACCTTTTTTTTACATTTTTTTCATTTTCTCCGACTCGTTGGGATTACTTCTTGGATGGGAGAGTTAGAGAGCAGCCGAGGGACCCCAAAAACATGATTTTTGCCTTGAAACAATCTACTTGCTGGGACAAAAGATTTTGATGCATGTTATCAAAATTACCTTGAGGGGTGAATTTTGGATAACAATTTTGGCGACTCAGCGGGGTCATCTGCCTGCTGGATGAAGTTACCAGTTTCTGAAGCATCCATTGGGCATGGAGTCATGAGTTGTAGCCTACAAACTAATCTAAACTTTGAGAACTTCCCTCTAAGCCACTTGAAACCCATTGAACTTAGAGTGTTCTCACCAAAATGCCATTGAAATGAACTGTGCAAGAGCAAAACCAGTAGCACCAAAACTATGTACAAAACTAAAAATCATACATGCTCCAAATGGAACATGCAGAGTGTGCACAAGCACTTCTTTTACTGAAAGAAAACCTACCTACTCTACTCTAACTGGAAGCAAAGGTAAGCTAAACAAACCTGCAACTGGTTGTGTAAAATAGCTTCCTTTCTTCAAAATTGGCAGCCATGCAAATGATTTGGAGCTGAGTGTGGCTGCTAGGATGGGTGGAAAATCAACAAGAAGCTGGTCTTCTACCCAAATCATCAAGGTATCAGGTGAAGGAAAATTCAATACCTCTTTTAGTTGTTCTGCATTTGGATTGGAGAGGTATGACAGCTGATCCTTGGTTCTTTGTAGCTCATCCTCATGCTTAGAGGCAAGCATGACTGGTTGTGGCTTCTCCTTTGGCTCCAATGAAGCCAAATACCTGATTGGGAAAGGTTTGGTCCATTTGATATGCCCATAATTCTGATTTTCAACTCCAAGAATGGAGTTCTCTTGTAGACCCTCTTGAATGGATGGTGTGGAAGCAATGGTAGAACCCTTCTGCCCTTTCTCTTCCTCCAATGAAGAACATGGAAGATTTAAATCTTCCAATCTTGATTCCAAAGAGCTGCTATAAGATGTAGGCTGCTGCAAATGAATGCTCTCCTCCATGACAGTAGGCTCTTGTGTTTGGAACGTGGATGATGAAAGAGAGAATGGTGGAAACTCAACCGGTTCTTCTTCATCAAAATAGTCCTCCAAATCAGACAGGTAAACTACCTCATTGCTGTCCTGCTGCAAATGCTCAACTTCCTCCATGGTGTCCTCTTGATCTATAACTTGACCACCATGGTTTCTTTCATCCTCCAACATTGAGTTTGAGAGATCAAACTCTTCTTCAGTACTATAACTCGAGAGAGATGAAGTAGAAAGAAGAATTGAAGGTTCTCTTGTAGCCTGCTTTGTGCTCAAAGCCCTTGGATCTACAATTTTCTCCTCCACAACTGGAATGTGCTCCTCTTCTTTTGGATTTGGAGTAGCTTCTCATTCCTCCAATGTTTGAAGAAAATATTGCTCTTGATTGAACTCTTCCTTTAGCATGAAGTTTGTCAAGTCAAACTCTTCAATCTGCTGCTCACGGAGGACAAGTTGGGACGACAAGATCTTCTTCTTCTGTTGCAACAAAATCAGTGCTGACCACCATTTGTTCTCCAACTCCAACCTCTTCTAAAGGCTTAACCATCAAGGGAATATTTTTCATCCCAAATTTAAGAGCCCAACTCTTCGGACTTTGAATTTCTTCATCCTTGTTTGGATTTTCTTTTTGTTGCTATTTTCCTTGAGTGACATTCTGATTTTTATCCTCCCAACATGCATTTGGGAATGCAAGAGGAGAAGTGGATTGTAAATCAAATGGCTTGGCAATTTTTGTGGTGGTGGAGGAGGTAGAAAATATTTTTTATTTGTAGGAGAGGGTATTTTGTTAGCTTTTGTGGAGGGGATGACTGTTTGGAAGGAAAAGGGACAAAAGAATTGAGATGAGGTGGAAGACTAGGGGGTGGAGAAATGGATTCAACACTTGGGACAACAGATGGAGAGTTTAAAACTTGACACTGCTGAGATAAAATAGATTGGGAAAGAGGAAAAAGAAAGGCATGAGATGGCGTGCTTACCCGTTGACAAGGTTGTTGAATACTCCTCTCATACACCTCTATTCCTTCAATCCACTTTGCAAGCAATGGTAGTGTTGCAATCATGAAGTCAATCTTCTCTTGAGGGCTGTAATGCCTTGGAAAAGGTCTCACCCATGGACGGGTTGCTTCATAACTGATTCCAAATGCTTTCATTTGTGCTTGAGCCCTGGACTACACCATGTTTACCTCCATCTTTTGGATTTTCTCCAACAAACCAGCATCTTGCATCTGATGGTCTTCATTATATGCATACTCTTGCTCTTGGAAAGCTCCATAGCCAAAATGATTTTGGCATTGCTGCTCATATGGGTATGTATGCTGATTTTGAATTTGTTCAAAATGATGATTTGGAGGATTTAAAAAACATGTTGGAGGTGGGAAACATTGCTGCTATTGTAAATGTGAATTCCATGATGGAAATGAAGTCATGATTGCACAACTTCATGGAATGGAAAAGAATGAAAGGGATGGAAAGAAGGATGGATGGGAATGGATGAAAAATAGGTCTCGAAACTTCGAGAAATGGCTTGCTGATCAAATGGAGTCACCGGATGTGTTTACAAACGCCTCCAAAGGCTGAAATATTAACAGGAACACACCAACCTACAAAAGATGAAGTGGAAGACCTCTAAGGTCCCACCAAGCGTGCCAAAACTATTAGCACTGCGAATTCACAGCACCCTTGGATGTTGATCAGATTTCTAGGTTGATCATACTAAGCATCCAGTGTGATTGCACAACATTGAAACCTTTCTCCAAGTGTGGGACTTGCAAAATGAGAAATGAATCTCTAGAGAAGGCTGGTTCCTCTTCCTAAACTACCTGCCACAAGCTGTTCCAGTGCAGGAAAGCTAATCTAATCCTAATCTATCCTCCAAGGAGACAGGGGGAGAGAAGAAAGAAAAAAAGAAAAGAAACAAAAGCCTACACTAAAACGGTGATACACCAGAGAAGAAAATTACTGAACATCTATCAAAACTACTATGAACACAGCTCTAACCCTACAATGAACATTTAAACATGCACAAATACCTGTAATGAAGAGAGGCAAGAAGAAAACAAGCAAAAAAATGAGCAAGGATGGACAGATGCATCACAAAACACGTTTTTGTTGCTCCAGAAGTTTGCACAGAACATCATTTTAATGGTAAAAGGAAAAACACCATTACAGAGTAGGGGAGGAGGTTCAAACTCCATTTTCAACCCTGGGGAAGAAAAGAAAGGAGAGCAGAGCAGAAAAGATGAACAACCTTTTTTAGAAAGAAGCCCCTCCTTACAATTTATAGGAAGAATGAGAGAGGGAAGAGAGAGGAAATACAAATCTACCCCAACCACCTCTAGGTTGCATTTAATTCATCTCATTATGGTGGTAGGTAAGAACCCTAGCAAAATTAAAAGTGGAAAACTGTATTTTGCATTAAAATTGGTCGTTGAAACGTCATTTCTAGCCATTACCACATGCCAGAATCCTTTCTTGATTTTCTCTCTCCAAACTCAACAAAAATGCAAAAATGATCCTGGAATCATGTAGATAATTTCACCAGATTTCTATTGATATAAAGAACGTGAAAATATAAGCTTTGGATCGAAAGTTATGGCCATTTGAAGATTTAGGGAAAAAATAGGCCCAAAATGGATCGGCAGGAAAAAATTTGAAATTTTGATCCGTTTTGGTCTTTGGAAAACTTTTTGAATTTTCCCTGTGCTCTGCCACTCCAGGTGCCACATGGCACGTTTCTATTAGGCGTGGGCCCTTCCTGACTATTTTTCGCGGGCGCTTGATTATTTTCGCCCTGGACACGTGGTGAGATTCTATTGGCTCATAGAAAAGGGGGTGGGCTTTCCCTTTGAATTTTGCTTTGTTTTTTTCCTTGGGAAAATTTCCCAAAAATCTTCCCTACTCGCCACTCCAAGACATGTGGTGCTCCCATATTTGTCGCGGGCCTTCAGGAAAAATTTACCTCTTTGTGCCAAACACTTAGCAATTTTTTCAACTTTCTTCCCCTTCTGACACGTGGCACGTTCTGATTCGTCTGCGGGCCTCCTTGTCTCTTTTTGCGGCCTTTTCACCTTTTGTGTCCCACGTGTCCGTCACGTACTTTTGTCCCAACTGTCCCGGTTTGCGCTCGGGACAAATATCTCCGAACCGCCCGAAATGGATTGTCTGTCGGCAAATCAGCCGATTCGCGTCCCACGCGTACCTACGTCCCAACTGTCCCAAACCACGTGAAACAAAAGACTTAGGTGATTTTTCTTTTCTTTCAGCCGTTTCGCTTTTCGGCCCCAAGCTTGGTACAACAAACCTTAGTACGACCGAACCCTTGGACCGAAATGCCTTAAAACAGTCCTGCGCAACCTTATTTTTGCATTTTTTCCATTTTCTCTGACTCGTTGGGATTCCTTCTTGGATGGGACAGTTAGAGAGAAGCCAAGGACCCCAAAAAACATGATATTTTCCTTGAAACAATCTACTTGCACGGGATTGAAGATTTTGATGCATGTTATCAAAATTACCTTGAGGGGTGAATTTTGGATAACAATACCCTTTTTGTGAAATATAAGGTAATTATCATTTGAAAGGTCTTCATGATCTCCTATTTTTACATTTGTGCGCTTCTTTCTTACTGTTTCGCCTTCTTGTGAACAAGTACAAGATACTCCTCTACGAGTAAAATAATGCTTTTATTCCACTAGTTAGGAAAATAATTTTCCCTCACTGTGGGGACCATCTATGCATGTGTATATGCTCAAATTTTATCTTTGTAGTTTTGTTGGGGTATTTGTGCTTGAGTTTACAATTTGAGGTAGTTTGATTTGTTTAAGGTAGTGTGATCCTTCTATATTTTTTTGGCCCCCTTTGTAATTCATATGGAGCACACTTTGGGTAAGACTTTAGAGATTTGTGGCATATACTATAGTTTTGGCCTTTTGATTAATCATTGCTTTGCATGTATCCTTTGCGACCCCTTTTTGATTAATCATATAATGCAAAAAGTTTCTCAAAATTTGATTTATAGGATATGGTTTGAACTTTAATCATATCAAATCAATGATTTATTTGTTAAGGTTGGGCTCCCTTTCACGATCACTCACCCTTCGAAGATTTGTCAGGTTTTATTTTAAACTCCAGATGAGTTTTACATTATGGTTGTGTTAATTTCGTTTGATGAGCACCTTTGATCTTTGTCTTTGATAATATACGACCGTCAATCTATTGGAAACTACGAGGATAAGTTGGTTGAGTTTTGAGTTTTTAGGGTGATCGTTTATCATCATCCTTGTCATATTTACAACATTGGATAATGTACATTGACTCTGCTAGAGTTAATTATCTCTAAAGTGAAGTTTGCCTTTTTGTTCTGTATCATTCAATCATGTACATCTTGATATTTGTCATTGATGTTCTGAGCCATGGTAAGTGAGGTAGTTGGAATATGGATTAGATCCTTACCATCGATCTTGGTACCTTCATCTCTTGATTTTTGGATCCTTAACTCTTAGGATGAGTTAGGTTTCATGCATGTTTAGTTGTCGAGTTAAAATAATTCATAGTTAATCATTTTTCCCATTTGTATGTTTTATATTTGGGTGAAGCCCTGGAAATTTTTTATCTTCCACCATTATTATGTCATTTTAGGTTCTATCCTTTGCAGGAAAGCAAATCCTATGAGTTTTGGGTATGTATTTTCAAATTCTATGTCATTGGTGATTCTTTAAAGCTTCACTATGGATTTTTTTTTTTGAAATGACAACCATTTTTTTATCATTTCGAGATATCTTTATCAATTGTACTATCTATGAAAGTTGTCATTTTCTTAAGAACGTGAGCTTCTAGATCTGAGCACTACAAATGATTCTAATTCTAAAATTTTGAACCTTTGAGCTACGTTTTTTGAGCTTTTCATTTTTACATAGTTATCTCACATTAACTCCCTTGTATTTCTTGGTCAGTTTTTTCTGGAAAGTTCCTTGAATTTTTTCTTGACTCTACTATAGACGTATTTCAAGGGATTTTGAATATCTCTCTAAAAATTTGGTAAGTTTAGCCTCTATCTTATAGCTCTTTTTCAAATTTGTTAAAAAATAGTCCACGGTCTTTTTGAAAAAGTAAGCTTTCTTGGTCTGCAACTTTGTTTTTGTGAGTATCTGATAAGATATAGTTGGAACTATGATTTGTTTAATGGGTTGACTATATCTTGTTAATATCCCACTTACCCAACATTGGGTTTGTATTAGTCTAATTCCTCTTGCAATTGTTTCTCATTTTCAATCTCTTATTGACATTAATATTGTTACTCGAGCCCCTGCTTTGAGATATGGGTTTGCCACATTTAGCGTTCTTTGAGCCTAGAGCTTGTTTTCTATTTTTGAGTTGGTTTTGGTTATTTATAGGTTTCCATTTGTGACCTTCAATATTTAGAGATCCATTTTTGATAATTTTCATTCCACTTTCAAAACGGTTTTACTTTGAACTAGTTCTAAAAGGAAAGTTGGGTTTTGATTTATGTTCGTTGGAATTTGTAGATTCCTTGAATCATGTTTATATATACATTTATCCGTAGACAAATGGGGTTTGAAATATTTATATTATTTGTAGTACTACTTCCCAGCTATGTGACAAAATTTTGGCTCAAACTTTGATACTCTAGATTGGTTTGAGTTTACTTTGTTCAAATGGGTTTTCAAGCTTTCTGTGTGGATGGTTACTATTGAAACATTTTTTATTTTTGAGTAAATTTGTATCCGTTAATGAACTATGGTTCTTATGTATTGTGTTACTTCTTGATTCGATGGAGTGTGATGATTTTTTGCAACCTCTTTGAACTCTAAAAATATCCTTAAGTCATTAGCTTAGCTCATCTTGGTGAGTGTTAGGCTTCCATTGCATGCATTATTTTCTTTTGATATAATACGTGATCGTATGCCAATGTTAAAGAAAAATCCATCCACAATTAATTTATCCATGCTTAGACAACAACTTTGTAATAGTGCACTGATATCTTATCTTGAAGACTCTTTATTTTGTTCCCGATTACTGTTTGGACATACATGTATTTGACCCTTCTTCCGGTTGGAACTTTACTTGTGCAAGACTTTTGAGCTTTTATATCTGGTTGCAACAATCATTTTTATGCTTCATTCTCCTCTTGATGACAACACATTGCTATTTGAAAACACAAGCACTAGGTTTGATTTATTCTGTTGAAGTACTTGAATCATGTTAAATTTATTATCTCTTTTGAACGATACACTCATGAATTATATTCGTAAAAAAATTCTTTAATTTTCTTGTCATACTTATACCCCATTGGTATTGTGGCATTCTTTGTAGCATTTATTTTTCTATCCCGATGAACACTAAAAGTCTGTCGTTGTAACCTATCTTACTTCTCTTGGATTCATACTTACAAGTTCTGAAGTTGTCTCTTTGAGTGCAATCTTTGAAATATGTAATCTTATGATTGCTTATATGAACTTGTAAATATAAAATTTGCATGTTATCACTTGAATTTGTATAGCTTCATCTATTGTTCAATAGTTTATATCTTAACCCATCCTTGTTCATTGATTGAGGTTTTGTATGAATATTGATTTTATTCTATCTTGACTAGAAAATATCGCGTGTCCGAAAGTTGGGGCTAGCCAATTATAACTCATAGCTTATGGATTTTTTTATCGGTATGGCTAGTTTTGTTGAAAATCTATTCTTATGTAGATTATTTTCTTCAATGGTCTGATTTGAACAAGAATGACTTTGTACTGAAATTTAATTTATTTCTAATTCTTCCAACAATTTTATTATATCTGGTTGATATACATATGGATGTCATATAATGAAGTTAAGTTCTTTGGAAGCTAATTAAGTTCATATGCTTCAAATTAGATTTGAAATAAAGTTTTGAACATGTAAACATGTTTTGTGATCATGATGCAATGTTATGCTTTGATACTTGATACTTATATCTCTCTGTTTAAATCTACAATCTAAACCTTGAATAAAATCTCCTAACTTATCCACTACCATGGAATATGGATATGATTATCTTATTCTATAATTTATTTCTGAAATTTTATCATGATATTGAAACATATCATTTGATGCAATAAATGATTGTTGTGATCTAAAATACTATTTTTAGTTTACTATTCTTGACTCTTGAAAACTTGAACTTTGCAGAATTCACAATGAGATGGTTCTCTTTTTCAATATGAGCAACTCTCTTTCAGCTAAGTCCTCACTCTTGATCCCTTGTAGCATGTTCCTTTGTCATATCTATGCCTTGCAAGATGAAATTTTTCTTGTCTGCATAATGTAAAAAAATTCCTTATATAAACCTGAATCCCTTAAAAAGATAAGAATTTGTACTTACTCTTTATGGCTGTAAGCTATCTTCTAGAAAGATAACAACATTAATTAAGTTCTTCTTCTATCCATACTTTATTACAATTTGTTCCCTTTTCTTGTATTTCATCTTTCAGGGATTAACGGTAATTTATACCTTTTGTAGCCCACAAGACATCTAAAATACTCCTAAATTGTAAAGATATGTGACTGCACCTTTACATTGTCTCAGTATATTCTAGAGATGATTTCATGATGTACAATCTTTTGGATTGTGCAACCGTGATTTTTTTCTATTTGTATCTTTCCTTTTGATTCACTTTTTGAGATGAAACCTGATCCTGAGTTCATTATTTACTTTGCATCAAGAAATAGGAAATTACTTTGCTAGCTATATCACAATCTAAAAGCGGCACACTTGGTGGACTGAAACTTTAATATTCTTTAATATGCATAAGTTCATTGCGTTGAAAGGTTAAATGTGTGCTTTTACTTATATCTTTTTAGTCTCTTATACTGGTATTTGAACCTTAATACTGATTGTAGTTAAATTCTTTTAAGGAAACCTATAACTCAAAGATGCTTTCATCTGTTATATTCTATACTCTTTGTCATTTGATGAAGTACTTAAAACCTTATTACTTCCTTAGTTGAATGATAGTAGCCTTGAGAAATTAATAATTTGAACCTCGAGAAGCTTGTGAGGTTGTCATGTAGAATTTGTACATCCGAAAACATGCTTGCAATATTGTCATGTACTCTTAAAACTATTCCATGTTTCTACTCCTTTTCTTAAAATCATGTAAAATCTTTAGCCAAAATTTTTCTTTGTTGCATATTAATTTGTACAAGTACTTTTATTACACTGTTCAATTTGTTTCTTCATATGTTGTATATATCTTCTTTGTATGGTCTAAACGATGCTATCCTACGAAAAATGCAATATGTTTCTGTTTTATCTTCAAACACTTGCTTTTGTATTTTTATTATCTAATTTAGGTGCATTAATTGCAATCTATTCCTTATAGTAAAAATTCTAAAAACATGCATTGATATCTTTTACCGCAACCTATACCTTTACACTTTAGAAAGTAGTTAAAAATAATTAGGCTTTTTAGCCTCTCTTATGTCCTATAGTATTTTATTTTATGTTTCCTTTTTTGTCATGATTCTCGGGAGCCATATGTGGTACTTTAGATACTAATTTCTCAATTATTGTATCTATTACTTTGATGTACCTTATGGATAATGATGTTAGGAGATTAGTCTACATGAATATAGACAGTACATGAGTATAGATTAAACCCTTAGTTCTTGGTGATGTCCTTTTATTTTATTTTTCACGTAAACTTTAGTTTCTAGATGTTAAGGATGGAAGAGGGAGCGGGACTGGAAAACAATTTGGATAGGAGAAAACCCAAGGCAATTATGGGTTTCTTCTATACTCTTTTACTTTTAATCGAATGCACATGTACCTCATACTTTAGTAGTTATGAGTTACATATCATGACTTGTGTGGGAAACATTAAATTTCTTCATGAATAAATGGAATTAATTTTGTAATCGAGTTGTGTACTTATTTCTACATTGAACATTATGACATTTATTGATTGTATAATGAAATAAAAAACTCAATCACATAATTAAATGTATTTAAACATGAATAAATATTGAGATTTAATGTATCTATAACTTACTAATGAACTTCTGGCCCATGTAACCGCAAATCTGATTGCTCCTCCCGAATATAACATTTCACCTAAATTGTGATTCCCATCTTCATCAAGGCAATGTATTAATCCTTTGGTGATTTTGTGTTTCCTTGTTGAAGATGAACATGGAATGGCCATCTATGTAAGTTGTTACCTTTTATAACAATACACATAGCTATAGATTACATGTAAGTAATCAATTACCGCAATCTGAAAACAAAATAATTTACTTTATGACTCCCCTTAGTTAGGTCCATTTCATCAATGCCTTCCATCATAAACAAAGTTTTGAGTTGCCAATTTTTGTACGAGTGTTAACATTGTAAACATTTCTACCGATCCTATAGAAACAAATTCCTGCTAGCTTATAGACCAGTGCCTTGCTCTTTTCCATTGGGCATGGAGTTGAAGCATATAACCAAAATCTACCTTTTCTAAAAAATCGACCCTTCAAAAAAAAAAACTAAAGCTAGGAAAGGATATGGTAAACTAGATCACATGCGTAGTGCAATTATTGAATTGAAAAACATTACAATGTGCATGAACTACACTTATTGAAAGGGAAATCCTACTCTAACAAAACACTGTAGGATTTTCAATAACAATGTTTAAGAAACATACCATTCATAGGAATGGGAAGTTCCTCTCCATTTAGCCTTGAAAGCTGAATGCATTGTGTTCTTTGCAAGCTAAAATCATATAGAGACTAATCTAGACTATATCAAACTTTCGTGGTTTCTGGCTTTGCACGATCAAAGCATCCTATTTTAACACAATGTCTCCCTCATTGAAGACTCTGAACTTAGCCTTTTTATAAAATGTTTTCTTGATTTGTCTCTTGATTCTTTTCCATATTCAGATGAGCTTTATCTCTTAGCTCGCATAAAAACCTACAATGGTTCATTATCAAGTAATTCCATTTGATGCAAGTAAATCCAATGGAGGTGACCGAATCGAGATGGGCATTCTTGCCTCTCATCCATAAACAAGTTTATACGGTGAATTGCCAATCGATCTTTTAGAGTCACTCACAACCAAAATTGCTGAATTTAACATCGGATATCGAGCTCTTTGATTGTCTTTGAGTGTTATTTTGATGATCCTCAATATATTATTTTTAGTGCTTTTAGCTAACCCATTACCTTGTCGGTAATAATTAGATGAAGTACTTAAAATAAATTTCATTCTTGACAACCCAATTTGTTACCTTTACACTAAGAAATGATAACCAATTATCTAAAATGATAGTTTCTAGAACACCAAATCTTCTTACTATACCTTCATAGAATGATAAGATTGAAGTCTAGTTAACTTCTTTCAAAGCTACTGCTTCAGTCCAACATGTAAAGTAATCCATAGTAGTCAAGATCCACTTGTGTCCTTATCATGAAGGTTGATTTATCATGCGAATGAAATTGATACCCCACTACATGAATGACTCGATCCAATGAAATGGGTTACAGTGGGCAACGAAGCTAAATTTTCTTTTCCAAAAAGAAAGCAAACTTCTTACACTTTCTAATCCATTTGAAGAAATCCTTGAATATGTTGGGCCAATAGTAACCAAATTTCATAATTTTTAAGGCTGTAGTACATGCTGAAAAGTGGCCTCTTGTAGGTCCTTCATGAAACTCAGATAATAGTTGCTGAATTCTATCATAATCAATACATCATAGAAAAATTCCATTTATATCCCTTTTAAACAACACACCATCAATGAAAACATAAGGTACAACTTTTAACCTAAAATATCTTCATTTAATATTTTCTATACCATCTAAATAAGTATCGTGTTACAAGTAATTAACCATATTAGTCATCCATCTTGATTCCTAAACTTTTGGATTGACTTTTGGTTGTTGATTTTCAGGTTGTACCAAGATTTTTGACTGCTAATATATGATTTCACCATGCTGTTCTAAATTTTTTATTTTTTAGCCTACAATTTTTCCATATCAATAATCATATTTTCACACAATCCTTTTCCTCAAACCTTTTTTCAACATGGATGTCAACATCATACTCCATAACCTTTGTAATCCAAAATTCTCTCTTCTCATTCAGTTCTTTGTTATACAAGAACTCTTTAACACTTAGATAAGAGACTAAGACATGTATCTTATTATTTGAAATTATGTACTTCAAGTTCTTTAATCCTCTAGATACATAAAGTACTTGTTTTTCAAGAAAAGTGTACCTTGTTTCGTAGTCATGTAAGATCAGCCCAAAGAAAGCAATTGGCTGCTCATTATTTACATCATTAACCTAAGTTAATATGGATGAAATAGTTTCAGCTCCTGCAAGTGAATACATTGTAAAATCCTTATCAAAATTTGGATTTGCTAGGGTAGGACCTTGTGAAATAGTTTTCTTGATAGATTTGAACCATTATCCTCCTTCATTGTTCCAAGAGAAAGTATTATATTTCTTTAACATAGTTTTTAATGGCTTGACTAATGCTGCAAAATCTGGAACAAATATTCTAACAAAGTTGATTTTTCCAAGAAAAATTTATAGTGACTTTTATGATGAGGCAAGGATAGTTGTGAAATTGCTTCAATTCTGAAAGGATCAATAGCTAAAATTTTCTAGAAACAATATGTCCAAGTAATTTACCTTGATGGACTAAAAATATAGACTTTTTGGGATTCAATGATATTCCAAACTGCCTATAAAGATGAAAAGTCTTCCTTAAATGCATAAGATGATCATCATAATTATTTGAAAATACAGTAACATCATCTAAATAAACCAATATGCATTTATTTAATATACTGTGAAAATCCATGTCCATTACACATTGAAACATTACACCGACATTGGAAATTCCAAAAGGCATTATTTTGTAAGCATAAGTACCCCACTTTTAGTGAGATTTTTTTTTATCTGTCTTATTCACACACAAGAATTTTATTATATCCACTATAACCATCCAAGAGAGATACCCTCTCTCGAACCTAAAACTATTCCTAAAATCGATCCATATTGGGTAGCAGATAATGATATTTTAATGAAGCTTTATTAAGATCTCTAAAATCCACACATAACCGGATTTCTCCATTTTTTTGAACAAGAACAAGATTATCTACCCAACTTGAATGTTTGACTGGAAATATAACACATGATTCAATCAGTTTCAATAACTCTTTTCTCATTAATGGTTTAATATCAAGGTTTACATTTCTTTGTTTCTACCTAACTGGCTTGGAATTTGGCTATAACTCTATGGTATGCTTAGCTAAATTGGGATCAAAACCTCTTAGATCTTGGTATTACCAAGTAAGAACACCTCTAAATTCTTTACATAAATTAATAAATAATTGGTTTTGAACTCGAGGAACATACCTTTCTAATAAATAATTTCTTTTCGTTATGCACTAAGATCTCTTCATAGTTATCTGTGTGAGTTGAAATCTTTCCTTTATCCTTTCTTAACTGATCATCAAAATTGAAAATATATTAGAGTGTGACAACTACTTGGGGAAACTTGTTTGTAGTTAATTAAATAACTGGTCACCATATAAATGGTTTAGTTTTTCTTGATTTACTGTAGAAAATTTAGCTTCTTGATGAAGAAATCTGCATATTTGTTCGTCATCTTCAAAAATTTGCCAATTTTCTTCATTATCGTACTGAAGGTTTGACAATTAGATTTATATGTGGTTGTACTTTGTTCTTTTCGATTATTTCTAACACATCAAAGATAGCACCAAATACCGTAAGCCTTTCGCATGTTTGTTTTCAGCTCTTAGAATAGATTGCATGTTAATAACATCAAAATATTCCATTAATTCTGAAACTCTATGTTTGTAAGATTTCAGTAATGAATTCTTACACACATTAAAGTTTTTATTGAATTAATCACTAACTCTGAATCACCAAAAACCTGCAACATGTTGATAACTCTTTTTCTAGTCCATTGTTAGCCATGTATTAATGCTTCATATTCAACTCATTACAAGTACATAAAAATTATAGATTTAGAGCTGAAAAATACCTTTCATTTGTAGGGGAAGTGAGCATCAAACTTGCACCTTGTCCTTTTTTATTCTTGGCTCCATCGAAATGAAGCTTCCATATCCCTTTTATTGTTTTTTCTATTTTAGACAACAAGGGATTATGGTATTTTCTTCATGCAAGCAATAGATGCCAAACAAATCTTCCTGTGCTTCTTTGAAAGGATCATAAACATGTTCTTCTTAAGTTTTTTCATCCATAAACATATTAGAAACATTGTCTAATGTAGAAACATGTGTTGTAATGTCAAAATCAGATTGATCTATAGCTACATAATTTGCTGCAACATTTGAAGCATGAGGCTCAATATGAAATCTAGCCAGAGGATCAAAATTTAAATTAAATTTAGTTATGTACCTTGTAGTAAAGAATAAAAATGACCAATCTAAAGAAAGATAACCTCCTATCTTTTCTATAAAATATCTTGATAAGCATAAGGCAAAGTAGGGAGGTAAATCTACAATAGTAACATCTTGTAAGATAGTAACATTTAGAGAAGCATGTAAAGTTACTCTAAATTTCTAATGATGCCAACTATGTTAGTTGTTGTTTCATCTAGCTACAACACACTTTTATCTATAGGTTCATACTGCAGGCCTAATTTTTCTACAATTGCTTTAGGCATTATTGTGTTGTTTGCATAACTGTCAACCATGCAGTTATGAAATAAATGATCTCTAATAATCAAAGATAGATAAAAGGGTGGTGGTTTTTTGATATCATGAGCATTTTAAAACTTTTAACCATCCACTTAACCTCTTTCATGTGATCTTACTCCATTGTACCAAGAACCATATCTACTTTATGAGCTTCATTTTTTTGTTGTTTTCGAAGAAATTTGCAACTTAGCAAGCTCATGAGAAAGTAACTCTTGTTGTCCTAGAATACTTAGAGCATCCCACAATGAGATATTAATATTATGATTTTTCATTACCTCAAAAATATTAAAAGAAGAAACAATATTTGAAACAACTTCTACAGTTTTAGCATAAGCTTTAGCAAAAACTGACTCTACTTCAACAACTTTTGAAATCTGAGGTATGAATAATCTTCTGGGATCAGGCTGTAATTGTTTTTGTTGCTCTTTAGGAGCTAAATTACTTGCTATTTTTTAAGGAACAATAGAGTTGTTTTCTATTTTTGACATGTACTTGTTGTTTTATCAATGATTGTAGGCAAAATAGGTCTATTTTGTTGTTTTTCTTTATCTTGAGCCTTTTTTGAGACCTAGTTGTGACTGCAATAAAATCTTCCTCTCCAAATTTGACTAGATTATGTTCTAGTGATTTCTGACTATGAGCATCTTGCTTCCCACCCTCTATTTGAGGCATGAATAATGCTTTAGATTGAGGTTATGTAACAAGTCTTATATTTAGGAATGCATTTGGACAATTGGTAGCTGAATGAGGTTGATTGCAAGGTGGACACCATTCTTATGAAACCATAATAACTTGAAGAAGAGAACTAAATGAACTAGGAGCCTTTGGATCAAATTGCCTTAGATGATATAGATGTTCATAGTTCTTTGTTTTCTTGTAAGGCTACATGTTCTGCTGATTTTGTTGATTTTAATGGTATGAAGCTTGGTAAGGCCTACTAGGCTGAGCTAGTTTGTTCTCAATTGACGTTAATTTATTTCCCATAGTCTACAAATCCTTAAATACATCATCTGATGGAGCTATAATAAGGCTCTATAATGGTAATAAGTTGTGGAACAGTGAAAATATGCTATAAGAGGCATTGAAGGCCTTGGTGCTAATTTTCTAGCTTGAATAAGGTTGTTTTCATCCCTAATGGCAATATCATAAGTTGCTAGGAGAGTATCTCCTCCCATAGACTGAATCATGGCTAAAATATCACTATTTAAAGCTTTGAGATAATATAGAAATGCATGATCATCTTGAGGCTTAACACTGGTTGGAATTCTTTCCCAAGTTCTAGCAAATCTAATGTTAAAACTAGCCATAAATTCATGAGGAGCTCTTTTGATTGTAGAAAGTTGTTCTATGAGAGATAGATGATCAGAATGGTCTTGAAATTGCTTAAGTAATTTCTCTCCTAACTCATCCCAAGTTTCTATACTCCATATTTCTATGGTTTCTGCATCACATAAAGATTTTCCTCTAAATGATGTAGTTAAAAGTCTTAAGGCTACATCTTCATGAGTTATATTATGGACGGAACAAAGGGCTACAACATATTTAATGTTCTCTGTAGGGGTAATTTGATTTTCACTAGTAAATGAAGGTAAACATTTAGGGAAGCAGAAGGTATATCATGATAAACTAGAACTACTAAAGGGCTACCATTAGTATAAGTCATGAAATTTCTCGGTGGTTTTATAGCCATTAGAATAACTAGGATTTGAACAACAAGATTAATATGTAGTTAAGGAAGATTAGGAGGTGGGTTACTAAAAAAAGATCTATTATAAGGTAAATTATTGCCAACTCTTCTTCTTTTAGCATAATTCAAAGGTAAAGAAATAAAATCAGCAAGAATTCCTCTTACCGATGATCTTGTAGTCACTTTAGGCATGGAACATGCTGTAAAACTGGTTTGAAATCAACCTTACAGAGTCGCCAAATAAATATTTTGATCTTTAGAATAGATTGTTGCATCCTCGCTTATCCAAAAATGAATTTCTTTTGCTATAATCTCTTTGTAAATTACTATAATCTGCTATAGATCGATGTGTGTCCCATTGGGCCTGCCAAAACTATTATCTCTTGAAATTGCACCTTAGTTGAGAGATGGCTGCAGTGGTTCTAATATTTCTTTGATCTCTCACTTTTGTATATACAATGGAAACACCTTAGGTCTGAAGGTATACCTATTGTTCAAGTGAGTCTCTGGTATCAAGGCCGGTTGTTTATTGATGTGTCCTAAACTATTTGTTGGGGTTTTGAGGGTAAAAGGATGACTATAACTAAAATTTATATAGGTGATACACCAAATTTATTGAGGGATTTGATTGAGTATATGCACAATAAAATTGAGAATGAATTTTGGATGCATGAACCAATGGTTTTCAACAGAATATTAAGGCAAAACACTTATGTGTTGAGGGATAAATCAAAACAACACAATAAGATAAACATACACACTAAGATTATGCATAAAATACCAAATTTGTAGCAAGGTAAGATGATTAATCAGGGAATTGACATTCACAAGAATTAATGAAGAGATACACACCACTACAAATAATTGGAAAGGCAAAAATCAGTTCTCATTTAAGGAAAACTGGCAAAAAATTTCTTCAAAACTCATATGTCTAAAAAGTTCCCCCTTTATGGTTTATCAATGCACATAATATATAGTAAAATTATTCACCCAACCCATCCTAAAAATAGGCTAAAATTTGTACTCGCCATGCATGCTAATTTTACCCCTTTATCATGAATAAATAAAGAAATAAAAATAGACATGTTGATTACAATGAGGCATTAATAGCCTTAGTTACAAAAAATAAATTTTAGTCAAGGTGTAGTTGACTAATTTATTTCTAATAAACTTGGACTAATAATTTAGTTAATAATAGCTCTTGTTTGTTGTGTAAGTCTTATCCGTTGCTCATGTAATTTTTGTCTTCTTCTGCTTGATGTGACACTTGTAATTTGATCCACTTACAATGATAAATTTGGCACTTTTACAATTCTTCCCCCTTGGATGCACATGCAAAAATAATATCCCTGTGTGAGAAAAATAATTCATTTGTCTTCAATACTTAGCAAAACATTCACCCTCCAATGTGGGGACAACTCAAGGCATGTGCAAGAAAACAATACCCTTATTTGTTTTAAAATAAGGTGATTAAAATTTCAAAAGATCTTCATGATCTCTTATGTTGACATCTATGCACTTCTTTGTTGTTCTATCTTCTTGTGAACACATGCAAAATACTCATCTACAAGTAAAATAATGCTTTTATTCCAATACTTAGGAAAATAATTTTCCCTCATTGTGGGGACCACATGTGCATGTATATATGCTAAAATTTTGTCTTTGTAGTGTTGTGGGGACATATGTGGTTGACTTTACCATTCAAGGAAGTTGAGGTAGTTTTATTTGTCTAAGGTAGTGTGATCATTCTCGTAGTGTTGTTTGGTCCCCTTCGCAATTCATATGGCACATACTCTCGATAAAACTTTTGATATTGGTGGCATATACTATATTTTTTACTTTTGATTAATCATTGTTTTGCATGTATCCTTTGGGACCCTTTTTTATGAATCATATCATGTAGAAAGGTTGTGGGTATTTGATTCATAGCATATAGTTTGGACTTTAATAAGGTCAATGCAATGATTTATTATTTGTGTTTGGCCCCCTTTCATGGTGAATCACCCTTTGAAGAGTTTTCAGTGGTAATTTTAACTCTAGTTGAGTTTTACACTATGGTTGTGTTAATTTAGTTTGATTAGCACCTTTGATCTTTGCCTTTGATAATCTACGACCATCGATCTTGTAGAAACTATGTGGATAAGGTGGTTGAGTTTTGATCTTTCACGATGATCATTGATCATTGTCCTTGTAATATTTACACCATTGGATCATGTAACTTTATTGTGCTAGAGTTAATTATCTCTAATGTGATGTTGGCCTTTTCGTTGTGTACCGTTCAATCATGTACATCTTGATATTTGTCATTGATGTTTTGAACCATAGTAAGTGACGTAGTTGGAATGTGGATTTAGATCCTTACCGTTGATTTTTTTACCTTCATCTCTTGACCGTTGGATCCTTAACTCTTGGGATGAGTTAGGTTTTATGCAAGTTCAACTATCAAGTTAAAAAAATTCATCATTAATCATTTTTCCCATTCACATTTTTGGTATCCGGGAAAAGCCCTCAAAAAGTTTTATTCACCACCATTATTCTTTCATTTCGAGTTCCATCCTTTACAAGTAAGTAAATCCTGCGAGTTTTGTGTATGGATATTTTAATTCTATGTCATCGGTGGCTCTATTTAAAGCTTCATTGTGGATTTTATTTTGAAGAATTTGATCATTTTGAGCTATCTCGTAGAATTGTTCTTTATGAGAAAGTTGTCATTTTCTTAGGAAAGTAAGATTCTATGTCTAAGAACTCGTAAATGATTCTACTTCAAAAATATGGATCCTTTAATCTATGTTTTTAGAGATTTTCATTTTTACATAGTTATCGACATTAAATCCATTGTATTCTTGGTTGCTTTTGTCTATGGAAAGTTCCTTGGCTTCTTTCTCGGGTTTGATATTGACTTCTTTCAAGGGATTTTGAATATCTATATTAAAATTTGGTAAGTTCGGCCTTTATCTTCAAGATCTTTTTAAACTTTGTTAAATAAAGCTCGACGGTCATTTTAAAAAATAAATCTTTCTTGATCTGCAACTTTTTTTTGTGAGTATCTGTGAAGATAAAGTTCAAACTCTGATTTTTTTGTGGGTTGATTGTATCTTGTTAATATTCCACGTACCCAACATTGGGTTTGTATTATTCAAATTCTTCCTGCAATTGTTTCCCCTTTTCAAGCTCTTATTGCCATTAATATTGTTACTCGAGCTCTACCCAGATATGGGTCTGCAACATTTAGCATTCTTTGAGCACGGAACTTGTTTTCTATTTTTGAGTTTGTTTGGGTTTGTTAGACATTTCCATTTTGACCTCCAAGATGTAGAGATCCATTTTAATAATGTTCATTCCTTTGTAAATCTATTTTACTTTGAACTTGTTCGAATGACAAGTTGGGTTTTCATATATGTTCATTGGAGTTTGTAGATGACTAGAATATTCTTCATCTATACATTTATTTGTACCCAAACTATGCTTGAAATATTTATATTGTTTGTAATACTTCCTCTCAGCTATGTGATGAACATGTGGCTCAAAAGTTTATATTGTAACTTGGTTTGAGTTTTCTTTGATTAAATGGGTTTTAAATATTTTAGTTTGGATGGTTGTTGAAAAGTTTCTGAGTTTTGAGGAAATTTGTATCCATTCATGATCTACCATTATTTTATATATTATTTTACTTCTTAATTCAATGTATTTTAATGCTTCTTCAGTAACCTCTTTGAACTCTAAAAATGATCCGTCAGTCATTAGCTTCGCTGATCTTGGTGAATGTTAGGCTTCGAATGCATGCATTATTTTATTTTGATAGAATACATACTCGTATGCTAATGTGAAAGAAATAATCATCCACATTTTATTGCTCCATGCTCAGACAAAAACTTTGTAATAGTGCACTGATATCTTATCTTGAAGACTCTTGATTATGTTCCTGATTACTTATTTGGAGATACATGCATTTGACCCTTCCGGTTGGAACTTTACTTGTGCAAGAATTTTGAGCTTTGATATCTGGTTGCAACAGTCATTTTGATGCTTTATTCTCCTCTTGATAACAACACTTTTCTATTTGAAAACTTAAGCACTAGGTTTGATTTATTTTGTTGAAGTATCTGAATCATGCTTAAGTTCTTCTCTCTTTTGATCAATACATTGATGACTTATATTCTAAAAAATTACTCTACTTTTCTTGTCATAGTTGTACCCCATTGGTATTGTGGCATTACTATAACATTTCTGTGTCTGTTCTAATGCAAGATAAAAGTGTGTACTTGTAACTTGTCTTGCTTCTCTTGGATTCATACTTACAAGTTCTAAAGCTAGCTCTTTGAGTGCAAGCTCTAAAATCTGTAATCTTATGATTGCTTATATGAACTTGTAAATATACAATTTACATGTTATCACTTGAATCTGTATAGCTTCATCTATTGCACAATAATTTATATCTAAACTCCTCTTTGAAAATTGATTGAGGTTTTTCATGAATATTGATTGTATTCTATCTTGACTAGAAAATATCCCCTTTCTGAAAGTTGGGGCTATCCATTTATACTTCATAGCTTGTAGATTTTGTATTTCTATGCCTACTTTTGTTGAAAATATCTTCTTATGTAGATTCGATTCTTCAAAGGGTGGCTTGATTTGAGCCTGAATGACTTTGTAATGAAAAATCATTTATTTCTATTCCTTCTAATAGTTGTACTATATCAGGTTGATATACATATGAATGTCATATAACAAAATTTAAGCTCATTGGAAGCTAATTAAGTCCATCTTCTTCAAAGTTGATTTGAAATCAAATTTTTAAACTTGTAAACATATTTTGTGATCATGATGCAATGCTATGCTTTGATACTTGATACTTGTATCTCTTTGTTTGAATCTGCAATCTAAACCTTGAATAAAATCTCCTAACTTATCCACTTCTCTGGAATATGGATATGATTTTCTTAGTCTGTACTTTATTGTTGTAATTTTATCATGATATTGAAACATATCCTTTCATGCAAGAAATGATTATTGAGATCTGAAAGACTATTTTTAGTTTACCATGCTTGACTCTTGAAAAATTGAACTTTCCAGCATTCAGAATGAGATGTTTCTCTTTTTCACTGTGATAAACTCTCTTCCAGTTGAGTCCTCACTCTTGATCCCCTGTAGCATGTTCCTTGATCATATCTATTCCTTGTAAGATGAACCTATTTCTTATCTACATAATGTACAAAAAAATCCTTTGATCAACTTGACTCCCTTGAAAAGATAAGAATTTATACTTATTCTTTATGGCTACAAGATGTCCTGTAGAAAGATAACAACATCAATTAAGTTCTTATTTGATCCATACTATTTTAAAATTTGTCGCCTTTGTTTTTATTTCATCATCCAGGATTGATGGTAATCAGTACTTTTTTAGCTGATAAGAGATTTGAAATATGCTAAATTTGAAAGATATATGACTACACCTTTACATTATTTGTATCTACTAGAGATGTTTTCATGATGGACAATCTTTTGGATTTTACAAGCGCAAATTTTTTTATTTGTATCTTTCCTTCGATTCATTTTTTGAGTTGAAACCTTATCCCGAGTGATCATTGCTTACTTTTCATAAAGAAAAAAATTAATTACTCGTTAGTTGTTTCATAATCTGAAACTTACACACTGATGGAATGGAAATTTGATGTTCTTGAATGCACATAAGTGCATTGATTTGAATGTTTAAATATATTCTTCCATTTGTATCTTTTTCAGTCTCTTATGGTGGTTTTGAGCCTTAATACTGATTGTGCTTGATTTCTTTTAAGGCAACTTGTAACTCAAAGATGCTTTCATCAGCTATATTCTTTACTCTTTTTCATTTGATGAAGTACTCAAAACCTTATAAATTCCTTAGTTGAATGATAGTACCTGGAGTAATTAATAATTTGAACCTTGAGCAGCTTTTGAGGGTGTCATTCAACATTTGTACATCTGAAAACATGCTTGCAATACTGTTATGTACTCTTCAATCTATTCCAAGTTGCTTCTCCTTTTCTTAACAACATGTAAAAGCTTCACCAAAGTTTTTCTTTATTGAATATTAATCTATACAAGTACCTCTATTACACTCTTCGATTTGTTTCTTCATATGTTGTGTATACATTCTTTCTATGGTCTAAATGATGCTTTCCTACGAAAAACTGCAATTTGTTTCCGTTTTATCTGCAAACACTTGTTTCTGTAGTTTTTATTGTCTGAGTTAGGTGCATTAATTACAATTTATTCTTGATAGTAAAAATTGCTAAAAACATGCATTGATCTCTTCTTCGCAACCTATAGCATCACACTTTTAGAAAATAGTTAAAAGTAATTAGGCTTTTGGCCTCTCTTATGTCCCACAGTATTTTCTTTTCTATTTTCTTTTCTACCATGATTATGGGAGCCATATGTGGTACTTTAGATACTAATTTGTCAATTCATCGTATCTCTTACTTTGATGTACCTTATGGATACGATGTCAAGAGATTAATCTTCATGAAGTTAGAAATTACATGAGTACAGATTAAACCCTTAACTCTTGATTGATGTCCTTTTCTTTTATTTTTTAGGTACACTTTAGTTTTGGATGAAAATGATGCATGAGGGAGTGGGGGATGGAAATGAATTCAGATAGAAGAAAACCCAAGGCAATTATTGGTTTCTTCTATACTCTTTTACTTTTAAATTTATGCACATGTACCTCCTACTTTAGTAGTTATGAGTTACATCCCATGACTTGTGTGGGACACATTAAATTTCTTCATGAATAAATGGCATTAATTATGTAACTAAGTTGTGTAATTATTTCTACATTCAGCTTTATGACATGTATTGATTGTATAAAAAAATAAATATCTCAATCACATAATTAAATGTATTTAAATATGAATAAATAATGAGATTTGCGGTATCTCAGTAATTTAATAATGAACTCTTCTCAATTCCATGTAACTGTAACTCTATTTTCTCCTCCTGAATATAAAATTTCACCTAAACTATGATTCCCGCCTTCATCAAGGCAATGCATTAGTCCTTCGGGGCTTCTATGTTTCCATGTTAAAGACGAACATGAAATGGCAGTCTATGTGAGGTGTTACATTCATTAACAACAGCATAGCTATAAATTGCATGTAGCTAATCAATTGTTGTAACTAAAAACACAATAAAACTAAATGAATCCCCTTGGTTAGGTCTATTTTATCAATTCCTCCATCATAAACAAAGTTTTGAGTTTCCCATTTTTGCACAAGTGTAAAAATTGTCAAGCATTTATTATTTTAAGCTAATGTATGACGATTGATTATGTTATGAATGTCATATTTGATCATTTATGAGGAATTTAAAACGTTTAATAATCATTGTAATAAGGTTTATTGTCTTTGGTGAGCCAGTTGATGGGGTTTTCAGCCAGCTTTGGGCTTGTGTTGAGCACTTGAGCATGAAAGACCTACATGGTTCCATTTTATAAATTTAAACGAGTTTACCGTTATGATTTTGAGTTGTTTTACTTTAACTAATGATGAATAACACGCCTATCTTGCATTTTTTCATTAAGAAGGGTATAAAGTGAATATTTGAGTTCAAATTTGAACTAGTTGAGAAATGAGGGAAAATGTGACCTAGGTGAGATTTTGAGAGTAGTTTATGAAGAGCAAGTGTTTGAAAAAATAGAGGTAGAGGAAACATTTTTGAATCCCTATTATTTGAGACATGATATGGAGAGGTCGAAAGAAATCTATAATTGATTTGACTAGTTAAAAATTCAAATTAACATGTTTGAAAACAAAGGTAACGATGATGTCCTAGGAGGTAATTTTGAGTTTGTCCCTAATATGTTTGGATCTATAAATATAAAGGTTAATGTTGATATGTCTCATGATGGAGTCAAATAATTTCTTAGGAATGTTTTGTTTCTTAGCATGTATGAAGCATGGAAACATGATAATATGAGGTTATTTTAAGGACTTTAGGCAATCTTTTGTAAGTAGCGAGGTCAAAGAGAGGTTAAATTACTCAAAAGAACATGTAGAAGGTTTTTCCCCATTTTTTCGTGTTAGGTATGGATTTCTCTACTTTGGATATTTATTTACACTTGAGTAAGTTGAACATAAGACTCATTGATAAGATAAACTAATGGAATACATCAGTTATAATAGTTATGCATGAGCATTAAGGGGTGTGAGGTTCCAATGATCAAAGATGAGGCTCTCAAGTCATTTTGAAATCTTGTCATGTTGGTGTAATTTAAATCAAGGTATGTCATTGTAAAATCCACCAAAGACTTATTCGAATAGAATGTGGCCTTAGTCTTAAGTCTATGTTCTTTCTTGATAAGTTCATGGATGTGGAAAATTTATGTAAAGGTCATGATATTGTTTCGTGGAATAATTTAATGGTCCCCAATAAAATTTGGTACTATCAAGTTTTAAAAGTGGATCTTTGTTTACAAATTAATATTCATAAGTGGTTCATAAAGTGATTTTTGTATTCTTGAAAATATTTGTGTGAGTTCTTTTTATGAGTTGTTTATTGGAGAATCTATAAATATGGTCATAAGTTAGTATGACCTTGTGTAAACCATCTCGATGAAGGTCATAAGTCCTTTTCAAGTATTTTGTAACTTAAATAAGGGTTTTTCAACCTATTGAAAGTGAATTCATGATATTCCTTAGTCTTAAAAATGTATGTCGTGATTCAAGAACAAAATTACTAAGTTTATAGTAGTATTGGGACACAAAGGGTCTTGTTGAAAAATATTACGAGAAGAAAAGGTATGAAGGAATGACATAAGTCAAAAGGAAAAATCCATGTATGATCAAGGAAATATAATAAATTAAAAAATCATCGAAGAAAGTTAATGTTGATTGTAATGTTTCTAAATAGGCTTGCAAAGGGTTTTAATGACAAAATGAAGTAATCATGAGACCAAAAAGTTACCAAATACATGAACATAAGGAATGTTACAGCTTTTTGTTGACATTTGTATAAATAATATTTGGATGTCTGAAATAGAGAAGGCAAAGTGGTTTGAGTGCACATCCAAGTGAGTATAGAATGCTTCAAGGAATCATAGTGTTCCAAGGCATAAATTTGTCTCCATTTTCTATAATGGTCTCACACATTTTCCAAGAATAGATGTAAGTTATTTAAATAATTATTCAAGAAAGTGTTGTGATTGTAAGTGAAGGGTTTGAGACTATACTTGATCAAAATAAGTGTTACAAGTTAGCAGTAATTATAAGTTATTTATGTAAATCATATGAATGAGTTGTATGAGGTTTTGAGATAGCCTTCAAGGTTAGTATAGTATTGGATCATGAGGATATATCAGATTTATGAATCCCTAGAAAGGTGTTGCATCACGATATTAATGGGAAAGAGCACAATTCACCTGATTGATCCGTGAGAGTAAAGGATGAGATCCAAGTCACGACTTCAAGAGATAGATAAAAGAGGTCAAGAAGGTATTTGAAGATGACAATGTTTGATAAGGATTCTTGAAGTATACCGCTCCAAGATCATAGATGTGTGTTAACCCTGGAGGTGCATGTAGGTAATAATGATACAAGGCTTTGTGTGTTCCTCTTAAAGGTTCTTTTTAGATGTATGAGCATGAATCTAAATGTATCCGAAAGGTATGTAGAAGAATATGGTAATTAAAGAGGGAATGATTGAATCACTTAAGTTGATATGCCTATATTTAGGACTATGGAAGAAGTGTGAGAATTTTGGAAGACCTTTATAATTTTTGGAAGATGGCTCAATTGTTGACTCTCGTGTCATAGTTTTCTATGTGCATCAAGGTTTTAGTTATGCCATTGTAGAAGTGATGTCCATTCTCTTATGATTTTTGGTTGTGATAATATTAAGAGAATGGCAGAGTTGAATGAAGTTTTTTTAGAGGGTTCTTGGTAAGTGCAACAAATTTGGGGGCCAAAAAGGGGTCATAAGTAGATGTCATATTGCAATTAACAGAAAAATCTCAACTTGTAGGGATTATTAGCAATGAATGCACCAAAAATTATGAAAAATTATATAAATATGAATCATAGCATCCGGAATTTATTTTCTAAGCTACTAATATTTTTTAAAAAAATGGACAAGCTTAGATATATTAAACACTCAAAATTTAATTACTTGGTTTTTTTAAGAAAAATCCTATAAGATTGTAGTCCATTTTCTCATGATTTGGATGACCAAAACTAGATATTTATTTTTTTCCTTTCATGAAAAGTTAGATGCCACTTGTTTATCTTGCGATAGATTTTATTTTGTATTTTTTTAGCAATTTTTTTAAATTATTTTTTCCATGAAAGTGGTCATAAAACATAAACAAAACTAATCACTTTTTTTTTTTTTTCCTTCCATAACTTCATTAAAAATATCGAAATCAAATACATTTTTAACATGTATAGAATTTTTCCATGGTTTGGATGGTATAGGTTTTATTACATTATGACAAGTGAAACACAAGTTGCATTCTTAAATGAAGACCTAAACATTCAAGGGAAAAAGTGTCTTCAAGACATACTATTCATAAAAATTATAATTTGATATTTATCATATTCTATTCAATTTAAAATCAATAGTTTTAAAAATATAATTGTATCCCCTACACTATGATATCATTTTTGTGACATGTTTTAGATTTCTCAACATGGTTCAAGTCCATGGAAGAGAAAATTTGATGTTTTGTTGTTTTTAATGTAAAATTTAGTATTTGATGTCCACTTTTGGGTCCCCAAACTTTGTTGTACTTACCCTTCTTTGTGTTCTTCAAAGATGTTATATTTCATAGTTCGTTGTCATAATAAGCATATGTTGTCATGTAGGTTAATTAGAGGTATATATCGAGTCTTAAGAATGCTCAAGTATGGTTCTAAATCACAAAAAAATAAGAGATAGAAGATTTATGAGGTGAAAACATCATGTCATTAACTTTGTAGGTGATTTTTATGATGGCTTCCATGAGTATATGAGTTGATAAAGAGGTTTTTGTGCATCAATTAATATGCTACGGGACTATGGGAGTCACTCAGTCCTGTAAGGATAGAGATGATATTTAGAAATTATTTTTAGGTTATTATATGTTGTCCTTATCTATAATGATGAGCTGCAACTTAGAGAAGTAATGTGAGGTATTGGAACTTAAGTTCTTACTCTTCTCTTGAAAGAGTTAACAAGGTTTCATAAACCCATGATAGTTTATAATATTGTAAGGAAGATTAAGTTTCCTCCACACTTGAAATGCGAAGAAAAGTGACAAGTATAAAGTGAATTTATATGGCATCTATAAGTTTTGAAGACCTGATAAACATGTTAATAACCCAAGTAAGAGTTGTGTATTATCCTAGGGGAAGAAATCTCACGTATCAAGACAAATGAATAACCTCTTCATACATGAGATCTCTCGTGTGTTCATTCGAGTAGTGAAAGTAATGCATTATTAAAAATTCAATACACCATGGTAAGGATATGCAAAATCAAGAAGTTCGTGATTCAAGGTATATTAATTCATAGCATTGCCTAAAAAGGAAGATTACAAATTGATAAGGTGTTGGGAAGCTTCTACAATGTTTAAACACTTATTGAAGAAGACTATATGACCTCGAGGATATGTCATGTTTTTCAAAGTCTTGTGATAGAGAATTCTCAGAATTAGATGAAGAAATGACTACATGAAGAGGAGTATGATTTTTTTAAATAACCAAGAAGGTATGTCTTAGACATTACATGATCAAAAGGGTCTTCATGAATAAATTGTTGACAAATGAACCTATATTATAATCCATTTGGATGAGTCTAAGTTAGATTAAAGATGCAAGTAGTGCTAGAGGAGACTATCATGAATAGTAATGGCTTTGTATGGATCTAAGATGACCTTTAGATAATATTAGAAGCCAAGGAATTTGGTTTTGATCATTAATTAGGTAGCATAACATTAGAAGCCAAGGGATAGTAATGTCTTAGTACGGAGATAAGATGACCTTTAGAAGCCAAGGTATTTGTTTATTGATCCTTAATTAGGTAACATTATTTGTCAAATTTAAAGGTATGTGTCTTAAAACTTCTCATGATGCTCTAGAACAAGAAGAATTTAGAAGTATGATTGTACAAGATGTGTTGAGATAGACTAAATTTCTTGTAAGATATGAAGTTTAGAGGTAATTTTTAAATGGTCTTAATTCATATAAGAAAAAACATACTATGAAAGAAAATTAATAAGAAAAAATAATGGTACGAGAGGAACAAAGGTTTATACCAAAAGGAAGTAGAATATAATTGAAGTTAAAAAAATTACAAAAAGAACATATTATGTAAAATGAAACATATGGCTATAGGTATTGTATTCATTTAGTTTCAATCTTTCATGATTTGAATGTAGATAATTATTAGGATTATCTACTAAGTATTAAGGGTTTAACCACCATTTTATCATGTTTCGACTTATTTTAGTATATGAACTTTTCAAGAAACTCATTATCAGTTTCTTCACATCTATATTTTGGTATTCAAAATGCTATTATTGGTTTTCAAAAATTTTATTATTGGTTTTCAAGCTTTGATCTCTTGGTCTCCAATAATTGCATTATTGGTTTCGATTTTTAGTTGATTTAATTATGACGTAAAATGGAGGGCCAATCGTTGTCTCTATTAATTTTAATTCACATTGGAAATACATTTCTTTAAATTTGGACCAATTTTAGTCAAATAATGTTTTTCAAGAAGTTCATTATTGGTTTCTTTACATATAAATTTTTGATAACATTACCAATTGGTTTTACATTACATGAGAATGAGAGGCCACACATTCTACCTCTTCATGGTTATTTTGATCTCAAATGTATAATATGATGTCATCTACTTTGACAATTTAAAATTTCATAATATATTTCGTTTCCAATTATTGATTTATCTTTGAGGGAAAATTGGTTGCCCCTATTCTCCTATTTTTTTAATAAAATAGGAGGCCATCTAGTTCACTTAAGGATTAGTTCATTTAAATGATTATTAGGAGGCCATATAGTTCAACATATGTAATTTCCATTATATATTTACTCATAAAAACAAAATTGAGTGAAAAAAACACTTATAAATTACTTGTTTCTAGTTTTTTAGTTGGATTCTCTTTACCTTATTGCTATGCATAATATCTATGTCAACACCTGTTTTTAGATTAGGTAATTGTTTGATTTTTAAGGGATAATTTTTTTGTACAATCCAAAATATAACCGCGAGGATCAAATGCAAAACAAAGTGGATGGGCCAAAACATCCATAAAAGAAACAAACATACTTTTTCAAAATTAAAGGTATGTGTCTTAAAACTTGTAATGATGCTCTAGACCAAGAACAAGTTAGAAGTATGATTGAACGAGATGATTTGAGCTAGACTAAATGTGTTGTAAGATATGAATTTTAGATATGAATTTTAGATATAAATTTTAAATGGTCATAATTCATATGCAAAAACATAGTATGAAAGAAAATTAATAAGACAAAATAATTCTATGAGAGGAATAAAGGTTTATACAAAAGGGTAGTAAAATATAATTTAAGTTCAAATAAATTTTTGTTTATAGTATGCAAAATGAAACATATGGCTATATGTATTATATTCATTTAGTTTGAAGATTTCATGATTTAAATGGATAGAATTATTAGGCTTATCTACCAAGGATTAAGGGTTAAATTTCATTCTTCTAAATTCACTTAGCACATGAACACAACCTTATCCCTTCTTACTTGGTATCACCTAAAACTTTTACCTTAATAGATTGATAGGAAACACTATTTACACCACCATACAAAACATATGGCTATAATTGATTTGATGATACATGAAACTTTAAAAACACTATGCATTACACACATGCACATGCACACGCACACGCACGCACATGCACATGCACACGCGTGCACGCGCACGCACACACACACACACACACACACACACACACACACACACACACACACACACACACACACACACACACACACACAATTTTTTTATTTATTTATACTTGTTGGCATGAAAAATGTCTAGGCATTTTACTTGAAATTTGCAAAGAAATATTTTCCCCTTTAAAGAAATTTGGTAAAAAATTTCAATTTTTGACTTTGTGTGAAGAAATGTGGGGATAAATAATAAAATATATTTGTGTATCTATAAAATTAAATACCCAACGATTATAGTGTATGATTTAACAACAAGTTAATATTATTTACATCACAATATAAACTATATATTATATTGTATACATGAACATGAAAGTAAATGAACACAACACAACACAACACAAGAACATTAGATATAAGTGGGAAAACCACAAGAGGAAAAAAACCACTAAAAATCACTTATCTTTATTGAGAATATATGTTTAACCAAGTAATCCCACTATTTCCTTAAATACACAAAATTTCCTTCACTAATTAACTTTCATATAGCTTGCATGATAGTTTGTTGACTTGGTTGATGATTAGTTACCTATCATTTTCTATGTGTCTTCCTATCTCAAAGAGATCACATTGATTTATATCAAGGTAGGTGGTTCATATCCACTCTTCATTCTCGACTAAGCTCATTCTTAAATTTTAAATTTAAATCATAATCCACAAGCATTAGTATATGGTGATTTTATATTAAGTCATCTTCTCGGTTAATATTAAAACCCCAACACTTCCCCTTAATGTTAAGTAGGAAACATGCTTAATCTAGAAATCATTAAATAAAAATTTAGGATAAGAAAACTTATTTTTTCAAAAACATCCCAACTCTCCTTTTTATAAAAAGGAATTAAAATCCATAGACCATCTAAGTGATTTAGGATAGCATGCAAAAACCTTTGTTTGAATTTTTTTAACTCAACAATACACTAATGCAATGTTCATTACGCTATACAATATTTTCTTTACTTAAAGAAGTTATTAATCAAAGAGAGTAATTAGTAGGTTTTAGAAGGAACACAAATAATTGTTTAGTATTCTACAAACTTCGAGAAACGCAACATAAAATAAGTGTTCCACTTAATTTTATAAAAGCGCATCACATAGGAATAAATCATAATGCTCAAGATAAAGTGATTGTATATGAAGTCTTCCATAATATTATGGATTCTTTTATAAGACAATAATATCTCATATCTAATTATTTACTATGTATTATAAGTAAAATCATATAGAGTGATATTTTACCCATGCAAAATGGAAATAATCTAAGGATATTACAATTAGCAAAATTACAGTCATAAGAGTTAGAATTACAAAGGACATGATGCAAAACATGCACATTCATCATTATTTACTCGTTAAGGGAAACTATAAAATGCCATAGTTCATCTAACCAAGAGGTGAATACACTATTCACATGATCACTTGAGTCATTCCCATATGATTCATACGTTGAGATTAGGGTCATCTACAAGATCAATTGAGTTACATTCTAACACATGATAATTACATTTAGAGGTGGACAAATGATTCACCATTTGAATTGCACACCAACTTGATATGCTCCATTATTTAATGTGGATCTAGATTATTTTCAAGATAAATGCAACAATGGCTATCACTCATAAGTACAATGCTTCCTTTGATTCCCATACGAAGTCCATTAACAATATTTTTAGCTACAACGCTTCTTTTTATGCTTCCATAGTACTTAATATGTAATGTTCCTTATTATTCCAAAGGATTTCATCGCATTAAACTTGAAACAAACACATCCAAATGTATATATTCTAGTTATATTTTCAACAACATGGTTACAATTCAAAATTTAAAATAATTTGCATTATTACTAACAAAATAATACAAAACATAAATGGTAAATAATTTCTACCATTTTCCAATGGTTCTCCGAAGGATACCAAATGAATATTTAGAAACAAGTCCTAGTACATAGGATATTAGTGATAGTCAAAATAATTATCACATGGACTTTTATAATCAATGAAGTTAACTATTTGAAGTAAGCCAATAACATATAACAAAAGACATGCAACAACATATGTTTGATCATGAGATACAACCATCCTAAAAATAATTGTTTATTAATCTTAAATTAGTACATTTCAAACATTGTCTTAATATACTTTTGATTTTAAGAATTAGATTCTTATTACAAAAAGTAATTAAGAGATCATATGTAAGACAATAATTAAAAATATGAATTTGTAAAAATTCAACAAGACATATTTTTCAAAGCAAGATCTTGAAAGAAGAAAACAATCATAGTATAAAAATTGTAAAGACTCCTCCCTTTCAAATTAAATTTGCATGATAGGGTGATTGTCAATGTTTAAAAATATGTAACCAACTTTGTAATATTTTCTAGCAAAATCATCCTAAGTGTTATTTATTTTAGATCTCTATTGATCTAAAATAGAAACTATCACATAAAATAAGAGAAGATAAAATTTGTAGAGCACAAATTTTATAGGAAAATCATTCTATTTATTTTATTAATGTAAAGAGGTTATAATATATAGAATATTGATCTCCTAGAAAAGAGGATTCAAATTAAATAATGAATACCCCTTATCTCTCTGTGATCTACATATCTATCACATAACTATAACTAGATACGTGAGATTATATCTCACAAATTTATTTTTTATTAATGCTAAATCATTTTGAAGGGGAGCATACCCTACTGAGAATAGAGAAGGGCTCATGATCCATATAAAGATATCCAACCAAA
The DNA here is from genome assembly GCA_018340775.1 of Taxus wallichiana var. yunnanensis. Lineage (NCBI taxonomy): Eukaryota > Viridiplantae > Streptophyta > Pinopsida > Cupressales > Taxaceae > Taxus > Taxus wallichiana. The sequence continues at coordinate 159,906,866 of CM031235.1, read as the reverse complement.
GTGATTTTTTGATAGTTGGGAGCCACACCCCATTAAAAATATGTAGAAGCTAGAATATACAAAGAAGTAAAAGGAAGTGGATAATATTCAAGCAAGAAACCAAAAGTAAAAATTAATAACAACCCAACAACCGGTAGATAGCAGAAGAATAACAATGCAAATGCTTTTCGGTGACATAAATTGCAGGAGAGGAACCACAAGAAGTATTAAAAGAACCAAAGTATCTATGTGGTGGGAGTGGTTCTTGTGTGGACATATTTCTTCTTGTAATTAATCATTATCCACTCATCGGGGGCTTTCTATAAATTAATAATAACTTTAAAATTTGTGATCAGCTGATATGTGTTTCTTGAACAAGGAGAACAAGGAGAAAGATTCTCCTTTTCCTCTACATGCACTTTTCATTCAAGTATTTCTAGTCCCGTGAGTTTTACCGATTAATAAACCCTTGTTTACGTGATCTATGATCTCTCTCGAAGGGGTTTTAGGGACTGGTTCGACTATGTCTTCCTCCTTGGTGTCGACTTAGGGATATCCTTAGATTTAAATACCCGATGTTCCAGGAGGGAATTTTTCTACCAATTAGTATTCTCATTTTAAAATTTTGCCATCTCACAATTAGTAACAGAAATGTCCAAATAAAAACATCTCTTGCATCTAAAAGGCATGTCATCATAGTCTAGAGGTTGAGTCCAAGTTCAATTTTGCACATTAAGATCAATGTGGGTTCAAAGATCCTTTGAATTATCAAGCTTAACTAGTATTCTTGAATAGGTTGTATATCTGAAATCAGAGGTTTGCGATTCAATGTTAATGATGCTTCTAAAGGTATTGCCTTTGGATATCAGACAACTATGATCCCAAAATTGTAGGGGTAAGTGGGACAACCTGATCTTGATTTATTTATGTGAGAAAGATTTAGTGAGAGAGTTGAATGATGGGAACGACGGTTTTGAGATAAGGTACCTTTTCTTGGAGACCCAAAGTTGTTTATAAATCATGTCCTTATCAGTTATAGAGGGAAAAACAACAATAAAAATTCCCTTATCAGGGGTTAAACATATAACCTTCCTACTAGAAGTAGGATACAATGCTTGGAGATCCAATCATGAAGAATAGGAGGCTAGACCATACACTAGTGAATCTACGAGATCAATGCATGATCTTTGTGAAATGAGACCCTTTCGAGGACTTCATCACTAGTGGTTAAACTTGGGTTTCTCTCAACAGATCTCATGGTTTTGGTGAAAACCATTGCAATATCTCACACTATATTATTCTATAGTGAAAAATAGAAACACCACAAACAAGGATGTACCATATATAGTGGTGCTTATTAGGAAGCATCATGGTTGGAGAGAAACACTAGATATCTCTCCCCAACATTCTTCTATTGGTGTGAGATCATCCAAAAAAACTCTCTCGTTGCTTTAGACTGGCCAAAACACTCACTCTTGGCATGATACCTCAAAAAACCCTCACTGTCAACATTCAAATCCAAAAAATCCAAGTAAAAATTAAAATTTTCTATCTTATACTCTCTTAGACATCAGGTGCACTCTTTCCATTACAAAAATTTTACTTACTTATACGTATATTACTCTAATTTTTTACATCTAAAACTTTGAATTATTTCTAGCTCTTATTTTATAGTTGTGTCATTAATATGTAGCAATAAGAAACTCACATCAGTAAGCATGAGTTATAATAGCATTATACTATGCATACACTTAACCCCTATGGTCTAATACCCTTTACTAGTCTCTATGGTTCACATTATGATCACTTCATGCTTCAATTTTCTACTCGACATGCTATCAAAAACACTCTTCTCTAGAGGATTAAAAGGTATGAATTTTCTATCTATTTTATTATATCATGCATTCACTCAACAAAATAAAGTGGCTGCAAATGTAAATAAAATATCATGCACCTCAGGGTAAATTTATAGGTCGTAAAGCATACGAATGTGTACATGATTCCTAAGTAAGAAAACTAGTGGTTGACAACTCCTTTTGGCATTTTTCTTTATCTCTTTCCTTTTTTAGTCTTACACATCTTCCAGCCATGTCTAAACTTAACTTATTTATATTTTATTTTCTCATACATTAATGCCCAACTACCACACTAATGCTCAAACACTCCTAACCCTCTTTATCCTTTTCTAACTCTTTTGGGTGTCTTTTACTTCTTGGGAATATTTTAACACTTTGGGTAGGCCTTTTAGTTGTCAATTACAAAATTCAAATAAGGGAATCATATATATACTTAATTACTTCTATAAAATCATAGCCAATCACTAAGCATTATTTACCATCACATAAGCTTTCATCTAAAGGAACAAAAACATTTTAAATTCATCCATCAAGCACATCCATATAAGTGACAAGGGCTATATTTCTCTGCATACACACCATAGGAGGGTAATTTGATTCTATTCCATTAAGATTTCAAGAAGAAATTCAAGATTTTTGAATAGCATTAGGTAGCCCCAAGAAGTGTGTTTCAAACTAAATTTTGTAAATTATCCGGATAATGATAGAGTTAATGCCATTAAAATAAAAATTTGAACTATTTTTTTTTCAAACCCCCTAATTTTTTTGAGGTACCCATCAGCTAGAATTGAAGACAAATCACAATAGGCCTAGGTATCCATGGCAATGAGCTCAAAAATTACTTAAATAAGGAAAAAATAGTTTGAAGAAGAAACCACAATATCGCTAAGAGCATGTTCGAGATTAACGTCATGATGAGCCAAATGACAACATGACCAAGTTGAGCAAAAGACTAATGAGCTCAAAGGTTAACCCAAAAACATTTAAGTGTTGAGCTAATCCAAAACAACATGACCCAAATGAGAAACCATAGATCTAAAGACAACCCAAAGCTGATCCAAGATAGGAACACATGCTTATATTTGAACAAGGTTCGACTAAATAAAATGAATAGGAAGTCTAAGCAATTGTAAATTGGGGTCGAGCTCATAAAACCCATGATGAGATTCAAACAAACATTGCCAAGTTAAAGACGCAACCGAGAAATCAAGTTAAATGGAGAGCTAATCAATAAGGGTTGAGATGAAAAAGATAACTAAAAAGAAGGTCACATTGAGAAAAATTATGGACACTTGTAATTCATAGCTCAAACTCGAAACAATAGTGAGCTCCAATAAGAAACCAAAATACCTCACCAATGGATCAAAAGGAAAAACCTTGGGTCAAGCTACAACATAGAGCTAAAACCCATGGAATGGAAACCTTAACATGACAACCACAACTCGAGCATCTAACAAAAATTACGGTGAGAAAAGAAAAGGCCTAAAGGTCAAGCTAATCAATGCACAACTTGAACCCAAATGAGAAACAGCGACACCAAACTTAGGTGAAGGTAAAGGAAAAGATCTTGAGCCTCCAAGAAAAAACGACCAATAGAGGAAATAATATCCACAAAACAAAGCTCTAACTTACTAAATCATGATGTCGTAGTAAAAATTTGTGATACATGCTACGAGACAAAACCATGACCCTCAATAAAACCTTCTTGAACTCATAAAAATGGTGGCCTATAAAAAATTGTAATGGTTTATCTTCTAATAATCCTCCACACAAAAACAAATGCAAAATGAATATTTTTACTATTTAAACCCTAATGAGTGAGATAGGTCAACCATAAGTGCCCTAATTGTGGTCCATTTTGACAATGCTTAGGGTCACGTAATATTTTTAAGTCATCCTTGCCCATATGCCCACATGTTGGGATTTGATAATGTTTTAATTATTGTGAAATATTTCACTATATTGGGGATAAATAATTCTTAGCGTAGGTCAAAATTAATTAAATAGTTACCCCATTTATACCCAAGGACAAGAGGAAACAAAATCAATTCCTTAATTTTTGTAAACGAGATGTTGTCCAAGGTCAATTAGGAGTTAGAATGCCATGTAAGCTGATTATTTTGTCCTTGTAAATCATATGCATGATAATAATATTTCTATTATTATTAAAAATTTGTAATTTAAATTGCAAGGGGTCAAATTATGGAAAAGCAAGCTCACATTGGATCTATCTCCAAGTATCACCGACTAAAGTTTCCAGCTCAATTTGAAGTTTTGCATTTTAGTAAGAGAGTTGAGTCGTTTTTAAGTACTAGGAGTAAAATGAAATGAACTAGGGATAGATGGAGTGAACTAAAGTGTTGAGTACTTCTAGCTTCACTTCTTCTCTACTTGTTTTTTCCTTCTCTATTCTATATGTACTCATGATTTTGAGCATTGAAGGTGGGCGGGGCTAGTGATTTTTTCATGCCAAGTATATGCTAAAGCTTTTACTCTAGAACCTATTTGATTAAAAAATATGGAATTCCTCCATTTTTCTACTTAATTGAAGTGTGTTATACAAGTCCATTGATGTGATTATGTGAATATCTTTTATCCTTTGTATGTTATAAATTTCAACAACTCCATTAAGTTGTTTTTAAGCTTTCACATACCATTTTGAGTACATGTTATTTTATTGATTAGATTTGAACTTAAAAGGACCTCATATTTGTCATCCCATGCTATATTAATAGATTTTGAATTCCTTTTTTGTGAGCTTCTTATGTAAATGTATATCAAATAGAAGATGAAGTGATATTGTTAGATCTTGAAGAGTCTAATAGTGTGTCTTGTATAATTATACTTGTCTCTAAAATAATTGGTATATCACCTAATTATACATCCTTTATGTGAGTTTATGTTAATTATCTCACTCATCCCCAACAAGAGAACTAGTTTACATGACTGATCTAGGGAACAATCACTCTCTAGATGTTATTTTCAACATTATGTCAACCGCACTCAGAGAAGATCCCATTGTGTTAGCTGAAGAGAAGGATTGCTTACACTTCTTCAACTCGGGGTGCTCTTTAGATTGATAATATATTTTTCCATGCCCGGTGGGATAGGAGTAGACATTGGCATTATATTAGAATGAAAATGAATAAATTGTTCTAAAATGGTTATTACTAAAAGCATAGTTATTCATGTTCAACAATCTAACCATATTCTTGCATCAGTAATCAACACACAAGAATATATCAATGTTGAATTTGGAGTTAAAATAAGTGAGGAATCACTCATTCAATACCAACTCTTTGTTGTAGATACCATTTGAATGAAGATTTTGATAAATTAACTTTGATCCAATGAAGATGGGGCTCTTTGTTAAGAGAAATTGATCATGGATAAGTTCATGTTTATTCCCAATGTGAACACAAGGTAAACATCAAAAGGTATTCCTTCTAAGTTTATTCAATTTCATCTTAATTCTATTAGAAGGAGAAGATTTATGAATACTTAACATTTTAGTATACCTAGCACTTCCACTCCAATTCATAATTTTTTCACTCCAATCCCTATTTTACCCATGGCTAGAAATAAGCGTTTTTGACTTCAACGAGTGGTAGTTCCTTATAACTTGCTATATTTAATAAATTTCCACCCACTAATTTGAAAATTCTCCCTTATTTCAATGGTGAGGATCAAACCACTCCCATTGAGAATATTAGAGATATAGCTTCCCTATGTCCTCTTCTTAAATGTTACCTATAAAAAAATTTCTTTGATATTATGTACAACATCCTTCAAAGGTCAAGCCCTCCAATGGTATAAAAGTATCCCTTTGCAAAAATGTAAAGATAAATCAAATCACTTATCCATCACATAGAATATTACCACTATTTATAGATAACCTCAGGAGTTTATGAAAAACTTTAAGATGAGATTTATAGTAATGTAGGAAAGAATTCCTCTAGCCGTTAAAGCATTATCCAAACATGGATGTTTGCATTACTTAGGGAATTGAATAGTTGAATTGCACTAATGATGCAATCCATGAAGTTTTCACACTCCATATTTCCTTTAATATAGCAATGAGTGATAAAATAGCCTTATTCGAATAGTAAAATTAGCCGCTAGAAAATTTATGCCAATCTTTCCAAATCTATTTCCTATCTCACCTAATTTGAAATTAGTACAACCTTCCATAGTTCATCCCAATGAGATAGATGAGGTAAAAAGGACTTTACAAAAAAATTGAAATGAGTTAGTTCAGTTGAAATGGTATTAGTTCCAAGGTAATAGACCATACCATTCCTCCTATCAATCTCTTTATGTGTCCCAATACTAACCTTATAATCATTATAGACCTCCTTCTCAAGGTTAGAGTGCTTATCAAGCTCATTGAGCTATTACAACAACAAAGACACTTGTTACTTGCTAATCTAAATATTACTTCAACCTCTAAAATATTAGTTCCAGTGCATCCCTAAAAAAATATGATGCAAGATAAAAATCTATAGTCTAATGATCCAAATACCACTTTGGAAATTGTGGCAGAAATATTTTATTTGCCACAAATGACTTAAGAATAAGCATTTTATCAATCTCAACAAAGTGGATTTCTAGCACCATAAGGTGATCATCCTGGAACTTATTCGAGAGAGGTTGGATCCAATGGAAAATTTTAATTTTTTTGTAGTTGTGATAAGATCAAAGAACATGGCCATTGATGACTCGGTTGAATTAGTAAAGGCATGTAATTTCCAAATCTAATTTTTCGAAGTACTTATGGTCACGTGGATGCTCCAGTCCATGAAAATAAAATGATCAATGGTGTTAGAATTCACCATTAACTTAAACACAAGAGCTTGAAGTTTCTCTAAAATTTTAGTTTAAGGTAGGGGTTGTTTTATTCAATATTATTAATCACATGAAGAAATAATGTGTTAACGTTACTATGTGGGATTCATTGTCCATTTTAGGACAAAAATATTTACTTGTTATGGATTTTTCAAGCCTCAAATTATCATCAAAACTAGTAGAAGGTGAAACAAGTAAAACTAATATCACTTTAGAAAATACATACTAATAGGTTAAGTATCCAAAACACCAAGAAACCAAGGAGGAAAATTCTACAGTTGGTGAGGTAAAAGTAATCAAAACACCTTCTTTTTATTTGTAATTCATAATTGGTGATTATTTGGTATAGAACTATATCGTAGATAGTGGGGTAAGTATCGAGTTATACTCGAGATATATTGCGAGATAAGTTGGGATTAACATATGAACCAAGTGTTAAAGGTGTGTACAGTTGGATGGTTCTCCAACCAAGATAATAAGAATGATTAATAATTTGAAACTCACCTTCCACGCTTTCCCAAGAGTAAAAATTATGTAAGATATAATGGTGGTGGATTTTCCTCCTTATTTTCCATGTTTTTTTCAAGTAATTTAACCGCTAACATATGAGGATATATTTTAGCATATTGGTCCTACCTTGTTTTTAGAACTAGGTATAGAAACAAAAGTAACAATCGATTCTAAGCCTTTGTCTAATTTCCATTAAGAGCGTCATGTTGCTAGCATAAAAATTCCAATTATACTATCAATGAATCACAAATAGAAGATATTGAATGTAATAACCTTCATGCATTAGTGGGTGTTGCTAGTTTGTTTAAGGATGAATAAACTAATGAAGTTTATGAGTATGATCAATACAAAGAAATTGAGGAGCAATTCCTTGGTTTCTATTTCATTCTTGAGGAGAATTTCAAGATTCCAAATATGGAGGAAAGTAATAAACTTGAAGATCGCCTCTTTGAAATTATTATTTGATGGCTCTAAAAATTAGCATGATTTGGGAGTTGGTATTGTGATTCTTGATCTCAGAAATTAAAGTCATTTTTAATTTGTTATGTTTCATTTTGGGTGTTCTAACAATGTTTCAGAGAATGAGGGACTGATTCATAACCTAGAGAGGGCAAGGATGCCTGGATTTAAAGAATTACAAGTATATGCGACAATTAGCTTATTATAAACTAGGAAAGAGGATTTAATGCTTGATAAAATCTATTTATGAGTACCTAGAAACTTAGATTTTGGGATAAATTTTATGATTTCCTTGCATTTAACATTCAAACCATTCCTAGAGACAAAAATAATCATGTTGATAGACTTGTAGCCATTGGTTCATAGTTTGATATACCTTTTGATATCAGAAATAACAATGTGTAGCCTCATATTAGATTTTTTGAGGCCGTCCATCCTAAATAACAACTCACATTACATGTTTTTATGATGATGCTCACATACCGATGTTCTTACAAGAAGAAGCTGAATTTTCTTCATAGAATCAAGAAAAGATTCAAAAAAGGTACAAGGATTAGATTGTTCAACTTAAAACAAATAAGATTCCTAAAGGCCTTGTAACCCTTGAAAGAATTTTTGGAGAAAATGATGAAATGAATCAGATAGAACCTGGTTTGACTACTTGTGAAGTCAACATGAAAATGTTAATTTTCTTGATGGAAATTACCTTAATCTTTGTAAGGTGTGTTCTAAATCATAAAAGGATTCATTTATTGAGTTATTAAGACATTATGATTATGTATTTGGTTTATGGTATAGTTATTTGAAAGGACTTGATCCCTCATTGGCCTATCATAGCATTGACTTGAAGTAGATCCAAAACTAGTTTGGAAAATACAAAGATAAATAAAACCGAAGTTAGAACCATGGATGAGGAAATAACTCCAAAATATTATTGAATCATTTATTGTATTTCTCATAAAACATTCTTCTTGGGTGGCCAACCATGTGTTTGTAAGAAAAATAATGGTGAAATTATATTTTTGTGGAATTCCATGATTTAAATAAAGCCTCAATTAAAGATAATTATCCTTGCCCATCCATGGAACAAATACATTAGTTGATTTTTGGTCCAGGAGGTAATCTTTGATTGTTGGTTATATTTGATAAAATCAAATACTTGTCAATTTAAAAGACTAATACCAAACAACATTCACAACTAAGTGGGGTAATTATGCATACAAGAAGATTCGGTTTGGGTTTTCCAATGTAGGTGCAACATTCTAAATAGCCATGGATATGGCATTTCAAGGTATTATCAATAAGTTTTTTCTTTCATATTTGGATGACATGAATTTTTTTCAATGTTTCAAGTGATCATTTATCTTATCTCAAATATGTATTTGAATATGTAGAGAGTATGGTGTTTCACTCAATCCCAAGAAGTGTGTTTTTCGTAAATGAAGGAAAATGTATTTTCATGTTATCTACAAGTATGGCATGAGTATTGATCCTAAAAGGGTGTATTAATTCATACACTATCCTTTCTAGAACATAAGAAGGAATTGCTAAACTTTCTTGGAAAAATTAACTTCTTAAGGTGGTATATTGCTGATTTTGCCTCATTGTCAAGGCCACTAACTAATATGCTAAAGAAAAATCAGGATTTTACATGGAATAAAGAAGGAGTAAGCAACTTTGAAGCTATTAATAAATCCAAATCTTTATCTCCTACACTTATTAATCCTAATTTTCCAAAGGATTTTATAGTATATGTTTATACCGACATTGATATAATATCGGGGATGTTGAATCCATATGACCAAGATCGTATAGACAATCCAACAAAAATTTTAGTTACATTTTGCTGGAATATGACGCAAGGTACTTATTTATTGAAAATAATGTCCTTTATATTGTTATATGTCTTACAAATTTTAGCTATGTACTCTATAACAATGAGATCAACTTAACAATTTCTCATTGTAGTAATAAGGATATTTTTTTAAACAAGGATATAAGTGAAAAAAGATAAAGGTGGATAAACAGAGTCATGAAGTATGAAATTAATACTAAAGATACAAAATTGATAGGAGGAAAGGTTTTTTGTGACTATTTGGTTTAATATTTTCAAGAGAACAAATAGGTTGTCCTATTTCTAGAAAATGAAAAAAATGAAGCTGAAAACCAGCCCTCTTCAATTTGGATTTGAGACATGTGTTAACATTTGAATAAATATTTTCAATTGAACAAAGAGGTTGTCCTTTTTCTGCAAAATGAATCAAATGAATCTAAAAACTAGCTTTCTTCAAGTTGGCTTCAAGACATGGAAATGTATCTTCAACATGGTATGTATCCACTTAATTTAAACATATCTAAAATGATGTATTTCAGATTGTAATGATTTTTTTAGTGAATGGCTTCTTAGTCATAAAATAACTTAATGGTGTACTCTATAGATGCACTAAACTAAGATCAATTTAAATGAAACTTGAATAATTTAATGATGCAAAAGGTGGAGGAAAATTTTATTCAAGAAGGAAAACCATTAAGATCATGAGGGTTGGACACTATTAGCCATATCTCTTTAAATATTTACATGCATCGGTAAGGATATGTTAAAAATTTGCATGTTTTACAGACAAGAAAAATCTTGTTTCCTTACCTTTTCAACCAATTTAAGTTTATCATCCCTTTATCCCATGCGGTGTGGACTTCTTAGGCCCCATTAACCCACCTTCAATCTTGGGTCATAGATGGATCCTTATTGTAATGGATTACTTTCACGGTAGATAGAAGTAGTGGCCTTGAAGGAAGACAATGTGTCAAGTTTTTAATATTTCTATGAATATTTATTAACAATTTTTGTGTTCCCTTAACCATTATTTTAGATAATTTTAAATATTTTGTAGGTGGAAATATTTCTACATGGGCTATAAAGAATGGATTTTTTCTTAGCAATTCTGATAATTATTATCCACAAGGAAATGGCCTTGTTGAATCTACTAATAAGAATATTTTGAGGATTATTAGGAGGACTATTGATGAGAACCAAAGAGCATAGTAAACCAAATTAAAAGTAGCTCTATGGGCTAATAGGATAACATACAAAAGATATTTTACCATTTATCCATTCAAGCTTGTTTATGGCCTTGAAGTCGAGCTCCTATTTCACTAGAGCTTCTAGATTTAGAATTAATGAAAAAGCACATGCCCACAACAAAATAAAATATTAAAAAAATAGAACAACACATTTAAAAAGAAAAGACTCGAAAATATTTGTTATTAATTCAAAAATCTAATTTACATACACTCCAATTGATGCAATCCAACTTTTTGTCTTGTTAAAAATTTTAGGCTTGGATTGTAAGAATCCAAAACCTTCTATATTCTAAAGTTTTCTAATTCCTATAATTTTCTTATTTCATAAAAATCTATTTTGTCTAGAAAATTCTAGACAATCTTACTTTTCTAACACCCCCCTTAAGATTGGCTAGAAAAATTACAAAAAATACAAAGGGGGGAACATTATACACTATCCCCCCTTAATGTTCACCTCTAACATGTCGAGCATTTCTCAAAACTTCATAAATTTTTCTTCAGTCATACTCTTGGTGAATATATCAACAATTTATTCTTCACTTGGACAATATTGGAGCTTGACAATAGTTTGTTGTACAAGATCCCAAATGTAGTGAACATCGATCTCAATGTGCTTTGTTTTAGCATGAAACACTGGATTATATGCCACTTGTATGGCACTTTGATTATCACAATACAAAGTAGTAGCTGAACATTGTGGAAGACCAAGCTCAGATAAAATATTTTAAATCCAAACTGCTTCATTTTCGCTTCTTTTGTTGCTCTATATTCTACTTCACATGAGTTGGTTGTCTATTTTTGCTACTCCATGTAATAGATCTTGATCCAAGTTTGAAAATGTAGCCACTAGTTGATTTCCTGTCATCTGGATCACTAGCCCAATCAAAATCTGTAAATCCAACCAATGAGATTGATGACTTATAACCATAATGAATGCCATAGTGTATTGTGCCACAAACATATCATGAAATTATCTTCATCATAAACTAATGAATTTATTTAGGTTCTGCATAAATATGGATACAATATTAACTGTAAAACAAATGTTTGGTCTAGAATGAGTTAGATAAACAAGGCTACCAACAAGTTGTTTGTATAAAGTTGGATCTACCCCCTTGGAAGTACATTCCTTACTAAGCTTGACTCCAGATTGATAGGGAGTAGAGGTTGGTTTACACTCCAACATGTTAAACTTTTCTAAAAGATCCAAAGCATATTTGGATTGAGAAATAAACAATCCTCCATCTAGTCTACAAACTTGTAATCCAAGAAAATAATTTAGTTCACCCAAATCACTCATCTGAAATGTCTTTTTAAGATCTGATTTTAAATCATTGATCAACCCAATATTTGGTCCAGCAATGAGAAAATCATCTACATAAATTGCAATAACAATAATCTCATCTTGGATTCTCTTCACATAAATATTTGGATCTGATTTACATTTTTTAAAACCATGAAGCTGAAAGTACCTATCAATCTTCTCATTCCATGCCCTTGGAGCTTGCTTAAGACCATAAAGAGACTTCTTTAATCTATAAACAAGGTTTGGATGTTTCTGATCTACAAAACCTAGTGGTTGACTCGTATGTATTTCTTCAGACAAATATCCATTTTTAACATCCATTTGATGAATATGCCATTCAAAACTAGCAGCTAAAGAAAGAATAATTCTAATGGTATTCATTTTAACAACAGGGGAAAATGTTTCTTCATAATCAACACCTTCCTTTTGATTGAATCCCTTAGCAACCAATCTAGCTTTAAATTTTTCAATAGCACCATTCGAATTTAATTGTTTTATAAACCCATTTGCAACCAATAACATGCTTACCTTTAGGAAGGGCACAAGTTCCCAAGTATTTATTTTGTAAAGCATCAAATTCTTCTTTCATAGCTTTCTCCCATTCTTTCTTCCCTCTAGCTTGTTCATATGAGACTAGATCATTTATCTATTATAGTTTCATAATTATATCACTTATATTCGTCCTTGAGTATTTGTTCCTTCTCTATATATCTCTTCAATACTCCTTGTCTTTTGCTTGGCTGAATCATCTTCCCCTTCATCATCACTAGCTATAGAAATATGTTGATCAAAAACATTAGTCATTTCACTATCAATAATATTATCATCATTAGAAGTAGTGCATGCCTCAATGTAATCTCCATCATGGGAAGTATTTGTTATAATTTGAGAATGCTCATCAAATTTTACATCTCTGCTAATAAAAATATTCTTTGTTACCAAATCATATAACATGTAGGCCTTTGATTCTTCGTTATACCCCATGAAAAACACTTATGACTCTTTGGTTCTAAATTTTCCCTTTTTTCATCAAGGATATGTACCCAAGCAATGAACCCAAACATGAGGCTTTCTTCCACTCCAAGCTTCTTCAGGAGTGAAATTCGTGAGGGATTTGGTGGGGATTCTATTTATAATATGTGCAGCACAAGAAACAACCAAACTCCAAAATTTATCATGCAAACCCTTAGAATGCAACATACAATGAGCCATTTCTAAAAGAGTTCTATTCATCCTTTCAGCAACTCCATTTTGTTGAGGGGTATATGGAACAATTCATTGTATCTTAATACCATTATTTTCACAAAATGATTCAAATGCATATTTGCAATATTCACCCCCATTATCTGACCTTAAGCACTTAATTATTTTTCCACTCTGATTTTCAACCAATGCCTTAAACTTTTGAAAACTTCAAATACTTCACTTTTCCTTTCCATAAAATAAACCCATACTCTCCTACTATAATCATCAATAAAAGTGAGAAGATACATGACACTTGAAAGGGAAGGATAACCTAGTTTGCATAAATCACTATGAATTAGTTGTAGTGGATGATTATATCTCCATGCCTTACTTGAATCAAAAGGATCTCGATGGTGTTTACCTAACACACATCCTTCACACACTCCATCAAAAGCTGATTTTTTTTAATCCTCTAACCATATTCATCTATACCATGTCTTGCAATTTTCTATAATTAATATGTCCTAGTCTAGCATGTTGATGTTTTGACACATAATATGTATTAATAGTAAAATCATTGGAGGTTTTATATTTATCATCTGAAAATATAAAAAAATTAAAGAGACATTCCTTGTGATCCACTCTACCAATAACAATCACATTTCTTGGATCTTTTCTATCTCTAACAATGACTTGATCAGCAGTGACAACAAACTCATAACCAACTTGAGAAATTTTATATACTGAAATAAGATTCACCCCTAATCCTTCAACCAATAAAACATTTTTCAAAATTCCATTAGTTACTCCAATAGTCCCCATTCCTAACACCTGAAGTTTCATTTTATTTCCAATATTGATTTCTTGATATGAAATTTTCCCTTCTTCAAAATCAATAAATAAATATTTATCCCCAGTCATATGAGATGATGCTCCTGAATCTAAAATCCATTCTTTATTGGAGTCTAAAGCAAAGTACCCCCTTAACACTAGATTCATTTTTAGATCTAGAAATTACCTCCATAATAGATTCTTCATTTCTTTCGAATAATATTTCCATGAAGATATGTTTATTCTTCTTCCCATCCTTAAACATTTCTTTCTTAGGCTTGTATTATTTCCTTTCATTGGCCCTCTTCTTAAAAAAAAATTCTCAATTTTATTTTCACCTCCACAATACCTGCAAATAATCAGTCTTCTTCCAACTTGCTTTTCTACACCATAATTTTTAGAAAAATGGTTAGATCCATCATTATTTTGATTTTTACTATAACTATTCCACTTTTTCTTCTCATCAACATTTCTAGAAAAAAATTTACTCTTAGCTACATATGCATGATTTTTCTTAATATGTCCTTCTTTAATAAGTTGAATCTCTTCATCTAAAACTGATTTGTAAAATTGATCAAATGTTTGTTGGGGAGTACTTGGATTTAATTGAATAACCCTTTTCCTTGATTCTTTAAACACCTTGTAAGGTTGGGGAAGCTTACTCTCAACCATAGCAATCAATTGAAAATCCTTTTTTTCATATTCATCATCTATTTTCTTCAACTGAGTATTTAAATATGTAACTTCATTAAAATAATCACTCATTTTCTCAAAATCAGCAGGATCTAAATTCACCAATTTTTCCTCTATACTAAACATGCTAGCAATGTCTGCATCTTTATAATCTTCTTCTAATTTTTCCCATAACTCTATTAGATCATCAATATCAATAAATATTCTGTTAATATTTGGGCTCAATGCCTTACCAATTATTCCTCTAGCTTGCTCCAACTTACATTTCCAAAATTCCCTTTCTTTATCACTGCTTTGTGGTTCTCCAATTTCTTTGTTCACTATCCTCCACAAAGCTTTTTCCCTCAAAGCATTCTTTACTGCAATCTTCCAATCTGCAAAACCACTTCCATTGAAGATTGGAAATCCTTCATTTGAAGAACCCATGTTAGATTAAAAAAAATCAATATTCATCCCTTCAATACAAATTATATACTCAACCTATCAAAACAAATTCAATATCCAGCCTTGCTACCAAAAAAATCCAAGCTCTGATACCATGAAAAACAAAGGCCCATAACAAAATTAAATATTTAAAATAATAGAACAACACTTTTTTAAAGAAAAGACTAAAAATATTTGTTATTAATTCAACAATCCAGATTACATCCACTCAAATTGTTACAATCCAACTTGTTGAATCAAATTGTTGTTTTGTTGAAATTTTATAGGCTTGGATTGTAAAAATCTAGAAGCTTCTATATTCTAGAGTTTTCTAATTTCCTCTTCATACCTAGAATATTCTAATTTCTAGATTTTTCTTATTTCCTAAACTTCTATTTTTTCTAGAAAATTCTAGACAATCTTACTTTTTATAACAATTAATGAACTGATTGCACTTGATGGATAATATACCTATAGTGGTGAGGTATGCTCAAATTCTAGAGATTGAAGAAGTGAAAAATAAAGATATGGTATCCATAGAGATGAATCAAACACAAGTAAAAATGACTTTTGAAAAGAAGGCCACTATAAGGAGCTTTAATGAAGGTAATCTAGTGATCAAGTGAAATGAGGATAGAGCTAAACCAATATGTCACACAATGTTTGACTCTTTATATAGTAGACCCTACGTAATCATCACCTACAAACATTGCAATGTAGTCCCACATGCTAGGATGGATGGTGTAGAGCTCCCAATCCCAGTCAATGGGATTCATTTGATTCATTTCTTCTATAGGTAAGTTGATCTTGTATAGTTTAAACTTTTTCCTCTAATTGTTTTTTAAAACATCTTTTTTTAATCCATTAAGTGGTTTCCTTCTTATTGGCTAGCCTTGATAGGAATTGTATTTTTCCTAGAAGTGAATTTTTACAAATGTTGTTATTGTTGGTTTTCAATAGGAATGGAAGATTTTCATTTTAAGGAGAATTTTATGGGCTTAGGAATTCTTTGTTAAGCTTGTGTCGAGGTTTCATATTGGTTTTCATGGATAGGAGGGAGTAATTTAAAGGGTTCCTATTAATTATATGAAAATAACTCCATCAAATATGCCAACTATGTTGACCATATTTTTTCATCATAGTGGAGGGGTGTTTTTTTGCATATTCCTTTTTTTAGTGAATGAGAAAATGAGCATGCAATAAAAATTCATGGTAATTAAGTTGCAGAGTTCCCACTCCCCATATAGGATTTCATTCAAATTTTTTCATCTTCACCATAATCATGCATCAACCATTATTAACTAATGCATGGTCTTGATGTAGATGAGAATGGCAACATACATAAAAAACAAACAAACATGAATCAACAAAGAATTGATTTTTAGATTTAAAAATTGTTAAAAATTGAACTAAATTACAACTTCGGGTTGATCATTACCTCATTTATTATAGTTTTATTAGTTTTATATGATCATTAAATGTGTAAAAATTGATTATTAAGACCATTATGATTATATGCAAGTGTATTAAGAAATTTATTTTCAAATATTCATCCAATTATGTAAATTGAGAGAATTATTTATCTATATAGGGTAAAAAAAATTGGTTTTAAAGGGACCAAAAAACGAGAGAGAAGACAGAGAAAAGATAAAGTTTGAAAGATGAAAAGATGAGGCCTCTACCAGGTGCTAGAAACACCATTACATTAAGGGGCACACATAGACTCAAACCAAGAATGACTCGCAAGGTGTGATTAAACCTAACATTGTTAATTTTTTAGTAAGCACCTTCGCCCATCCATCCTCAACAAGCTCAGAGTACGATGTAAATTTTAAAATTATAAGTTTAAACCCCTCCTATCTTCCTCAAGGAACACCACGAGACTTCCATTACACAAATAAGGGGCCACCAAATTTTAATCGATCATGTATCTAAGAAAATTGTTAGTGCAAAATCACAACATGCCCGAATGTCCTAAGTTTGAAATGGGGAATTTTGTGTGATTTACATAACATTGGACCATATCTCAAGTGTGGGACTTGAAAACTTGAGATGATCCTCCAGAGAAAGTTGGTTCTTGTTCCTAAACTACTTGCCACAATCTACTCTAATGCAGGAAAAAATAATCTATCCTAATCTAACCATTCCAAGGAACTAGAGAGAAAGAGAGAGTGAAAGAGAGCCTACACTAAAGTGGTGATACACCAAAGAAGGAAAGGGGCGAGATACTCTGTTGAGGGAGGATGAAACAGGGGAAAAAGGAGATGGGGAGGTCAGAAAGAAGTGACACAAACCCAGATCCTAATCCACCATCAAAACTCCATGAAACATGACATCTTACACCTATAAACGTGAAATGCATGCACATGAAGCAACCACGAAATGGAGAGGCACGAGAGAAACAAAAAAGCAATGTGCAAAAGGGTTGAAGAACACCACAAAAACACAATTTTATTGCTCTATAAGGTGCACATACCATTATATTAATGATCAGAGGCACAAAATCCACTTTCTAGGAGTAGGAGAAGGCTTACGGGACAAATGGAGTTAGGAAACAAATTTGACAAAGTTTACCTACACCAAAAATTTCTCTTCTCTCAAATGAGAAGTGTTTACAATATATAGCCAATGAAAACCAAAGATAAAGAATAAAAATAGACTCTACTCTGAAAGATCAACCACCAACCATCAATGCCCCTACAAATCTACCTACAATATGTCAATTCTTGTTCACCATGTCTGCATTTTTGTGTGTTGGAGAAGGAAAGATGGAAAATCAGATCATAGATTAATGGCATGAAAGACATTTTCCTATTTTTCACCCAAAAATCCTGCTGAAAATAATAATTTATTCTTCCATGGCATAGAGGAGGTCGATACCTTTCCAACGGTACCAAATTTGTTGAATTTTGAGCATTGGATCGAAAGATATGCCCATTTGAATATTTGAATCGAATCCGTACAAAAATGGCAAAAACTAGTTTTGAAAAACAGATCCATGGGCCGAAAATCACTTTGATGCCTTTTGCACAAAAATAAAAATTATAAAAAACCTTCCCATGACCTCACAGTCCGAAAATCAATTTAGTCGAAAAGCCTCCAGGGCCCAAAATTGAAATTGCACTTTTTGGGAAAGTGGCAAAAAATCAAAATTTCCCTCGACTGACACCTGCCTCCCGCATGTAATAAAGGCGACATGTGGCTTATTTGGGAATTAGTAGAGGTGCATCTTAACTTGTACTTTTATGCTTTTCAAAAAAAATTCCAAAATTCCAAATTTCCTTCTATGCCCTGCCATCCCGTTTTGACTTGAAACATGGCCACATGTACGTTTGCGGGCCTTAGCCATTTTTTTCCTTCATTTGGTGCAAAGATCCTCTGTGGTCTCGCGGGGCCACAACTATAAATTGCAATTTTTGGAAAAAGTGCAAAGTGCCAAGATATCTCCTTGGCCCGATGGTCCGTAATCTACTTTTGGCAAAAAGTCTTCCCTAGGCCCACTGGCCTACTCTTGGCAAAAAATCCTTCCAAGGCCCACCAGCCCGACATTTACAAAATATAAGGAGTTCAAAGGACTTCTTTATTTTTATGGAAATGAGAAGAAATTTCCTATCTGATGGAAATGCTTTCAGGGGACCTTAACTGCTTAAAATATATAAAAATCTAGATTGAAGGACAAGAAGGGGGAAAATGGTGTCAGTTGACCCAAAAATAAGTGTGAGCTTATTTTGGTCAACAATTTTGTGACTCATGGGGATCACCTACCTGCTAGGTGAAATGATCAGTTTTCTTAAAGCATCCATTGGGCATGGAGTCATGAGTAATGGCCTAATACTGATTTTTAACTCGAAATCTTATTGTTGATGTTGAATCATAGCACCCCCGAATTTCTACAACTTGATGGGTTGAGACTCTCGGTGTGATTGCATAACATGGATATTTTTGCAAGTGTGGGACCTTTTGAATTAGGAAATCTCTCTAGATGAAGGTCGGTTCCTATTCCTCTATTCAGAAGCACACATAAAAATGTAGAGGGTTTACTCAAAAACCTAATCTAACTTTCCAAGGAGACAGGGTAAGAAGATGCATAAAAATAAACCTAAACTAACAAAGGTGATGCACCGAGGAATGAAGAACAGTGTCTTGCCAATAAACACAAATCTGTTAAAATGCAATGCAAGATCATGCATAGATAACCAAATTTTTAGTGAAAGATCGGGAGCATGCAAATGAACATAGAGAGGGTTGAGAATCATCCACAGACATGCATTATTTTCTCCAAAGATTGATACAATACACTACAAAATGCCAAGAGGCAAAGTTGCATTAAAATTTTAGATGGGAGGTTTGAACTCCACAAATTCACCTACCAAAGAGAAGAAGGGAGGGGCAAAACAAGAATGTACAACCTTTAGAAAGAAGCCCCTCCTTACAATTTATAGGAAGAATGAAAGAGGGAAGAGGGAGGAATTCCAAATCTACCCCAACCACCTCCAGATTGTATTTAATTCATCTCATTATGGCGGTAGGTGAGAACCCTAGCAAACCCCAAAATGGAGAACTATGTTTTACATTTTTGAATAATTTTTTCTCACATAATTAAATATATAAAGTTGTAGTTGGGTAGAGGACCTTGTAATATTTCTAAAAGTCCAACCTTGCATTAATTTGAGCTCCTGTGAAAAGTTACGGACATTTGAATATCTCAGGTTAGGGTTTGCTTCCTATCGGGGTGTCAACACTAAAAATTTTGTGCCTCCTAAAGATGTGCCTTGGTGCATCCATCCTCATGTCAACATACGATTACGTGCACTACAGGGCATGACTTTTCCATGTTGACATCTTCGCTCTCGCGCTCCAACTGCGCGCTGGGGACGACTTTTATCATGTCGACATCTTACGCTCTCCGCACCTCCAACTTGTGCTAGGGTGTGAATTTTTTCATGTCAACATATGTTTTTCTATGCCTCCAACCTGAGCGGGGCACGACTTTTTCATGTTGACATCTTATTCTCTCGTGCCTCCAACCTATGCCTAGGTTGTTGATTGATGCAATAAATATCGGGCTTTGAGTTTCTTTGATTTCCATATCTTGTTTGTCTATATTTACCGGGAGGGAGATATATACAATAATTTGGCAACTCAACGAGATCACTTGCCTACTAGGTAGAAGATCGGTGGCCTTTTAGCAATCCATTGGGCATAGAGTCATAAGCAATAAACTGAAACCAACCTGATATTTGTTCCCGAGCCACGATACCTCAACTCCTTCTCTCGAGAGCACGCTGAATCAGTAGCAATTCAACCTAAGAGCAACACAACCTGTGCCGATGCACTTAGGGAAAGCTGAAACCTAACTACAACAAGACAATGTGCATTTGCACTTAGAGGAATTGAAATCTAGGCTAATATTTACAAGGGTACCTTTTCCTTTCGTAGCAATGTTTAAGATAGATTCCGTTAACCGGAATCGGGAGTCCTTTCCATCCAATGTAGAAAATTGGAAGGATTTTCTATTCTTACATCCTGTGACCATGTAGGGGCCACTCCCAATTACATCAAACTTGGAATGCCTTCCTATTTTTTCCTGATCTGCATCCTATTTCAGAACTAGGTCCCCTTCTGGAAGGTCCTTTCTCTTTCCTTCTTATGAAACCATATTTTTACTAAGGCCTAATCCTTTCTCAATCGTCCGAAATGCACGTTCTCGATTTCTTCCAATTCCATCAACTCTACATACCTAGCCTCCATTGGTTCAAACTCGAGACAACTCCAATTGCTTCATGAGCTCCAATGTAGGCACACGCCTCTTTCCCATAGACCAACTTGTAGGGAGAACTACTTGTATACCTCTTTGGCATTTTCCTTTCAGCCCATAATGCTGATTTTAGCTTGGTATGCCATGTCCTTTGGTTTTCATCCGAGTTCTTCCGATGATTCTTAGCAAATTCTTGTTCGTGGACTCTTCTGTCTATTACCCTGCGGGTAATACTTTGAAGAGGTGCTCAAATAGATTCCATTCTTGATGGCCCATTCTATAATCTTGGAACCTATGAATGCCAATGCATTGTCTGATATGATAGTCGATGGAACACCGAACCTAGTCACTATTCCTTTGTAAAAGTCTAGTATGTTAGACTCATTTGCTTCTTTGAGCGCTACTGCTTCGGTCCACTTGGTGAAATAGTTCATTGCCATGAGAATCCACTTGTGGCCTTGGCTTGAGTTTGGCTTGATGACCCTGAAGAAGTCCAATCCCCATGTTGCATAAATGGTTGGTCAACCAAAATTGGGTGCAATGGAAGTGCTGCTAGTCTTTATTTTCTGTGAAGAGTGCACATTTCTTACACTTTCTTATCCATGTATAGTAGTTGATGAACATTGTGGGCTAATAGTACCCTTCCTTCATTATCCGAGAGCTGTTATCCATGGGGAAAAATGTCCTCCGGAATCTCCATCGTGAAAATCTCGTAACACCCTCTCAATTTGACCTATCCCAATGCACCTCAATAGAACTCCATTGATGTCTTTCTTGAACAAAACACCATCAACAAGCACATATGGGATGGCTTGTAATCTAAAGTATCTCCTCTTTGCTTTGCTCATTTCTGGAGGGTGTAGGCCTGTCTGTAGGAAGTGTATCATATTCTGAGTCCAACAAGGAGTGGGAACATCATCATTTTCCTATTCTTGACCATCCTATAGTACCAAGACAGTCTCTTTTTCATCACCTGCTTCAACTTGCTGACTTGAGGCTAGTTGTTCACATAATCCCTTTCCATGGACCAGCTTAGTGACCTTAATTTTGATGTCATATTCCATGACATGAGTGATCCATCCTGCACGTTTCTCATTTAGATCCTTGTTTAGAAGGAAGTCCTTGACTCCCACATGAGAGACCAATAATTGGATCTTGTTGTTTGAAACTAGGTGCTTGAATTTCTTTAAGCTCCTAATCACTGCAAGGACATGCTTTTCAATGAAAGAGTACCTAGTTTCGTATTCCTCCAAGCCTTGACTGAAGAAAGCAACTGGTTGTTCTAATCCCTCTTTGTTTTACTGTACCAGGATTGTAGAAATTGTGTCTCCACCACCGAAGGCATATAGCATGAAGTCCTTGGAGAAGTTTGGATTGACGAGAGTCGAAGCTTGAGATAAATCCTCTTTTATTTCCTCAAACCATGCCTTGCCTTCAGATGTCAACTTAAATGCCATGCTCTTCTTTAACATCAGCGTTATTGGCTTTATGAGAGCTACAAAGTTTGGAACAAACCTACGGACAAAATCGATCCTTCCTAAGAAGCTTTGAAGAGCCTTCTTGTGACTTGGCAATGGCAATGCTCGAATTGCTTCAACTCTTTCTGGCTCAATTGTCAACCCCTCCTTTGAAACAATATGCCCTAGAAGTTTTCCTTCGTGAGCTAAGAATATGCATTTTTTGGGATTCAATGATACCCCAAATCTTCTACACCTCTGAAATACCTACCTCAGATGAAAGAGGTGATCTGCTGCATTTTTGGAGAATACAGTGATGTCGTCAAGATATCCGCAACTATTTTTTTGATCAATCTCTTGAATGCCATAGCCATTGCCCTTTGGAAAGTGGCTCTAGCATTTGATAGCCCAAATGGCATCTTCTTGTAGACATAGGTGCCCCATTTGGTGGTGAAATCTGTCTTGAACTAGACATATTATTTCACCATTATTTGATTATACCCTGAGTAGCCATCTAGAAGAGAGAATATCTCTGAACCGGATACCACTTGAAATATTTGTTCCATTTAAGGAAGTGGGTAATGGTATTTGAGAGATGACTTATTGAGGTCTCGGAAGTCCACACACAACCTGATTTCTCCGCTCTTCTTCCTGAATGGAACCAAGTTCGCAACCCCGCTTGAGTGCTTGATCGGGAATATAATACTTGCCTCTATTAGCTTGTTTAGCTCTTTCTTCATTAGAGGCTCAATGTGAGGGTTGACAGGTCTCTGCTTTTACCTGATGGGCTTAGCATTTGGATCCAATTCTATGGTATGTTGTGCTAACTTCGGATTGAATACTCTTAAGCCTTCATAGCCCTAAGCGAAGACATCTGGAAATTCTTGGCAAAGCTGTATGAAATCTGATTTCTCCTGCTCAGTGGCCACTTTACCAATTTGAAGTGTTTTTCCTTCCCCAACCAGAATTGGCTCTGAATCTTCTCTCTTGACCTATATGTTAGCATTTTCCTTATGGAACTAGTCGTTAGGATTGAAGATAGACTCCAATGTTACTAAACCCTTAGGAAGCTTGTTTGTCTGCAGATGCACTATTTGATCCCCGTACTACTACTCTAGTCTGTCCTGATTCCTAGCTGAGAATTCAACCTCTTCTTACAAAAAATTGACGATCTGTTGATCGTTCTAAAACACCGCCCGACTTGTGTGTTATTATCTGAACTCTTTGGCCTCACAATCACATGTATATGTGTTTTTTTTTTTCCCTTCGATGTTGTCAACCACATCAAATGTTTCTCCAAACTACTGCAGAGCTTACTGCGGCTTCTTTTTTCTTCCTGCGTATGGACACAATTTTGAAAGCTTGAAATCCTTAATGAGGTCCCATACCCTATTCTTGTATTTTTTCAACGAGGTCATTCTTTATAATAGTTGTCCCCTAACTTGGTTGATGATTATCTCGCTATCCCCAAACACTTGCAAGTTCTTTATGCCCTTTTTCTAGCCCAATGAAGTCCATGAATCAATGCCTCATATTCAGCCGTGTTGTTTGAACAGGAAAAATGGAAATGAAAAGCTAAAAAATATTTTATGTCTTGTGGTGAAATCAACATTGCACCACCTCCAGCACCTTGTCTGCTTCTCGAACCATCGAAAAATAGTTGCCAAACTTCATTGTCATCCTTTTTTTCAGGCTAAATGATGTCGGGAATGGGTGAATTTTCTTTGTGTACACAATACACGCCCAATTCAAATTCTTCAATTTCCTTGTATGGGTCAAATTCATGACTCTTGTTTTCCCATTCATCCAAAGTCAAATCAGGAATTCCCTCAACCTTAGTACCTGTTTCTAGATCATTTGAACACTCCTCCTAATCAAAGGCTGAGAAATTTGCATTGATAGGACTTGGCACATGAGGTTCAATATGGAAATTGGCAATTGGTTCTGACTTGATTGTTGCTTTGGCCCCATACCTCATCCTAAAAATCATGTGTGACCAATCTGCAGATAAATATCCACCGATTTTTGTAGTGAAGTCTCTTGATAGACACAACACAAAGAGTGGCATAAATTCAATCATAGACACATCTTACAGAATTATAACATTAGGACAGGCATGTAGTGTTAGGATTAACCCTTTTATAACCCCCATTATTCAAACTGTTGTTCCATCCAGTTGTACTACTCCTTTCAACACTGGCTCATACTTGACTCCAATTGATCCGCTTATTTTTTCGGCATCTTGAACTACTTGCCCCTAAATCTATCATGCAGTTGTGTACCAAGTGGTTTCCAACAACCAATGACACATAGTATGGTGGAGGCTTCAAATTCTTGCTTGGTTGACCCCCACCTAGTTGCACTGCATTAGTGAGAACTTTCTCATGTCCTTAGTTTGATACATTCAAGGCAGACCAATTACCCATTGTAGCTTGTGATAAATCTCATCACCCTAAGATTGCCAATGATTCCCACATGGAAATTTTCACATGTGTCTTCTTCATTTGATCAATGATGTTGAAAGGGGATGATCTTTCTTTTTTTGTCCTTTACTTGGCGCAAACTTTTCTGGAGCTTGAACAGTGCATGTGTTACTACAACAGGTACCTTAGGCTGATTTTACACATTTGGAACTGCATTTGGTCTACATGATCCCTTGTTGTATAGGAGTGGGATGAGAAACAACTAGATTATATGGTTGCCCCTCTTCTAAGATTCTCTTCTTTATTTGTGTGTTGATAGCCATGCCTTGAAAATGTTGTTGGTTAACTCCACAAAAGTCTTTTGTTTGCCAATTGGCTAATGTGGTTTCTGTTGGATGTGCTTCTTGTTGTGTTTCTTGCTGTTGATTCCCTCCTTGGCTTGGTTCTTGAGACACACCAATGGTTTGCACCATCAAGGCTTGATTTAGTGCACCATTGAAACATGTTGACTGATTGTGAGGTAGATTGCAAGGGTAACACCAATTGTACTCCTATGCCATGTTGTTTTACATTGGAACCAAAGCTCTTGAGGATGTAGTTACATTTGGATCATATGGTCGAAATGGCTTAGAAGTTTGAGGTTGTCCCTAGCTTTGGTTTTGATTTGCAGCCAGAGCTAGTGGTCTATTTTGTTGGTATGGGGGCCTAGCCTGGTATTGCACTTGAGGCTGATACATTCTGGCACTTTGAGCTTACTGTCTTTTGATATTCACCAGCTCATTTCCAAGGTTCTGTAGCTATTTCATAACCTCATCCAATTCCTTTGAATTATTTGAAGAATTTGATGCCTCATTAATGTTTTGATTTCTAAGAGTTGGAATGGGATTCAACTCTGGTGCTTGACTAGTTGTAGGATTTCCCATATCCAGATAGAGAGGCATTGGTGGCCTTGGTGTAAGCTTTCTAGCTTGGATCAAAAATTTATCTTCTCACGATAGTTGTGTCATAGCCCCCGGCAAAGCATTGTCCCTCCCATTTATTGGATCATCATGGCTATGTCTAAATTTATATCCTTTAATAAATAAAGGAATGCACCTTCAGCAGTTGGTCTAACAGCTATTGGAATCCTATCCCATGTCCATTGGAATTTGAAGTTGAAATCTGTCATTTGTTCGTTAGGAGCTCTTTTGATTGTCGTCAGTTGTTCCAATAAAGACAAATTGTCTGCCCTCTCCCTGAATTGGTTGCAAAGAGTTGAACAAAGTTGGTTCCAATTCGTAATAGACCCTGTTGTTAGGATCCTAAACCACTGTAAGGCTTTACCTTTAAAAGATGAAGCCAACAACTTGACTGCAACATCCATTTCATTTATTTCATGGATTGCACATGCATTGGCAATATCCTGGATGTGGTCAATAGGAGTAGTATGATTTTATCCTGTGAAATAGGGAAATTCTTTAGCGCTGCTGCATCTGAATCTAATTCGATCATTTAGGCGAGTGGACTACTTCCCGTGAAATTGACAAAGGGATTCGGTGGTAGATGTACCATTATGATTGGTGTAAGAACTCGGTTGATGAGAGAAAAGGTATACCAGGTGGAGGTGTAGACAAAGTTTGGTTAGGTGGAGATGGTGATCTTTGTGGTCCTCTTCCTCTCCTTCCTCTACCTGGTGATAGTTGCAAGTGGACAAATAGCCCCTCTTCTCGAGTATCAGACCTGGTTCGAATTCTTCTCATGTGCCTGGGAAACTTTTGCTGCTACACCGTTGAATTCTATCCCTTCGGAGTCGCTAGATGTGTTAGAGAATGAGCCTAAAAAGGCTGGATTCTACCAAGTTACACACCAAACCTGACAATATTAAAAATAGAATTTAAAACTTTGAAGGACCCGGAAGATATAGTTCTTCAATTCGGTTATCGAGGTCTTGTTGTGTAGCTACTAATCCGTGAAAGGTACAGGTGAAACTCAGGTCATGCAAGACAACTTACAAAACCTAAAACACACTGTTTCAAAACTTGGGATATTCTCAACACTTGGGAAAACCCGAAATACTAAAAACTATGAAATTTTGAAAGTCAAAATCTAAAAAATATAAGAATACCCTTTTGAAGATTATCTGCCGATCTATCAACTGGTGAAATTTTTACTTTTTTTTAGCAAGCTAAGCCTTTGAAAATCAATTTTGGAGTTCACCCTGGAAGGTGAAAAAAAATCAAAAATTGTAAAACTTGCAATTTCTAAGTCCAAATTTCTTGAAAATTCCTTCAAATCTTATGGAATGACCTATTACTCCCACTGGGCATGCCAAAACTGTTGATGTGGAATCGCAACACCTCTAAATGTCTACAACTTGATGGGTTGAGACTCTCAGTGCAATTGCATAACATGGAGCTTTTCCCAAGTGTGGTACCTTGTGAATCAGGAAAGCTCTCCAGATGAAGGCTAGTTCCTATTCCTCTATTCAGATGCACACATAAAAATGCAGAGGGTTTACTCAAAAACTTAATATAACTTTCCAAGGAGACAGTGTAAGAAGATGTATAAAAATAAACCTAAACTAACAAAGTTGATGCACCAAGGAATGAAGAACACTGTCTTGCCAATAAACACAAACCGTTAAAATGCAATGAAAGATCATGCACAAATAACCAAATTTGCAGTGAAAGATCGGGAGGATGCAAATGAACACAGAGAGGGTTGAGAATCACCCACAGACATGCATTATTTGTTGCAAAGATTGATACAATACACTACAAAATGCCAAGAGGCAAAGTTGCATTACAATTTTAGATGAGAAGTTTGAACTCCACAAATTCACCTGCCAAAGAGAAGAAGGGAGGGGAAAAACAAGAATTTCCAACCTTTAGAAAAAATATCCTCCTTACAATTTATAGGAAGAATGAGAGAGGGAAGAGGGACGAATTCCAAATCTACCCCAACCACCTCCAGATTGTATTTAATTCATCTCATTATGGTGGTAGGTGAGAACCCTAGTAAAACCCAAAAATGGCGAACTATATTTTGCATTTTTGAAGAAATTTTTCTCATCTAATTAAAGATATCCAGTTGTATTTGGATAGAGGACCTTGTAATCTTTCCGAAAATTCCAACCTTACATTAATCCGAGCTCCCTGTAAAAAGTTATGGCCATTTGAATATCTGGATCAAGGTTTGCTTCTGTCAGGGTGTCAACGCTCAAAATGTTGTGCCTCCTGAAGATGCGTCTCGGTGCATCCATCCTCATGTCAACATACACTTACGTGTGCCATAGGATGTGAATTTTCCATGTTGACATCTTCTGCTCTGCGCCTCCAACCTGCACGGGGGCATGACTTTTTTCATGTCGACATCTTCTGCTCTGCACCTCCATCCTACGTCAGGGCACGACCTTTTTCATGTCGACATCTTCTGCTCTACACCTCGAACCTACGCTAGGGCGTAAATTTTTTCATGTTGATATCTTCTCTGCACCTCCAACATGCACCTAGGTTGTTGGAGACGCAATAAATATCGGGCTTTGAGATTCTTTGATTTCCATATTCTTCTATTTATCTATATTTACCCGGGAGGGAGATATATACAACACTTATCCCTGAGCCACTTGGAACACCATTGGAATTGGAGATGAAATCACCAAATTCCATTTTCAATGCACTTTGCAAGAGCAACAAAACACCACAACACACTATGTATAAAATTAGAAATAATAGACACTCCAAGTGGGATATGCAAAGTGTGCAAAATAACTTCTTCTACTGAAAGAAAACCTACCTACTCTACTCTAACTAGAGAGATGGGAAATTTCAAACAAAACCTACTACTGGTGATGAGAAATAACTTCCCTTCCTTATAATTGGTAGCCATGCAACTGATTTGGCATTGAATATGGTTGTTATTAGGAGTGGAAGGTTGACTGAAAATTGTTTCTTCACTCCCTCCATCAAGGTATCAACTAGAAAAAAAAACAAATACCTCTTCAGTCTACTACTCACTTAGTTCCAAGAGGTATTTTTGTTGATCCTTGGCACTTTGAGGCTCTCCCTCATGCTTAGAAGCAAACATGACTAGTGTTGGCTTCTCCCTTGGCTCCAATGAAGCCAAGTACCTGATTGGGAAAGGTATGATCCTTTGAATGTGCCCATTGTTCTGAATTTCAACTCTAAGAATGGAGTCTTCTTGTAGATCTTCCTAGATGGATGGTGTGGAAGAGATGATGACATCCTCTTGCTCTTTCCCTTCCTTCTCCTGTGAAGAACATGGAAGATTCATATCTTCCAACCTTGGTTCTAGAGGGTTATTATGAAGTGCAGGATGTTGTCCTTGAATGCTCTCCTTCATAAAGCAGTGAGGCTCATTTTCTTGAAGGTGGATGATGGAGGAGAAAATTATGTGATCTCCATGGGCTCCTCTCCATCAAAGCAATCCTCCAAGTCAGATAGATAATCTACCTCCTTGTTGTCCTGTTGCATGTGTTCAACCTCCTCCATGGTGTCCTCTTGATCTGAAACTTTCTCACCATGGTTCCCCTCATCTTCAAACATGAAGTTTGAAAGCTCAAACTCTTCTTCAACATTATAGTTTGAAGGGGATGAAGTGGGAGGAAGAACTAAAGGTTCTTCTATGGCCTACTCTGTACTTGAAGCCTCTTGAACTATATGGTTCTCCTCCATCATGGATTCATCAATCAAATCAGGCCCTTCAAATGAAAGAAAAAAATCTTCAACAATGATTTCTTCATCAAGTGGCTTTAACTCTGATTTGATCTCTTCCAGTTTCTCCTCTTCAATAGGACTTGGAGTTGATTGTTCTTCTTCCTTCATGGATGATTGTGCATCTTGGATTGGATCATCATTTTCTTCAAATAAAGTGCCAACATGGGCACTACATTCAGAGAAAATTGATTGTTGATCATCTCCTTCTTGTTCTTGTTCTTCTTCTACTACAAACTTAACCTTAGCCACCATTGGCTCTTAAACCTTTACCTCCTTTGTAGGCTTAACCATCAAGGGGATCTTTGTTATCCTAAATTTGAGAGCCAAGTTGACCAAGATTTTGATCATTTCTTCTCTTTTTGGCTCTTCTTCTTGCTACCCTTGGCTGGTTGTCTAATTTTCATCTTCCCAACATGGATTTGGGGATGCAAGAGGAGGGGTAGGTTGGGATTCAACCATTTTTGCTATTGTTTGTGGTGGAGAGGGAAGTGAAACTTCTTGTTTGTTTGGAGGGAATGACTTCTTGGAAGGGAAAAGGGAAGAAGAATTGAGATGAGATGGAAGATTAGGAGATGGAGAAGGAAAACCAAATTTTGGGCAGCAAGTGAGGGGCTTGACTCTTGACCATATTGAAATGATAAAGCTTAAGAAAGAGAAAATGAAGGACAAGGAGCTGGTCACTGACTTACCCACTAACAAGGTTATCTCGCACTTTTCTTATATGCTTCAATATCCTCAATTTAATGTGCAAGTTGAGGAAAAATTTCAACCATGAAGTTAATATTTTCCGAGGTCTCTAATGTCTTGGCATAGAGCTTGCCAATGGACAAGGTGCCATATAGCCGATTCTGAATTCTTTCATCTGAGATATGGCCCTTGATTGTACCATGCAAGCCTCCAAAGGCTGAATCTTCTCTAGCATATCAACATTTTCCATGTATTGTTATCATTATATGCATACCCTTGTTCTTGATAAGCTCCATAGCCAAACTAGTTTTGGCACTGCTCATATGGGTAAGCATGATTATTCTGGATCTGATCATAATGTTGATCTAGAGGAGTTGTGAAATACATTGGAGGTGGATTGCACTACTGCAAGTGTGAATTCCAAGATGGAAATGAAGTCATGATTGCACAACTTCATGAATGGCAGAATATGAAATATGTGGAAAGAAAAATGAATGAAGATGGGTGGAAATGGATGGAAAAGGTCTGCAACTTTAGAGATTGGGTTGTTGACTAGATGGAGTCACTAGATGTGCTTTGCATGTGCCTCTAAAAGCTAAATCTCACCAAGAACACATCAACTTGATGAAATGAAGTGGTAAGTTGCCTCAAACTTGTCCCCACTGGCATTCCAAAACTATTAGTGTTGTAGCACGTTGGCTTAAGATTTTTGTTTGATCTTCGAGACACCTTGAAAAGATGAGAAAATCTAACCTTAGTGTCCCCCTTTGGGCATGCCAATATCTGTTAATGGAAAATCACAGCACCCTTGAATGTTCTAATTTTGAAATGGGGCATTCGGTTTGATTTTCATAACATTGGACCATCTCTCAAGCTGTTGGACTTGCAAACTTGAGATGATTCTCTAGAGAAAGTTGGTTCTTATTCCTAAACTACCTGCCATAATCTACTCTAGTGTAGGAAAAGCTAACCTATCCTAATATAACCATTACAAGGAACTAGAGAGAAAGAGAGAGTGAAAGAGATCCTACACTAAAGTAGTGATACACCTGAGAAGGAAAAGAGTGAGATACTCTGTTGAGGGAGGATGAAACATGGGGAAAGGAGATGGGGAGGTCATAAAGAAGTGACTGAAACCCAGATCCTAATCCACCATTAAAACTCCATGCAACATGACATCTTACACCTATAAATGTTAAATTCATGGACAAGAAGCAATTACAAAATGGAGAGGCATAAAGAAACAACAAACTAATGCAAATGGTTGAAGAACACCACAAAAACATGATTTTATTACTCTATAAGGTGCACAGACCATTACATTAATGTTCAGAGGCACAAAATCCATTTATCATGTGTAGGAGAAGGCTTACAGCTCAAATGGAGTGGCAAACAAATTTGATAGAGTTTCCCTACACGGATTATGTCTCTTCTCTCAAATGAGAAGTGCTTACAATATATAGCCGATGAAAACTAGAGAAAAAGAAGAAAAACACACTCTACTCTAAAAGGTAAACAAACAAACCATAAATTCCCTAAAAATCCACCTACAATTTGTCAATTATCTTCCCCCGTGTATGTTTGGAATGTTGGAGAAGGAAAGATGGAAAATCAGATCAGATTTAGGTAGTTGAAACAATCACATCATACATTAATGGAATAAAAAAATTCCTATTTTTCACCCATAGAATTCTACTAAAAATAATAATTTATTATTCCATGGCGTAGATGAGGTTAAGACCTTTCCAACAGTACCAAATTTGTTGAATTTTGAGCACTGGATCGAAAGATATGCCCATTTGAATATTTTAATCGAATCCATACGAAAATGGCAAAAGCCGTTTTGAAAAATAGATCCGTGGGCCCAAAATTCACTTTGGCACCTTTTTCACAAAAATGCAAAATTATAAAAACCTCCCACATCCCCCCTGTAGGCCCAAAAATCACTTTAGGTGAAAAGCCTCCATGAAGACCAAAATTGGAATTTCCCTTTTTTTGAGAATGTGGCAAAATTTCAAATATCCCCTGACGACCCGCCTCCCGCATGTAATAAAGGCATGAAACATGGCTTATCTCGGGCGTCATTGGAGGTGTGGCTTACCTTTTACTTTTACACTTTTCAAAACAAAATCCAAAATTCCAAAGTTCCTTCGATGACCCACCTTCCTAGTTTGACTTTGTGTCCCTTTGTAGGCCTTGTAACACCCTCGACAACTGTTATATTCCTCTTTTGCATTTCAAGTGTTGACATGTGATTTTATGGATAAATTTGTGTTCTTTTGATTGTTGAAGATCATGCTTGATTTAAAGATAAATCATTCTTGTTCTTAAAAATCATTAGACTAAAATATTGTGGTTATCAAGAATTCATTTTCACTTAGGAAAGGTGAGTTGCAATTTGGCTTTAAGAATTGTAGACTTATTCCTTCTTCTGACTCATCCATGGATCAATTTTAGTGATCCAAGGAATGTTTCAAATATTCTTCTTAGACTGAATGGTAAACTGGCATTCAGTAGTTTGAGGGACATAGAAGACTAAACTTTGTATGTTACAAATTCATTGGTCTTATGTGAACGTGTTTTTGTTCAGTTGTATGTTTTTGCTTGTATATTTGGTGATTGATCTTAGCAGAACATTAAGGACATAAGAAAAATTCAATTCATGACAGAGGAGTTTGCAGTCCTAAAACCTAAGGATTATCCTAACAAGTATCCTAAGCTAGGTAAGAACACCTATGTTCTAGCTACATTTACTCATTTGGATTTTATTCTAACCTAAGCCTCTTATTCTATTTTGTTGGGTTGGCATCCTAACCTAAGCATTGTGCTAAATGAATAAGGGAAGGATTACTAAAGTAATGTTAGAATATTTTTAATTAATACCTAATACTAAATGGTTATGAATTGAATCTAACCTAAGGTGGGAATTACTATTGGCAAATGTTTTAAGACCTAAGTTGGTTATTGCTAGACTAACCTAAGTTTTAGGGGATCCATCCTAAACTATTAAAAGGGAACCTAATGGGTCGCATGTCTCTAGGGCGATGGTTCTAATGACATTTAAGCGAGTTGACAAGGTTTTATGGATAGTGATACTACCAATTTTGGCGGGGGCTAGTTAAATTTAGTGGAGGCATACGTGGAAGCTCCACTAAAGATGGAATTGGCATTTGCCATATTTAGGAGGTGGTGGAAAGGAAATATAAGTGAGAAATTTTAAATTAATGGCATTAATGGAATTAATGGGCCTTCGTATTTATGTGCAAACCATCTTGGAAACTTTGAAATTGGGTTTGTAGGAGGTTATTTGGTTTTTCATGCATTGTGGATTTTGCTCTACATGGAGCTATTTGGTTCTTCGAACTAGTATTTTGACCTTTGCTTCAAAGCTATTTTCGGTTTCTCTGAGTCTATTTTTGATCGAAGGAAAGTATATGAGCCATAGGAAGAAAATATGTTTGATTGTTGATCTTTCATGGAGGAGAAAAAGAGTTGGAAGCTTGGTGGAAGTCTTCTTTGATTTGGCAGAAACACTATCAGGCATGATAGGCTCTAACCATTAAGATTATTTATTTTCTTCTAAATGATTCATTAGAACAACTCTGCTCTCATGAGATTCATGTTTTCATGTTTGACTAGTTATTTTCTTGCTAGGTTTAATGAATCTTTGTGATGTTTGGATTTGAAACCATGGCAAAAATAATGTTGTTTTGGAAACTTTCTCTCTGTGCAAGTTCTATGATAGCATGCATGTGAAGCTTGTATGCGAAAATTTGTACCTTTTTTTTCATTCTGGAACTTGTATTCGAGGTTGTTGTGCTTTGAACTGACCTTCGTTGCAATATAGGGTTCTGAACTTTAGGGGAACCTTGAGTTCCATTTGATCTTGTCTTTGGGCTTCGTGTTTTGATATAAAACTTGTGTTGGAGCTTTGTATTGTTCTGAACTAGTGTTTGGAAACTTATGCAATGTTAAATAGTTGCTTGAAGATCATATTTGGCACTGTATTTGTATTTTAATTACTTGTGAAGTTCTAAACTTTTGTGTGAAAGCTTGTGTTCGACACTGTACTCTTATTTGACACTAGAGTGTTATGAGATTTTATTTGGATTAATGTATTCAATTCTGTTCTAGTATTTTTGTGTTGGGTTATTATTTTATTAAGATTTTAAGCTTATAATTCTTTTATTGAGAAAATTACCAAAAAATAGGTTGATAGCTTGATTGAGTCATTTTGAAATCTCTTCGAGATTTGGAATTGGAAACGTCTTGTTAAAAAGAATGTGGAACTTCTATTTATGACTATATCATATTCTTTAAGATGGTAATGGCATGAGAGTTGGAGGGGGTGCTCTTTCCCCTTTGTTTTGAGGAAACTTGTATTGCGGGGTTGTTGTTTTGTTTGAAACTAAGTCACCTCTGTCGTAATTTTGTGGTTGTGAAAGTTTGTTTTGGATTTTTGTTTCTATTTCTTTGGAGATAGGATTGAGACATCTTCTGACTTAGATGTTTTTGGGTTCTTTCTCTCTCTTCTAATTCTTTAAAATAATTTTGGGTCTCAGTGGAAGGTTGAGTTATTACCCTTGGACACTGAATTTATACGGGAAGGATACTTTCTCTGTTTAGTTGTTTTGTGTTTAGTTATTTTGAATCACGAACTACTTACTCTTCGTATTAAGTGGTGAAGCATTTGTGAGTCTTCAGTCTTGAGTTCATGGATAATTCTGAACTTGTTAGTTTACTAGTTCGGGATTCTATTCTTGTTGGATACAGTGAATGAGTCCTTGGGCTTCTTTTAAAGAGAGAAAATATATATATTCTCTTGGGAACAAAATGCTATTTTGGGACTATAATATGTTTTGCATTTTGATTTGATTTGAAACTAGAAATTCATTTGTTCAGTTTAATGAAATGATTGATTATTGGACCTTTCCTTATAGAGTTTCCTTTTCTCTGTCTTTTGGATAAGCTCATTGATTGAACTTCTCTGCACTCGATTCTCTTATGAGATGGTGATTTATTTATGGCTTGTTGGTCTACTTTGTTTGAATCATTTGTTGTAATGATGTAGAAAGATAGTAGCTAAGTCGGTTCTACTGATAAGTGAATGCATACTTGTGGGATCGACTGTTGTTGACTAAGCCTTGCTTTGTTTGGATGGATAGGAGTAGGTTTTGTCTCTTGTACTCTATATTTTTGGGTGAACTTGAGTAGAGATTAACTCCTTTATGGGACTACTTTGATTGTGAATGTTGGTTTCAAATCTTTGATTGATAACTTCTAACATGCAGAAGTAGAATTATAATTGCGGTTAGACTGTTTAGAGATTTATTCCTTCTTGGATTGTTATGGAATTCTGTTTAGAGGTATACCTTAAATGTTGAATTTATAAGATTGTTATCCTAGAAAGGAAACAAATAATTCATGTTATGAACCTGATCTACTTTTCGGATGCTATGAGTTTGGGTATGGTATGTATTGGTTCTTTTTATTCCTTGCTTATGATTTAGATGAATCATCCTAGAATGAACCATGTTGTAAACACTTCTTTTGTCTTATATAAAAGATAAATGTTGTATTCTATTAGGATAAAATTATGAAATAATGGGATAGAAAGATCTATTCTTTGTTTAAAATTTATGGATAGGATCAATTGAATGTTAAGTTTTCAGGAGATGTTGTGGATTATATTCTACTCTTCTCTTAAAATTGGATCTAGATTTATTATTGTACTTCTTTTCTATTTGGTATCACTTACTATTATTATATGATATATTAATTATCTCATTAAAGCGGTGTTTCTTTAATGAAATAATTAGTGGAATGTAATTCATTTTAATGCTTAGTGCTTATCAAGCTCAATTCATTGAAACCGACCCGTCTTAGCAATTTTTGCAAATGGACATCGTAAGTGAAAAAGAAGGCAAAAACTTATATGATGCATTGGCTGATATAAGTTTGATTCTTTGTAAAGAATTTTGATTCATTCTTTAGTTATATTGAAAAAGAAAATTTGTATACTTTATAGAATGAAGGTTGTTATTCGAGACGCCTAAGGTGCTTAGTCTTGTAAATTTATAAGTTATAATGATGAATTGTGAGTTGTGATTTATTTGCATTGGTTGTGTAATTTATCTCGTACTTTTATGAAGGAGATGGAAGTTCTATCTTGTTGATATTCTTCATATTATATTATGCTTATCTTGTTATCTTTGATAAGATGGATAAAGGGAACTAGTTTAGTTTCCCTTATAATGATGCAACTTGTTAAGTTGCAATAGATGATGTTTATTATCTAAACAATATAACATAGTAATGTGATGCGTAATGAACATACAATATGAACTATGGATATTGTGAATGATAAATCCTAACACTTAAACATTTAGAGGAAGACTCTTCCTCTCTTAAATGAATGTAAACAAAAAGGGATTGGTGATAAGATTGTAATTCATAGGACTTCATTTAGTATGAAGTCTACTTTGGTTGGACCTATGTGGTTGCTAAACTTCCCTGAATGTGAAATTACAATATTTTGGAACTTATGTTATTGCTGTCCTGTTTTGGTTAACTGCTTGTTATACTATGTAAACAAACATTAAAAGCAATCATGAGTTAAAGGAAGTTCTTTAATACTTAATTGATACAAGTATAGAATAAGAACTTAAGGAGAGTTGGATTAGGGTTTAGTAGGGTTACTAAAACCAGTGTATTAATCCAAATTAATAATTTATTAATAACCTCCTAGGGGTATGTACATCTCAATGAGGTAGTTTCTATAGGATGTTGGAAAATGCCAACTACAGGGCTGTACTTTCGAGAAGACTTGAGTCTTCTTCAGAATATAATGTTGCAGTTGACATGTGGCAACACCCCTCTGCATATCTAGATCTACACAAATAAGGACTTGAACTTAGTTTCTCTCTAGGTCAAGTTAGTACCATATTTACAATAGGAAGTAGCTTGCAAAGGCTTAGGGTACCTTCGCACATTGGGTTGACTTAGGTCAACTGAGTATGTCCATTTACCATAAGTCATTATGAGTGTCTTCTTATAATAAATTATGTTTCTAACCTGGGCTAGGGTTAAACCTGGGACAAGTGGAGTGACGATAGTCAGTAAAGACCATTCTTGATAATAGGGGAGTGAGGTGAAGGATGTATTCCAAAATGATGAGTATGTCGTCTAAGAATAGTGACATACATAGTATGTTGGAAATCTTTGGCCAAAGTATCGCAAGCTACTGGTTGTGTTGTCCTATGTCACTAAGTTTAAAGCAACATGATATCAGATGAATATTAGTAACAAATATTTAGATATGTTCTTTTTAAAGATCACTAAGTACCTGGTCTAGGGTAGGAAAACCATGTATACAAATTATACGATAAGTATTCAATACTTAAAGTTAACATAAATAGATTGGTAGATTATCGAGTTATGAAATGAATAGATCGGTGGATCAACGAGTCATTTATAGATGCATATGGTTATCTATTTGAGATTGATTGGCATTAAATTTTTGTTCTAAATAATGCTTTATTTAGAGAACAGAGAACATTATGTTAAAAAATAAATAAAAATTCCCTTGTTTGTTAAGTCTTAAAATGGGAATGTTACAGGCCTTAGGCTTTTTTTTCCCTTCATTTGGTGCAAAGATCCTTCGCGAGGCTCACGGGACCACAAGCGTATATTGTGCTTTTGAAAAAAGCACAAAGTGCCAAGATATATCCCCGGTCCCGCTGGTCCATAATCTACTTTTGGCAAAAAGTCTTCCCTAGGCCCGCTCACCTGCTTTTGGCAAAAAATCCTTCCAAGGCCCGCTGGTCCACCATTTGCAAAATATGAGGAGTTAGAAGGACTTCTTTATATTTCGGAAAGGAGAAGAAAATTACCCTTTGATGGAAATGCTTTTAGGGGACCTTAAGTGATTAAAATATATAAAAATCCATATTGAAGCACAACATTGGGAAAAATGGTGTGAGTTGACCCAAAAATAAGTGTGAGCTTATTTTGGTCAACACAAACCTTTCCCACATAGACCGGGACATAATGGATCTTCAAAGCCAAATCATCTACATTAATTCCCATAGCAACCAATTGGTCCATGACCAGACTACTTAAACCTATCGAGAAGGGATTTATAGGAGAATTTGAATTTGAATTTGAGTTTAGAACATCCTACCCTGTCCTTCCACTCTATACATTGTAATGGTCATCTCCAATCGGAGCCGGGAAGCCACCAAAACCTCCTATCTACTAGGAATAATGCCACCACCAAGATCTACCCCATGCACTTGTACTTCCACCATTTTCACATCTTTCTCCCCTTTGCGGGGTTCATTTTAAGAGACCTCCATGATGGCAAGAGTTTAATTGCAGAAGACAGAATGATATTCATTCAATGCATGTTTTATCAAACAAGAGTGCAAGCCTTATAAAGGTGCGGGAGGAGGAGAAGAAGGAGAGGACGATTACTAATCGTCTATTAATTTTCCATTAACAACAATGGATTAAACTAATGCTTAAACAAATGCTAACATTCCCCCCCTTAATACATTGTTCGTACAAAGATACATTTCCTGATGATAGGTCCCCCTTAATGAGAACACCGCAAAGAGGGTCTTCACACGAGCATGTGCCTACATGGTCTCACATGGTTTTTCTAAGGTTGACCAGAAACCTAGAGGGACAGGAACACTTTCCGACTGTTCACCTCGGTGGTTTTACAGGCTTACCACGAACCAAGAGGATTTTACCTCGGTGGTTTTACAGGCATACCATGAACCCAAGAGGATGATACCTCGGTGGTTTTACAGGATTACCACGAACCCAGGGTGAGTACCATGCGCTGCTTTTAGTGCTTTTCTATTCCCCACGACGCTCTTCAATTAGAAGGTCCCAAATAGGAAACTTCGTATCATTTGTACTTTATTGAATAACAAAACAACAGGAACATGACACAAAACTGAAACTGAAATAAACAAGCCAAAAATTGAGGAATAGGTCCTCAATACCTTATTCGCCACAATATCTCTGTCGGCGGCCTCGTCGCTTGCGGCTTGCAAGAGGTCGCTGGATTTCCTCCAGCCTCCGTTATCCTCCATCCTCCTATACAGATGCTTACAATACTAGAGATGATGTGAAGCCAATCTCATCAACAGCTTCCTCACTCTCGTCAGAATCTTGTGGATCTTCTGTATGAGCAGTATTAGCTCCATTGTGTTTTATATTTCCTTGTAGAACATCTCTTGCTCGGATATGACAGTTCCACATTGTATGACCTTTCTTCTGACAATAGTGGCATTCAATCTCTTGTTTAGGCCTTAGTTTATTTTTATCTGATCTCCTATGAAATTTTCTGTTTGTGGAATACAGTGCACTTGTTGAGTATCACCTTCTGCAACATCGTCAGTTATGCGTTTTCCTCTGCGAGAAGAGCCGCGATCATGTCATCTAGAGATTTAGACTGAATTTGACTGAGAGTAAAAACAACATTGCTGTATTTGGAAGATAGACTGTTTAATAGGATAGCTTTGGCATCCTCATCTTCTATCACACTTTGACTTCTGCTAGTTGTTGGAGCAGAGACCGAAGATTATTAATGTGACTAGACATAGAAACGCTTTCTTCCATTTTGAATCTATATAACTGAAGTTTTAGGGAAAACTTCGCGTTCACTGCTTTCACTCCAAATAATTGATTTAAATTATCCCACATGTCCTTGGAAGATTTATTGAGATCAACATGATGGAGTTCAGAATCGGAGAGAGCAAGGCCAATAATGGCTTTTGCTTTATCATCTCTGCACTGCCATTCTGCTAATTTGGCGGCGTCTGTGGGCTTTTTCTCTTTCCCATCTACTATACCCCATAAGTTTTTATGCATAAGTTGCATTTGAATCTTCACCTTCCATGTATGAAAGTTTAACCCCGAGTATTTTTCCAAGTGAATGTCCATAATAACTACTGGAGAAACGAAAAAAATGGTGAAGTAGGAAGT
This sequence comes from Taxus wallichiana var. yunnanensis, assembly GCA_018340775.1. NCBI lineage: Eukaryota > Viridiplantae > Streptophyta > Pinopsida > Cupressales > Taxaceae > Taxus > Taxus wallichiana. Next base: position 159,866,659 of record CM031235.1, on the reverse strand, counting down.
AAATTACCTTACTATGGAAATAGTAAAAATCCAATTAGAATGCAGGTAAACACGCTAATCCTGTCGCTGTCGCGGTTCCACAATGATGGCAGTTGCCTCCCTTCGCTGCGCTTTGGCACCTCTGCCTTGCCACGCTGCTCAAGCTCCTCCACGCATAGCACACACTAATTTTATACTAAACTTCTATGCCTTAAAAACTGCCACGCTTTTCTATATGCTACACCTTTTAATTGTGCAGACACGTCCTGCTTACACCAATTGCTAGATAAAAGAAAGCAGATCAGAATGATTCCATTCAATAAAACTGTCGAGAAAAATACCAATTAGAATGAGGCCGCCACTACTAATTCACCAAAACCGTTTTAGACTAACTGCAACAGGGTATATAAAAAAAAACGTCTTCTCCTTTTATCTCCAGCGCTGACAGCAAAACGTCTTCTTCTCTTCTTTTATCAAATCTCCAAACAGAATGCTCAGCCTACAATAATCTGGGTGCCTGCAGTTTAATGTTGGACAATAACACAGGTCTGATTTCTCCTACACACCACGCCAAGAAGGTCGAACTCCATGCCAAGGAAAGACTTGACGCTCTGATACCAATGATGGCAAGAGTTTAATTGCAGAAGATAGAATGATATTCATTCAATGCGTGTTTTATCAAACAAGAGTGCCAAGCCTTATAAAGGCTGCGGGAGGAGAGAAGGAGAGAGGACAGTTACAACTGTCTATTAATTGTCCATTAACAACAATGGATTAAACTAATGCTTAAACAAATGCTAACACTCCGGGAAATCAAAGGTGGAAAATCCCTGGAAAATATCCACATAACCACTTTTGCGAAATAGGAAAAATTTTAGGGGTTTGTGTGGAACATTTTCACCTAATTTTCTAAACATAAGGCAACAAGGTTGTTATCCCATAACAAAACACTTGTTTTCAAATTACAGCGACCTTGTTGATGCACAATAGAAAACTTATTGTCGCCGCACGACAACAAATTTGTTATCTCATGACAATAACCTTGTTGTCACGCGATAGTGACCTTACTAGCATATGACAACACATTTGTTGTCACATGACAACTTTTTTTTTGTATGATAAAAACCTTGATATCACATGACAAGAACTTTGTTTTCATGCGACAACAACCTTGTTATCGTGCATGACGGTAAGAAGGTCACTATAACTTGACTCTAAAATGTAAATCTCTTGTCCCGCATCAATAAAACATGAGTTTGGCAAATCAATATCCTCTTGTAGTGTGTCAAAAACATCCTTCCATGTGTCAACAACGTGTCCTTGAATTTCACGATACTTGATATGCCGATACCTTAGTAAACTAGTAGTAACTTAGTAGTATACTACCCGGTGAATCACCTAGTTTTATATAGTAGATGTTTTAAAGGGGTTAGTGAAGCCAACCCCTAAAAAATATATATACTTTAAATTTTAGGTGAAGCGGACATTGACGTGCTTTGAAAAATTCACCTTTTAAAATTTTCCTAGAATGGAATATTAATTAAATTACGAATAGTAGCCACTAAAATAATCCCTGTCCCTTCCTCGACTTCCTCCTCACCTTTCTTAGAATGAGAATCATAATACCGAGGATCGGAGAATATAGATCATTGGAGTCTAAACCTACTTATTGATCTTTTTGCTCACCCAGTAGCACTTCCTACCCTCGTAGCTAACATTTATAAAATTTTCATAGATAATAATTTTTGGGTTTTAAAATTGCACTTTAACAACCACATTTACGGGATAGCAAGTCCCTCCTCTTTGATTGGAGAGGTTCCCTTATTGAAAGAAAGTAGCAAAACTTATATACAAATCTACAACTTTCAAAGTATGGATTTCGATATCTTGTGAAACATTCATATGCCCAAATATCATCAATACGAAGGAATGGAGGAAGAAAGGAGATGAGAGAGGAAGAACATATCAATACTTTCGGTAATATAGGTAGCAGAGTATAACCTTATGCGTATTGAACAAAAGAGATGCAAAATGGAATCATTCACATTTATAACAGATATAATTTCACAAACACAAAGTTCCTGAAATCATATAAACCAGAACAAAAAGTTTCTTAGCATGCAAAGATGGATGATTCACAAAATCGAACAAGGAAAGAAAGAATTACAGAGGAAGAAGGGGAAAAGACTTCTGTATTGATTATTTTCGAATCTATTACAATTTCAAGAATGTCAGGATCCAACCCTTAACAATGGCGTAGAGAAACCATTAAATAATCTTCAAAAATGGTTACATTCGGTTTCTTGGTTCTTGCAGAAGCGTTAATGGTGGAAAAAAATGATGCTATGTAATGCATTCGTTAAACCTGTTTTGTAACTTCAAATATGAGCTATCCATGTGGAAGAGATTTGCTGAAGTGGGTCTAGGGAAAACTTTTATATTTTGTGCCTTTTTAGAGAAATGGCACTTTGGAACATTTTGGCCCGCCCATCCACTTTTGATATAAGCTTGACATGTGGCTTCATTTGAGTGGCGTGAGTCGCGGTTCACTTTTATAATTTTAACTCTTTTTAACAAAAGGCTCAAAAACTCAAAGTTCCCATGCCAACCCACCTCTCCGCTTTGACTTTTCAACATGGGCTCAAGACCCCAGCAGAGTCGTGGATCATTTTTATACTTTAACTCTCTTTTTGGAAATAAAACCTAAATTCCCAAATCACTCCAACGGCCCATCTTCACACTTTAACTTTTGATGTGGGCTCAACCTTTGACTTTTTCCTTGGCATGAGTAGGGTTGCGGGTCATTTTACAACTTTAATCCCTTTTGGAAATAAAACCAAATTTCCAAAAGTGCTCTAATGACCCACCTCTTTGCTTTGACTATTCAACATAGGCATCAACACGTGGCTTCACACTGGGACGCCAAGAAGGTTGTGCTTCCCTTTATAACTTTATGCCCTTTTTCAAAATGCATCAAAACACAAAAAGGTTCCTCCTTTCACCAAATAGCCAATCGGGATCTTTCGGGGATGCGGGGCCAACTTGACACTTTTGCTAAAAGAGCCAAAAATGACAAGTTCGCAAAAAGAACTCCGTCTGCCGCATCCAATTAGAGATGCCCATATGCCCGTGGAAGTTAGGGCACAAAATTGACAAGGAATATATGCCCATCAAAGATGGAACAAAGGTAAATGCAAGGGAAAACAAGGTTCAACGCGGTCTGACCATAGAAAAATGTTGATAAATCTCACACATCCACGAAAGGAGATAGAAAAATGTTTCAAAACGCATTGATGAAGAAATTTTTTAAATGGAACCAGTGGGATTAAAAATGAATACCAACACTTCAAAACACGAATTTCTCCATCCCTTTAGATTTCTCACTTTGTTCTAAACACTCCTCAAATGCAACAACTCAAAATTTCAAAACTAGACTTGGAAAGAGAGGGGGATTTTGAGGCGACAACAACAACAACCGATCCTTGATATCATTCACTTCCTCCCATATATCATAAGAAGAATCCAAAAAAATGTTCGTTTAATATAAATTGAGAAAATGATAGAGAATGCAAACAATAAACAATTAATTGCATAAACGATTTATTTTATTCATAAGTGAATTTGTAAAAGTTCCGCACACACACCATGGGATATAACTATGGAAGAACATAATATATATATCAAACTAAAAACATAAGGAAGAGAAGGGGTCCGTTAATTCATGAAAGAAAAATCCCCTTACTCGATGTTGTTGCTCTCGATTGCTTCATATTCTTCTCTAGATCCCCACGAAAGAAAGTAAAAGAAAATTATGTTATACCTTATGGTTCTCCTTAAGATTCGTTATATTTTCATCTTCAAATGTATTTGCATTCTTTATCAAAAAAGAAAGTAGTGGATGAGGAGAGCAATGTACTTCAGCACTTTGTTAAATATTGCATCTACGAAATAATTGCAAAAATGATTAGAACTTCCTTCGACAATTTGTGCATGTGAAATATTACATCAAGTTGAAAACAAACAAAGTAAATATCAAATTTTGTATGCATCATTTAATTATAATTTTCCCATATTTTTCAAGCATAATGAATGGGTTGTTTGAATAAATAAAGGGGCATCACATTCCATAATATAAATTGAAAGTAAACGGAGTTTTAATCATGATGGCTAATAGAGTTTATGGTTTTAATTTATATGGAACAAAAAAAAAAAAGATTGTGGGGTTTCCATCTAAAGACAAGCAACAACAAGGTTTTCTTCCGTGTTTTCGATCAAAAGGCCTAAAAATCTAAACAAAATATTATATTCCTTTCTAAATCAAAGGTAAAGATACATTTTTTTCTTCTAAACAAAGGAGTAGAATTTATTTAGGCTCTTTCAACTTAAGCCATTCTCATACAAATATGAATGTTAAAAATACAGATATTGGAAATCATTTCAACAGTATCTATCCTTCAAAATAACGAAGGATCAAAAAATCCAGAATTCTTTTCTAAATCTGAATGTGAAAATTATGGATTTTATAATATCATTTGAACCATATTTTGCAAAAAAAACTCAAGATTGCAATTTCTCTTATACATCAGTGAAAATATACAAGACTTTCCGAGAAAAAACCCTCATCATGGTTTCCTTAATTTCTGCAAAGTATGAAAAAAATTGTAGGTTACCATTAATATTCGAAGAAGAAATGCAAGATTTTTAATAGTATCACTATCAGGTAGCACCATTAAGTTTGTTTCAAAGTACATTTTGCGAATTATGTTGATAATGGTAAATGTTTGCCGTAAAAAATTTTCTTGACTTTGTTTTTCAAATACCCCAAGGTTTTCAAGGTACCCATAAGCTGGATGTGAAAACAGGTACTCACCAAAATCATAGTAGGCATGAGAATCAATGGAAGTGAACTCGTCAAGACTCAAAGAAGGAAAAGAGAGCTTGAACGAGAAACAAGGAGCTCACTAAGGGCATGGTTAAGCTTAAGGTGTCAACACGACGTGTTAAATAACAACACGTCTGAGCTGAGCACAAGAATAATGATCTCAAAAGTTAACCAAGAAAAATCTAAGGGTCAAGCTAATCTAAAACAACGCAACCCAAATGAGAAACCGTATATCTGAAGAAAAACCAGGGCCAAGCCATGTCAGGAAAAAGTTCTTACCTGTGAACAAGAGTCGACAAAAGCCATAAATATAGCAGCGCCGATCCATTTTAAATCAGGTTCGAGCTTGTAGCAACCACGAGGAGCTCCAAAAACACATCCCCGCAGTGAAAGTCATAAACAAGTAGGTGAGTTAATTAGAGAGTTAATTAATAATGGTCGAGCTCAGAAAGCCAAACAGAAAAAGAAGGTCACGACCGAGCCAATTAATGGATGGGGTAAGCCATATCTTGAACTCACAAATAATAGTGAGCTACAATAAGAAAACACAACGATCTCAACAATGGTTCAAAAAGGAAAAGTCTCGAATGCATAATAGCTACATACTTACCCACGTGAAAAAATTTCATGATCCAGAAAAAAATGGGTCAAGCTAGAGTAAAGATCTTTAACTCATGGAATGGAAAGATGGACATGAAAATCACAACTCAAGCCTCCAATGAAACGAGACAGACAACCGAAATCATAGCCACAAGATAGAGATCTAACTTAACAAAGGATGCTAATAACAATAAAAATCTGTGATGCATGCTACAAAAAAAATCATGTCGCTCGAGAAAACTAGCTCTAACTCATCACAAAAGGGCAGCCAAACAAAACATTACGAGGGTTTCTCCTTCACAAAACCTCCATGCAAAGCCAATTGCAGAATGAAGCATTTTTAGGGTTTCAACCCTAATGAATGAGATAGTTATACAACAAGTTCCCTAACAGTGCTAAATTTTAACCATGGTTAGGGTCACTTAATCTTTTAAAATCATTCTTGCCCATGTTCCCACATCTTAGGATTTCATAATTTTTAATTATTGTAAAATATTTCGACATGGTTGTCATAAATCATGTTTATCTAGGTCAAAATTAATTAAATAATTACCGATGTTTTCCCAAGGCCAAGAAGAAGGAAAATTATTTCCTTCAATTTTGCTACAAACCGGAATAGTTTCCTTAATTTTTACAAATGAGAGATTGACCAGATTAACTAGGAGTTAAAATACCATGTAAACTCACTATTTTATCCTTATAAATCATATAAATTATAATAATCTTGTAATTATTATTAGTCAATGTAAATTTAAACTACAAGGTGTTGAATTATGCAAAAGAGATCTAGCATTGGATGTTTCTTCAACTAGTCCCAATTGAAGTTTCCAAGTCAAGGTGAAGTTTTACATTTGAGGAAGAGAATTGACTCACTTTTAAGTGCTAGGAGTAAACTGAAATGAACTATGGATAGATAGAGTGAATCTGTATCTTTGGCCACTTCAGTTCTACTTATTCTCTAATTCCTTTTTCCTTCTCTATTCTATATTTATCCACGCTTTTAAAAATTGGGGTCTTAATAAAATTTCATGTTTAGGCTATGCCAATTAGTCTACTCCATAACCTATTTGATGCAATAAAGTACCAAATTCCTCCATTTGTAGTCGAATCAAGTGTGTTATAAATTTCCATTTATGTGATTAAGTGATTATCTTCATTCATTTTAATGTTATGAATCAAGACCTACATTAAGTTGTTTTGAACCTTTCACATTTCATTTTATGTGCAAAAGTTAGTTTATTGATAGTTTAGAAGTGGAAAGGACCTTAGATTTTCCCTCTCACGCTATATTAATAGCTTGTTAACGCTTTTTCGAGCTTCTTGTGCAAAAGTATATCACAAAAAGGATGAAGTGATATTTATATATCTTAAAGTATGATAGTGTGTCTTATGAAGTCATAAGTATCAAAAGATATTAGTGTATGACCTAATTTTTCATTCTTTTTGTGAGTTTTTGTTATTCTTCTCCCTCATTCCCAGCAAGAAAACTAGTTTAGGTGATTGATCGAGGGAAAATTTCCTCTCTTGAGGTTATTTGCAACATTCACTCACCCACACTCTAAGAATATCCGCTTGTATCAGCTAAAGAGAAGGATTTCTTGCACTTATTCAACTCAGGGTGCTTTTCGGATTAATAATGCCCATCATAGGTAATCTAGGTTTATTTTTTTACATTGTGTGTTTCCTTCTATTTTTTGGGTTTGTATGCTTCTCTTCGTGTTGTTTTTCTTCGTCTCACAACATTCTTGTTTCCCAATGGATAAGGAACTTGTGTACAATAAATTGTGATTCTCTTATATCAATGATTCATCTTGTTTATGCTTTTTGTAACCCAAGACATATCCCCAAGTGAGATCCATTTATTTGAATATCTAATTTCTATAAATTTTAGTTGACAACCCCAAATACAATTTTTACCTTTCAAGATAGTTGGTCAAAAATGTTGATTTGTACATTTACAAGTATCAACTTGTATGAAAGGTTTCATAATATTCAAGAATCCATATTATAGTAATTGAAAGGTCTCGATTATACTATATACTTGTATACTCACAAAGTAATATTTTGGAAATATTGAAAAAAACCTTTTGAGCAATAAGATGCTTTAGCCTTAGTGAAGATGTAAATTTCTATTAAATTTGTTAGAGCTCCACATAGTTTTGAAATTCCTAAAAATCGTCAATTGAAGTCTCGTGGAGTCTTGCTCATGATCCTAGAATTGTTTTTGGTATCATTATTTTTAATCTTTCTTGGTAGCAAAAACCTTCCTATTGCTTATTATTGTAGTTATTATGGGAAATTTTACTTTTTCTCTTAAAAATAAAATTTCAAGCACTCTGAGAACTTTGAAATTGCAAGAATGGATATTTTGAGTTGTTTCTAGTCAAAATCATATATTATACAATTGATTATAAACACCAATTTTTCAAAGTGAGAATAAACATTACACTATTCAAGTTCATGGGGGCTCAGATTCACTTTTGTAACTTATAGTTCTTCTCAATAAAATTGTGTTTTTCACATTTCTAGGCTCTAATTTCATGTTGGATTTTCTCTTTGGTTCCTAAGACATGTAAAAGTATACTTTTGGAACTTAAGTGACTCCAATGATCTATTTTCATGTGGACATTACAATTTGTTCCTTGCTAATTACTTATGAACAAGTGTGTATTTGGAACATATCCATTCCTTCTCTCATCCAAAAATATTTATAAGAACTTAATTTGTTCCTTCTACCACTCAAATGTGCACTTTTTCACTCAAGGTTCCTCATCTAAATAAAAAATGTGATTTTACACTCCAAGTCATAACTTGACACTTGTTTTCCTTGTAAATAGGAGCTTCAAATCACTTAGCCTTCACTAAACTTCCCAATATCAGTTTATAAAAATATTTCATTCAACCTTTCTCTATGAAATACATGAAAGACGACTCTATGTTATAGCTTTTAAGAAGACAATTTTCTCTTTTTGGATATATTTCATATCAAAAGCCCTACAAAATTTGCAGAAATCCTATAACCCAAAATACCTTTAACTTGGTCTATTGTACATGGGATTTAATTAGATGATTTATATTTTATATACGTGATAAATTGCTACTAGAAGTGTTCATTTTTCTATATTTTCTCCAAACTCATTTTCTCTTTCCTAGAAACTCCATGGTATAAACCCTTTAAAATTCTTGCTATAGCTTCTCCTTGAAAAATATCTTCTTTTATATCCTTTCACGAATGATGAGGTTGAGGATTCCGTTTTCCATTATTGAACTCGGGTTTCTATCCAAACTCCATTATAATTGGAAAGTTGGTCCAAAAATCCAATTTTCACTTTCTCTTTTATTTGACTCGATGAACACACTCAAATTTGAATCATTACTTCTCTTTCCCCATATATTTCATTTGAATCCATTCATTTACTGATTAGTGGAGTATTTAGTTTGGTATAATCACTTTCTTATTTAAGTTATAAACATCATTAAAATCCCTATGAAAAAATGAAAATTTTCCTTTTGAAGTGTCAATTCTCAATTAAAAATTTTGAAGATGGAGAAGATTCAGAAACAAATCAAGAGCATGTTTGAAAAAACGGCTAAGTTCATAATATTTAACAAAGAATACTTTGTGCTGAAATGGGATGTTGATCATGCAAATCCATGAAACCACGCGATGTTTGATACAATCTGAAGTGGTCATTACATGATTTCAACTTGTAAAGAGCACAATGTATTTCATCTTTCAATCTTTGAATGGAGAAAAAATTCCCTTTCCTATGAATGGTATGTTTCTCAAACCTTGTTATTGAAAATCTTACAATGTTAGTTAGAGTAGGATTTCCCTTTCAATAAGTTAATTTAATGCACATTGAAATGTTTTTGTATTCGAGTAAGTGCATTCACGCATGTGATGTAGTTTACTAGATCTTTCCCCAGCTATAATTTGTTTTTTAGAAAGGTCAATTTTTCAAAAAAGGAAGATTTTGGTTATATGCTTTGACACTATGCCCAATGGACAAGAGCAAGGCACTACTATTAAAAGCTACTAGGAAGCTTTCCACGCTTGATCACAAAAAATGTTGACAATTTTTGCACTTGTGCAAAAATGAGCAAGTCAAAACTTTGTTTTTAATGAAAGGCATTGATGAGATGAACCTAAATAGGGGGAAGTCATATAGTTTTCATTATGTTTTAAGTTACAGTAATTGATTAACAACATGCAATATGTAGCTATGTGTGTTGTTACAGAATGTAACACCTCACATATGTTGTCATTCCATGTTCATCTTCAACAAGGAAACACAGAAGCCCTGAAGGACCAATGTGTTGCCTTGATGAAGGAGGGAATCATAGCTTAGGTTGGATGTTAAACTCCAAAACAAATTACAAATTTTTTTATTACAGATTGAGATGTTCATTATCAAGTTATAGGTACTTTTTTATCATTTCATATGATTAATTATCATTAACTATGTTATTGAGTTGTTTAATTCATTTTACAATCATCACATATCATAAGATCTGAAAGTTAAACATAGTACACACCTCAATTGTAAAAATAATATCATTTATTCATTAGGAAATTCAATGTTTCCCATACAAGCCATGGCATGTAAATTATTACTCTTGAACTAAGAGATACATATGTATAAAGCTACAAGAACAAGAGTATAGAAGAAACCCATCATTGCCTTGGGTTTCTCCTAGTCTTCATTGCTCAAATTCTAGATCCAACTTTATCTCCGCACAATCTAGAAGCTATAGTGTTTCGAAGTGAAAAATAAAACAATGTCGGACTTGAGCTCGGGTTTAATCTGTATTCATGTCCTCTCTAGCTTCAAGCGAATGAATCTTTTGAAATCAAGAGGCACAAGGTACACAAAAGTAATAGATATGGAATTGGGGAAGTACTATATTAGATAAGATCATGGAATTCACAAAAATCATGACAGACAGAAAAGAAAGAAAATAAAATTACTATGGAACACAAGAGAGGCTAAAAAGCCTATTATTTTCTAACTAGTTTGTCTAAATGTGCAGGTACATGTAAGAAAGAAGAAAGAGACACTAACTGTTGTATATCAAAAGAAACATTACAGTATTGATGAGACTATACAGAAGCAATCATTGAATGAAACATTATGAACAACCAAATCAGAAAGTGTTGCATTCCAAGATGAATCAAAGAATAAATGATCAATTACTATCATAGTTTCAGTTTAGACTTAAAGGGAAGAAATGAAGATATAGCTTTGCAAATCCAGAAAGGAAATACAATTTCAGAACTACTGATTCAAACAAGGAATGCATTTTAGAAAGTACAAAGTTACAAGTAAAAATAAGTACAAGAATTATCTAAATGCCATAGCTTATAAAAAATAGATTGCATTGAAAAGGTACAACATTGATTAAAGAGCACTTAAATAGTTTTCAGGGCTCACATTAAAGGATAATCATGTTACTGTTCAAGTAAAATCTTGATTATGATACGATCAAGTAAAAATTCATGAGAACAAAAGGTACATATGCACATAAAGAATAAATCATTTAATTGAAGTAATGACTTCATCCCTTTATGAGAATAAGTAATTCAAAGTTATTGCAGCTATTATGAAAGATAAAGTGACATTTCCAAATTAGAAACAAAGATAAATGATAAAATAATAGGCCAAATAAAAGGTTCTCCAAATATAAAGAATCAAAATAAGCCATTCAAACAAATGTCATTAAGTACGAGAGGATGAAAAGTAGGAAACCTTTGATCAAAGTATTAATGGCTTGGGTTCATCTTGAAAGACTTATTAATTGTGCTCAATACAATTACTTCAAGATTAAATAAAGTTATACATTATAGATATCCTAAGGTACTTATATAGACATAAGAAAAAAATATTCCATGTTGAAAGAAATAACTCATCCGAGTCTTAGGGTTCATCTCAAGTACAATGTAATCAAGAAGATCTTGAGAAATGGAGTACAAGTGACAAGTTTGAAACGATTGAAGCTCACCACAAGTTCTAAAAGATAAAATACAACTTAAGAAGATACATTTCATTTTCATGAAGTTACATAAGGTTCAAAATACCTTATTTACAAATTTAAAATGCTAAGTAACAAAATACCTTATGATGTAAACAAAATCATGAAAGCATTCAAGTTTAATGGAGAAACAATATTTGAAATTGAATCATTATAGATATAAGAGAATCAAGGAAATGAAGATCCATGTTCACAAAGGTTCAGAAATCACAAATCATAGAATGTCAAACAACATTTATAGTATCGGTAAACATTGTCGGCTTTGCCAAATGGGTTCTCGAAAGTACAAAATTTCTTCTTACAAAAACAAATACAACTTTTAGCATCAACACTCAATGACAAGATGCTATCAAAGAATACGAAAGTAAAACCTATAGTTCAGTTGAAAATTTGACTTGAGTAAAGGAAATGAAAATATATAACATCTACAAGTATAAATCAAATAAATATCCGGTGGGTTATATCAAATCCCTAAAGATACGGTGATTAATATAGAGCATAAAAATCCGTACAAAATCTTCAAGGATCACAAGTATCAAAGACTCAAAACCATGTTGATACATGTAAATATATTACAATTAAGTAACACACTAAATTGGATAGCAGTGTATAATTGAGAGTTAAATAAAGCCACACAAAGTATCTCATCAAGACTCAACAAGAAATGTTTTGTTTTGAAGCAAGATACAAGTTTCCATGTGTTTCATTGTAGAATATGTCTTTCTTATAGGCATCCATTTTTTTACAAGGAATATTTTAAAGTTACTAGAAGACAAAGTACAAACATCTCATGATACATAAAGAAAGCTAACTTATACGGAGGACAACCAATTTCAAATAATGGCAATATAAATATGTGTATTAGTTATTAGTTTCCATTAAAGAAATGAGGTCTAAAGTACCTTAGCATGTACATGGAAAATATACAAGTATGTAGAATAAGCACAAAATATATGTTCATAGTGGCATTCCGAAGTAAGATTTTATTTTTTCTTCATAGGGAGCTTCAATTTGTTAAATAAAAATGGATATTATACATGGAATTGAGGTCACTACCACAAGGAACAAATACAAAGTACTATATAGAGTTCATTACGTAAAGGTTGAAACTCGAGCCAAAGAAAGAAGGAAACAAATATAAACACAAAAACAATTAGCAATAGAGATTCCTTTTCACGCAACCAAACTATTAAATTTTGATGAAAACCCAAATCACAGACTTGCAAAATTTTCCAAGGAAAACATTAGTTACCTTTCAAACTAGGTAGAAGAAAACTCACCGGAAGTTAACCTGAAAAAGGGTACTTAGATAAAAACCAAATATAGATATGAAAATGAAGTAATGAAATCGACATAGTGCAACACATAAATTTGAACCACTAAATATATAGAGGCCATTGAAAATGGTAGTACCCATAAAGGTTTCAAACCATAACAACAAGAGATAAAGACTTAAGCAAGGTTCATAGTGTATTTGTTCATAACTCGAAAAAGTAGATCAATAACAATGGCCTCCTTATGATTGCACATTTCAAAGAACCCATTTACCAATTTTTAACAAGTTTTATAGACTCGCATAAGGAAAGATCTATTTTCTTAAATGGTCATTCGGTTTGTATATTTTTTTCCAATAACAACAATATAAATGCCTTCAATTCTACATCCGTGAGGGATTTCCTCAACAATTACAAAGAGCTCAGAGAAATAAAACTTGAACTCAACAATTTTAGTTGGACCTTTTCGAAACCCTCGGAAAAATTTCAGAAGCATCAAAAGAGAAATGAATACCCAAAATCATTTAAAGCTCTAGAAGGTGCGAGACTATTACATTTCTAGTTAAAGGCAGAAATACGCTTTCCAAGCATAGGAGAAGGCTTACAGCTCAAATGGAGTCAGGAAACAACTATTGTGAGTTTTCCCACACCCAAAATGTCTCCCTTCTCAAATGAGAAGTGTTTTCAATATATAGAAGGTCGAGGCGAGAGAGAAAGAAGAAAACTCGAACTCTGCTATGAAAACTGAACCAACAACCATCAATGCCTTGCAAATCCACCTAAAATCTATTAATTCTTGTTCCCTGTGTCTATTTCGCATGTTGGAGAAGGAAAGATGGCAAATCAGATCAGATCTAGGTAGTTGAAGAAATCAGATCCCATATTAATGGATTGAAATACCTTTTCCATATTTTCACCCATCAAAGCATGTTGAAAATAATAATTTATGCTTCCATGGCATAGAGGACATCGACACCTTTCCAATGGTACAACATTTGTTGAATTTCAAGCATTGGATCAAAAGTTATGCCGATTTGAATATTTTAATCAAATCCATACAAAAATGGCAAAAAACCAGTTTTACAAAATGGATCTCATGGGTGCAAAATTCACTTTAGCACCTTTTGTGGAAAAACATAAAATTATAAAAAACATCCCACAACTCCACAAGCTCAAAAATAACTTTACACACAAAAAAACACCATAGGCCACGAAAATTATGAACTTTACATTTGGTGAAAAAAACTTTCGTGGGCTTCGGGCCCACACTTGCAAATTGCGCCATTTGTAAAAGTTGTAAAATGATGGCCCTTTCCTCGATGGCCACTTCCCCACAACTAACAAAGGCCTAACACATGGCTTCACTGGGCATCGACGGAGGTGCGACTTACTTTTATACTTTATGCATTTTCAAAACTTAATCCGAAAATTCAAACTACCTCAGTGAACTATCATGACCAATCCGGCACTATGGTAATTCTTCACCGGGAACTCCTCATGCTATGATTATTTACTAATGCACAGCCTTTAGTTTGGTGGATGTAATCTGGAAACAAAACAACAACATAACACAAGAATACCATCAACTATGATAAGACGGAATGATGACAAATCTGAAATATCAAAGTAAATGATAATATTAACATGAAATTGTTACAATCTCACCCATGAGGTACTTCAAGTGTTATTGACTTCACTTGCCTTTCACCAAGACTATGGGAGAAACTTGACAATTACACCTCTCTCAATGGCTTCTTCAACACACCTTTAAACTCGATGGCTTCCTTTGCACACTTCCTACAATATTTCTCACTACTTCCTTCTATGCTAAATGACGGGGTGGCCTCTCTATTTATAGAACTTCCGGGCTTATCCATCTTATCTCTAAGATAGGATAAGAAATCCACTCGACAAATCATATTCCATAACTTAACTCTTATACGTACATGTAAGCTTATCTTTTAAGATAAGATAAACCTTATCATTTTACATGGGTTCCACATTTTTAGACTTTTTACAAATAAAATACACAAAATATTTATGACCTCACTCCTTGTCCTTATTACCAATATAATATTTCTAATTCCTAATCATGTAGACCCTACTTCTCTAATTACCCAAACTTTGACATTTTAACATTACCGGACCACTTACAACAAATATTTACTTTTTACAACATTCCTATTGTACTTTGACTGTTACCGTACTCCACATTATTGGCGGCACCGTACTAACAGCGCCGTTATCTTCTATCAGATGCTACTACTAATTATACTTAACAACATCCTATTCCTAATACATACATTAATGAAATATAAATTACAGAGGAAAATTTTAGTGTCGACATCTTCCCCCTTCCTAGTTTCTACTCCGTCCTCGAAGTAGACTATTCTGGTGCTTGGAAAATCTTCAACTTGTTGTGGTTGACCCATTTCGTAATGGGAGTGCCATCCAATTCCTCCAGTCGGTACGTACCATTTTCATGCACAGCTGTTATTTTGTAGGGCCCCATCCATTTTGGAAGAAATTTTCTATGTCTTCTTTTTTGTATCTTGAATCATATACTAGAACCAAGTCATTCACATGAAATGGAGACCAACGGATCTTTTGATCAAAGTATTCCTTACGCTTTATTTTCTTCTTATGGCTTGTATCCTTTGTTATTTCCCTCATTTCCTCTAGCCAATGAAGATGTACCAACCTTTCTTTTCTTGAATCACTTTCATCCATCCTTTCATTTTTCATAACTCTCACGGTGGGAATATCAAAATTAATAGGAAGAATGGATCAATGCCATAGGCCAACTGAAATGGAGAGTATCTTGTTGCTGACTTTGATGTTGCCCTGTATGCCCACAATCTTTGTATGAATCCTTTTATCCCATTTATGTACTGCAAGGCTACATCTTTTGCTAGAATTTGACACAACAAAAAATTTGTTCATTCTTCCTGTCCATTTGTGCTTGGCTTGTATGTTGTTGCCTTCCTGTGCTTAATAGAAAACTTATTGACTAGGGCTTCTACCACCTCATTAATGAAGTGGCTTCCTTGATCTATTACAATTTCTAATGGACAACCAAATTTGGTGACAATGCGTTCATATATGAACCTTGCCACTTCATCCATGGAAGTTGTTTTCAATGGCCTAGCTTCAACCCACTTGGTTAAATAATCTGTGGCAACTACAATATACTTATTTTGGCGTGAGGTAGTTGGAAGTGGACCTAAAATGTCTATTCCCCACTTTTCAAAGGGACCAAGTGGAAGAATAGGACATAATGGAGCTGATGAAGTCTTACGGTTACCATGTGTTTGACAAATATCACATGTCTTACAATAATTATAACAATCTTTAAAAAGGGTGGGTCGGTGATAACTCCGCATCCAAGATTCTTCTTTGCTGTAAGTTGTCGGAGAAGTGCCCTCCACATGTACCATTGTGGAATTATTCTAGCATTTCCTTCCCTTGATCACTTCCAACTGCCCTCTTGATACTGTCCATCAGGTCCTATTCGAAATAATACTCCATGCAGAATAGAATATGGATGGTGGCTTGAGTAATATTTCTCTTAGTCTTTGCATTGTCACCATCGGGAAACTTGAATTCATTCGAGATAATTCCAAATATCTATGTATTCACTAGGGATTGTGTCGAGGATAACAATCTTTGCATCGGGAAATCATCATCATCACGGGACGATCCTAAACCATCATAGGCTCGAGAGAGTGCATCCGCATTGACATGTTTCTTTCTGGCCTATCTATAATATCAAATTCAAATTCTTGTAGCAAAATTATCCATCTTGATATCCTCCCCGATGGGTTAGGCTTATTTACAATATATTTTAAAGCGATGATCTTACAACTAGAAATTTTTGCCCTAGCAAGTAATTTCTAAACTTCTTTACAGCAAAAATGATAGCGAGCCTCTTTTTGATTCTGTATAATTTACCTCAGTACTGCTCATTTGTCTGCTCCCAAAGTAAATTGGATGTTCATTCCCATTTTCATCCTTTTGGCTCAAAGTACTTCCTAGTGCTGCATCTGAGGCATCAATGTACACAATGAATGGCTTGCTCCAATTTGGATTCTTCAAAACAGGTGAAGACACCAGGGCTTCCTTCAGTTGTCCAAAAGCTTCATGCGCCTTATTTCCTGGTTCATAAGTAACATCCTTCTTCAAGAACTGGGTTAGTGGTTGTGCAATCTTTGAGAAATTCTTGATGAACCTTCTATAGTAACCCACATGGCCTAAAAATGATCTCAACTTACTTCTATTAATAGGAAATGGTAAATCTTTGATTTTTGAAACTTTATCAGGATCAGTACCAATACCATCTCTGGATACAACATGCCCTAACAAAACGCCTTTAGAACATCCAAAGACACATTTTGTAGGGTTTAGTGAGGCTTGTTCTTCATCTAACCTTTGAAATGTTGTCTCCATCTAGTGCAGGTGGTCCAACTTGCTCCCATAGATGTAAAAATCATCCAGAAATACTCTGATGAAGGTCCCAATGTAGGGTTCGAACACCCTATTCATCAAACGCTGGAATGTTGCTAGAGCATTACACAACCCAAAAGGCATAACTCTATAAGAAAACGTTCCCCAAGGAGTGGTGAATGTGGTCTTCAGCTGATCTTTCTCTACTATACGAACTTGGTTGTAGCCGCTATATCCATCAGCAAAACTATAGCACTCCTGGCCAGCTACTTCGTCCAAGATCTGATCTGAAAATGGAAGAGGGTAATGATCCTTCTTTGTTGCCTTATTGAGCTTCCTGTAATCAACACAAATGTGTAGCTTCCCATTTTTTTTTATTGAGATCACTATGGGAGAAACCCATTCTGAATTTTCCACAACAAATATGAATTTTGCATCAAGCTACTTATCTATTTCTTCTTTTACAGTCTTTGAAAAATTAGGATTCTTTCTATATGGCATTTGCTTTATGGCTTAGCACCACCTACCAGCTCAATAGAATGTTCTACCCAACTTACTTGATGGATTTCCTTGTAATCAAAAGTGAATATGTGTATGTACCTTCAAAAGAGCTGGAGGTAGGATTCCTTCTCACTCTCCATCACAACATCACCAATCTTTATTTGTTGGAGACAATCATCAACTTCTTCTTCAGATAATTTTATGGGGTCATGAGTTGGTGTGACTGGAAGGATATCCATGACTGAAACATCAACCTCACTTTCTTCATCTTCAGTGTCCACTTCACTGGTACTAGAGTAATCAGAGGATGTCCAATCATCAGTTTCATCACTTGAATCCATAGGTTCTACTTTATGATGTCAAGGGATCACGTTTATCTTCACCCTCTCTCTACCATGTCCAAGTGTCATGAAACCTTCATTCCAGTAGTTTCTTGCATGAACTCTCCTTAGCCATGGTCTTCCCAGCAGCATTGGGTACGCAACAGTACCATTTTTCATCACCTAAAAGTCTACCACACATACAACACCCATAACAGATATTGCCACATTTGAAACTACACCTTCTGGTTTAGTTTTTCCTTTATTTAATGACCTTAACATAAGTGTTGAAGGGTGATCAATTTTTGAACCCAACATATTCATTACAGACTCGGTCATTACATTAACTGTAGCATCTCCATCAACTAAGACATCATGAATTGAAATACCATTACATAATACCTCAGCTTGTGGAGCATAGGGATCCGCCTCTACCTCCAAAATAGGGACCTCAACCTCCTTCCTTCATCGAGCATTAAGTCCACTTCACAACTCCCGCCTCTTCTCAGAAGACATAGCCAAGAGTTGACCATATGTAATATTTGCAGGCCTTTTGGACAGATCTTCCAGGATGGAGTATGGTCCTTGCCCCTGTGAAATCAGAAAATCCTGCACACCCAGCTTTCTTCTCCTATGTTTCTTATTAGTTTCTCCTTTCATCTTCTTAGGATCATTTCCATCTTGATTATCTTTTTCTTTCTTTCTTTTTGTTACAAACACATCTATTTCATTATTTCTGCTCTTATCTACTACATCAAAAGAATTCATAGGTGCTTTTCCTTTATCATTATCTCCTTTACCAGATGTAGAAGCTCTATCTAGAAAATTATACTTATAATGACCCTTTTTATAACAACCATAACATACAACTTAAGAAATATTTCTTTTTAGACCTCTATCTCCTCCCCGAGAACTAAATTCTTTTCCTTGAAGAAGATTAATAGTTAAGCCCGACCCATCTTTTGAGCAGATCTTCATACTCGGTAGATGTACTAGGAGAAATATTTGTGCTCAGGGAGTGGTTGTGGATTACGTACCAAAGGTACTTGGTGTAGGCTCTACTTTAGCAACAATTTCTTTGGGCTCCTCTTCCATGCTTTCTTCTTGCCTTCTTTGCAATCTCCTTTTCTTGTTCAATGGTAGCCGGGTGGTCATACTTCACTCATTGTCTCGATCTCTAGCTTCATCCCAAGAACGAAGTGCTTACATAGGAGATTATCTACGCCGTTCATCGACCCATCCGCTAATCCTTCCTTCCGGATCTAGGCATCGAGCTTCCTTCTTAGCTCTAGAACACGAGCATGATAATCCCTTATCTTCTCCTTCTCTCATTGGGATAGCTTTGTGATATCAATCATGAGATCTGCATATTTCTGTTGTTCACCAAATTCTTCAAGAAAAATTTCAGTTAATAAATCCCATGAATTTTTCACATTATCACCTAGTGTTTCAAACCACCTAAGTGCTGAACCATCCAAAAAGGTAGGAAAAAATTCAGTCCATTGTTCCCTTCTTATAAGGCCATTACAAATACAAGATCGTTTAAACTCTTGAATGAAAGAAGAAGCATCTTCATTAGATTGAGCTGAAAAAACAGGAATCTTTCCCATTTTCAAAAGTAACCACCGTGAAATACCAACCCACAAGTACAATCAACAAGACTTATGTGCACAAATAATTGGAATCACTATACTAGAAAGTGACTTTACACCTTTCTTCAGTAAAATAGAAATGACCACGGTAAACTATGGTAAAACTTGACTTACTGCGGTAAAAATTGACTTTACTGTGGTAAACACTATTCACGGTAAAAAGTGAAGTTACTGCGGTAAATACTATTCACGATAAAAAGTGACTTTACTATGGTAAATACTATTCACAGCAAAAATGACTTTACCATGGTAACTACTATTCATGGCAAAAATGACTTTACCATGGTAACTACTATGCACAATAAAAACAAGGTTACCCTCCAATTGATTTTTAACTAAGTGGGAATATCTCTCTAGAAAATCCATCAACGAGGAATGGTCCGGCAACGGAACCAAAATGTCATCACCAATCTAGCATTATGATAATTCTTCACGGGAACTCCTCGTCTTTAAGATTATTTACTAATGCACAGACTTTAGTTTGGTGGATGTAATCTGGAAACAAAACAAGAATACCATCGACTATGATAAGACGAAATGATGAAAAATCTGAAATATCAAAGTAAATGATAATATTAACATGAAATTGTTACAATTTCACTCATGAGTTACTTCAAGTGTTATTGACTTCACTTGCCTTTCACCAAGACTATGGGAGAAACTTTTACAATTACACCTCTTAATGGCTTCTTCAACACACCTTTAAGCGATGGCTTCCTTTGCACACTTCCTACAATATTTCTCACTACTTCCTTCTATGCTAAATGAGGGGGTGGCCTCTCTATTTATAGAACTTCGGGGTTATCCATCTTATCTCTAAGATAGGATAAGAAATCCACTACGATGAATCATATTCCATACCTTAACTCTTATCTCGTACATGTAAGCTTATCTTTTAAGTTAAGATAAACCTTATCATTTTACATGGGTTCCACATTTTTAGACTTTTTACAAATAAAATACACAAAATATTTATGACCTCACTCCTTGTCCTTATTACCAATATAATATTTCTAATTCCTAATCATGTAGACCCTACTTCTCTAATTACCCAAACTTTGACATTTTAACATTACGGACCACTAATGACAAATATTTACTTTTTACAACATTCCTATTGTACTTTGGACTATTACCGTACTCCACATTATTGGCGACACCCCCGACTTGCGGTATTTGTTATCTTCTATCAGACGCTACTACTAATTATACTTAACAACATCCTATTCCTAATACATACATTAAAGAAATAGAAATTACGGAGGAAAATTTTAGTGTCGAAAAAACCACCTTCTGCTTTGACTTGGTACATGGCCACATGTCCCTTTGTGGGCCTTAGGAATTTTTTTCTTCATTTTACGCAAAGATCCTCCACGGGCTCGTGGGACCGCAATTGTAAATTGCACTTTTTAGCAAAAAGTGCAAAGTGCCAAGATATCTCCTAGCCCCACCGGTCCATGCAATCTTCCCCTTTAGCGAAAAGTCTTCGCCAGGCCCGTCGGCTCGCTTTTGGCAAAAAAATCCATCCAAGGCCCATCGGCCCATAACTTACAAAATATGACGAGTTAGAAGGACTTATTTATATTTCTGGAAAGGGGAAGAAATTTCCTATCTAATGGAAATGCTTTAAGGGGACCTTAAGTGATTAAAATATATAAAAATTCATGTTTGAAGAACAAAAACGGGGGGAAAATGGTGTTAGTTGACCAAAAATAAGTGTGAGCTTATTTTGATTAACAATTTGGTGACTCATGGGGACCACCTGCCTACTAGGTGAAATGCTCAATTGCACTTAAGCATCCATTCGGCATGGAGTCATGAATGATAGTCTGATACTAATATTTAACTCTGAAATCTGATCCCTGAGCCACTTGGAACACCACTGAAACTGGAGCTGATCTCACCAAATGCCATTTTCAATGCACTTGTTGTTCATGAGAAAAAAACACCACAACACACTATGTAAAAAATGTAAATCATACACACCCCAAGTGGGATATGTAGAGTGTACACAAGCACTTCTTCTATTGAAATCAAACCTACCTACTCTACGCTAACCAGAGAGAAAAGGAACTCAAACAATTCATGCAACTGGTAGGGAGAAATAACAGCCCTTCCTTACAATTGGAAGCCATGCAAATGATTTGACACTAAATATGGCTGCTTGTATGAGTGAAAAAATTACTATAAGCTGATCCTCCACCCAAATCATCAAGGTGTCAATTGGAAATAAGAAAAATACCTCTTTTAGTTGCTCTATATTTGGATTGAAGAGGCATTGCAGCTGATCCTTGGTACTTTGATACTCATCCTCATGCTCAGGAGTAAGCATGACTGGTGTTGGCTTCTCCCTTAGCTCCAATGAAGCCAAGTACCTGATTGGGAAAGGTTTGATCTAATGGATGTGGCCATTGTTCTAAAATTCAACTCCAAAATGGAGTCTTCCTACTGACCTTCCTAAAAATAGAGGTTGTTTGCATGTTGATTTTTTCTTTGCATTACCTCTGCAAGTAGCTTATCCTCTACACTAATGACTGATATGTAATGTGTGTCATCATTTTTTCCTTCCTCTTCCTATGAAGAACATGGAAGATTCGTATCTTCCAACCTTGGTTCCAAAGGGCTATTATGAAGTGCAGGTTGTTGTCCTTGAATGCTCTCCTTCATGGAAGTAGGCTCATGTGCTTGGAAGGTGGATGATGGAGGAGAAAATGATGTGATCTCTATGGGCTCCTCTCCATCAAAGCAATCCTCCAAGTCATAAAAATAATCTACCTCCTTGTCCTACTGCATGTGCTTAACCTACTCTATGGTGTCCTCTTGATCTAAACCTCAGTCACCATGGTTCCCCTCATCTTCAAACATGAAGTTTGAAAGCTAAAATTCTTCTTCAACATTAGATTTTGAAGGGGATGAAGTGGGAGGAAGAACTAAAGGTTTTTCTATGGCCTAATCTATAATTGAAGCCTCTTGACCTATATGGTTCTCCATAGCTAGAATGCACTCCTCTTCTTTTGGATTTGGAGTAGCTTCTTCTTCCCTCGTTTGGACTGATTGTGTGGCTTGAATTGGATCAGAATTTTCTTCAAATAAAGTGCCAACATGGGCACTGCATTCAGAGCAAATTGATTTCTGATCATCTTGGTGGACTACTGCTAAAAATCAGCCTTGGCCACCACTGGCTCTTCAACCTTGACCTCCTCTGTTGGCTTAACCATCAAGGGAATATTTGTAATCCCAAATTTGAGAGCCAAGCTGACCAAGATTTTGATCATTTCTTCTTTTCTTGGCTCTTCTTCTTTCTTCCCTTGGTTGGTTGTTTTATTTTCATCCTCCCAACATGGATTTGGGGATGCAAGAGAGGAGGGTAGGTCGGGATTTAACTAGTTTTCTTATTGTTTGTGGTAGAGAGGGAAGTGGAACCTCTTGTTTGTTTAGAGGGAATGACTGCTTGGAAGGGAAAAGGGAAGAAGAATTAAGATGAGATGGAATATCAAGAGATAGAGAAGGGAAATCAACACTTGGTGAAGGAAGTGAGGGGCTTGACTCTTGGCACTACTGAAATGATAAAGCTTGAGAAAGAGAAAATGAAGGACAAGGAGTTGGTGAATGACTTACCCATTGACAAGGTTCTCTCACACTTTGCTCATATGCCTCAATATCCTTAGTCCACTGTGCAAGTTGAGGCAGCATTTCAACCATGAATTCAAGCTTATCTTGAGGGTTGTAATGTCTTTGAACCAACCCATGGACAAGGTGCCCTACAACCAATTTTGAATGCCTTCATTTGTATTGTAGCCCTTGACTGAACCATGCCATCCTCCATCCTTTGAATCTTCTCCAGCAGATCAACATTTTCCATGTAACTGTTATCATTATATGCATACCCTTGTTCTTGATAAGCTCCATAGCCAAACTGGTTTTGACACTGCTCATATGGGTAAGCATGATTATTCTAGATCTGATCATAATGTTGATCTAGAGGAGTTGTGAAATACATTGGAGGTGGAATGCTTCTGCTTGCTGTAAGTGTGAATTCCAAGATGGAAATGAAGTCATGATTGCACAACTTCATGGGATGGAAGGAAATGAAAGATGTGGAAAGAAGAATGGGTGGAAATGGATGGAAGGAAAGTCTGCAACTCTAGAGAATGGGTTGTTGACCAGATGGAGAGTTGCAGATGTGCTTTGCATGTGCCTCCAAAGGTTGAATCTCACCAAGAACACATAAACTTGATGAAATGAAGTGGTAAATTTCTTCAAACTGTCCCACGGGCATGCCAAAACTATTGATGTAGAATCAAAACACCTTTGAATGACTTGGTTTTGTGTGGGGAATTCGGTGTGATTTGCATAACATTGGACCATCTCTCAAGCTATGGGACTTGCAAACTTGAGATGGACCTCAAAGAAAGCTAGTTCTTGTTCCTAAACTACCTGCCATAATCTACTCTAATGCAAGAAAAACTAAACTATCCTAATCTAACCATTCTAAGGAACTAGAGAGAAAGAGAGAGTGAAAGAGAGCCTACACTAAAGCGGTGATACACCAGAAAAGGAAAGAGGTGAGATACTCTACTGAGGGAGGATGAAACGGGGAAAAAGGAGATGAGGGAGGTTAGATAGAAGTGACACAGACCCAAATCCTAATCCACCATCAAAACTCCATGAAACATGACATCTTACACCTGCAAACATGAAATACATGCACAAAAAATAGATCTGAAAGGGAGAGGCATGGAGAAACAATAAAACATGAGAAAGGGTTGAAGAATGCCACAAAATCATGAGTTTATTGCTCTAGAAGGTGCATAGACCATTACATTTATTCTCAGAGGCATAAATACGCTTGCTAGGTGTAGGAGAAGGCTTATAACTCAAATGGAGTTGGGAATAAAATTTTGATAGAGTTTCCCCACACCCAAAATGTCTCCCTTCTCAAATGAGAATTATTTTCAATATATAGAAGTTTGAGGAAAGAGAGAAAGAAGAAAACCACGACTCTACTTTAAAATCTCAACCACCTACAATCTATCAATTCTAGTTCCCCATATACATTTGGAATGTTGGAGAAGGAAATATGGCATATCGAGATCGGATCACGGGTAGTTGAAGCAATCGGATCCCGTATTAATGGATTGAAATACTTTTTCCATATTCTCACCCGTCAAAGCCTATGAAAATAATAATTTATGCTTCCATGGCGTAGAGGAGGTCGAGACCTTTCCAATGGTACCTAATTTGTTGAATTTTTAGTCATTGGATCAAAATCTATGCCCATTTGAATATTTTAATCGAATCCGTACAAAAAAGGCGAAAAACTAGTTTTGCAAAATGGATCCATTGCCCTAAAATTCACTTTGGCACCTTTTGCGAAAAAACACAAAATTATAAAAAAATCTTACAACTCCATGGGCTTGAAAATCGATTTAGATGAAAAAAACCCCAAGGCGAGAAAATTGCAAACTTTGCATTTTGTGAAAAAAAACTTCTATGGGCTAGTGGGCCCACTGATTGGAAAATGTGTGATTTGAAAAATTTGTAAAATTTCCAAAGTTTTCTCAATGGCCTGCTTCCCATAGCTGACAAAGTCTTGACACGTGGCTTCTCTGGGCATCGGTGGAGGTGCGGCTTACTTTTATACTTTACGCCTTTTCAAAACAAAAGCCAAAAATTCAAACTGCCTTGGTGACCCGCCTTCCCACTTTGACTTGAAACATGGCCACATGTCCCTTTGTGGGCCTTAGGCATTTTTTTCTTCATTTGGTGCAAAGATCCTCCATGGGCTCATGGGCCCACAATTGTAAATTGTGTTTTTAGCAAAAAGTGCAAAGTGCCAAGATATCTCCCCACCGGTTCGCAATCTTCCCCTTTAGCGAAAAGTCTTCCCTAGGCCCGTCGGCCCGTAACTTGCAAAATATGAGGAGTTAGAAGGACTTCTTTATATTTCTGGAAAGGGGAAGAAATTTCCTATCTGATGGAAATGCTTTTAGGGGACCTTAAGTGCTTAAAATATATAAAAATTCAGATTGAAGCACAAAAAGGGGGAAAATGGTGTTAGTTGACCAAAAATAAGTGTGAGCTTATTTTGGTCAACAATATTTTTCTAACTAAGGAAATTAATGCCTCATTGTAAACTGTGTTTATTTTTATTCCCTTATTTATTCATGATAAAGGCTAAAAATAACATGCACGGGTGAGTACATACTACATCCTATTTTTAAGAAGGTTTGGGTGAATAATTTTTTCTATCTATTGTGTGCATTAGCAAAGCACAAGGAGGAATTTTGGATGTATGAGTGATGAAGTAAACTATTTGTCAATTTTTCCCTTGAATGAGAACCAATTATTGTCTTTCCAATTATTTGCAGTGGTGTGTATCTTTCTATTATCTCTTGTGAATGTTAATTCCTTGATTTAATTATCTTACCTTGCTACAAATTTGGTGCTTTCGAATAGTCTTAATTTCTGTGGTAACTTCCTATGTTGTTGTGGTTTATCCATGAACAAACCAAAGTGTTTGCCTTAGGATGAAGTAGAAACCCATTGGTTTGTGTTTCTATATTTTTTCTCAATTTTATTGTGCATGTACTTAGTCAAATACCTCAATCAATTTGGTGTATCACCCAATTTTAAATTCAGTTACAATAATATTTTTACCCTTAAAACTCCAAAAACCCAAAAAATTAGTTTAGGATACATCAATAAGGAGCTTTCATTGATACAGGGACTCACCTCAATAATAGGTATACCCACAGACATGAGGTGTTTCCATTGTATCTATGGAAGTGAGGAATAAAGTAAGATTAGAACCCTTGTTTTTATCCCTCTATCGGGTGAAATTTTATGAGATAATAATTTTTGACACACCTAAGCGGGACCACAAATCATATTTATAGCAAATTACAGTGAATTTGTAGCATGTTTTGAAGGACAAAGCAGCATAAATCCATTGAACATAAAAATAATTCTTTGGTGACTCTGTAAGGCTGATTTCAAACCAGTTTTGTAGCATATTCCAAGCCTAAAGTGACTACAAAATCATCGGTAAGAGGACTTCCTACTAATTTTATTTCATCACCTTTAAATTCTACAAGAATAAGAAGAGTTGGAAATACCTTACCTTATAACAGGCCAAATTTTTGTAATCCACCTCCCATTGCTTCACCACACGTTAATCTTGTTATTTAAATCCTTTTTATTCCAGTGGCTCAACAACCACTTTGCCACCACCTAGAAATTCCTTTACCTTCACCAATGGCAGCCCCTTAGTAATACCGGTTTATCACGACATTCTTGCTGCGACATTAAAGGGTTTACCCTCATTTACTAGTGAAAATTAGATTACCCCTACTATGCATGTCAAAGACATTGTAGCCCTTTGAGTAGTCCATAACATAGCTCATGAAGATGGAGCTTTATGAATTTTAGCTACATCATTTAAAGGAAAAGTTTTGCAATGGTACAAAACTTTATCGATAGGGAGTATAACAACTTGGGATGAATTGGGAAATCAACTACTTAAGCAATTTCAAGACAATTTTGATCATTTATCTCTCATAGAATAGTTTTCCACAATCAAGAGAGCTCCTCATGAATTTATGGATAGTTTTAATATCAACTTTTCCAAAACATGGGAAAGAATTCTAGCCTCTTTTAACCTCAAGATGATCATACATTTTTATACTATCTTAGAGCTTTAAATAGTGATATTTCAACTATGATATAGTCCATGGAAGGAACTACACTTCTAGTAGCTTATGACATTGTTATTAGAGCTGAAAATAACCTTATCCAAGCTGGTAAATTAGCCCCAAGGCCTTCTATGCCTCTTACAGTAGATTTGGCACCTATACCACAACCAATTACAATAATAGAGCCTAATATTTCATCACCTCAGGATGAAGTACTTAAGGCCTTGTAGACACATACAAATGAAATAACAACATTAAAGAGACAATTGGCTTAGCCTAACAAACCTTATCAAGCACCTTATCAATAGAATAGGAAGCCATACCAACAAAATCAGAATTATAGGTAGCCTTATCAGCCAAAGAAATTTGATCCTAAAGATCCAAACTCATTTAGTGCTCTTGTTCAAGACAATGTGGATTTAGAAGAGTGTTGTACACCTTGCAATTAGCCTCATCCAGATGTTAATTGTCCAAATGCATTCTTGAATTTGAGCCTTGTTGCACAACCTCAATCGAAACATTATTCATGCCTTAAATGGAGGGTGGGAAATAAGATACTCTGATTTCAAACCCACCTGAACAAAATATGGTTAGCTTTGTAGAGGAAGATTTTATTGCACATACATCTAGGTCTAAGAAAAAAGCTCAAGATGAAGAAAAAAAAACACAGAGGGGCCTTTTTTGCCAATAGTTTGCGATAAATCAGCAAGTGTGGGTCAAAAAACAGAAAATAATCTTGTTATTCCCTAAAAAAACAAGCGAGTTCAGCTTCTAAAATGTAGAAAAAATAGTTCTGACAGCATGATCCTAGAAGATTGTTCATACCTCAGATTTAAAAAGTTGCTGAAGTAGAATTAGTTTTTGCTAAAGCTTATGCTAAAAATGTAGAATAATTTTGCTAAAATTGTTGCTTATTTTAATTTTGTTGAGGTAATGAAAAAATAGAATACTAGTATTTCTTTATGGGATGCTTTAAATCTGCCAAGAAAACTAGATTTACTTGCTCAAGGGATTGTTAAGTTGTAAATCAATAGAGAAAGAAGTGAGAAAGATTATATAGTCCTTGGTATAGTTCATCATGACCATATGAAAGATGTTAGATGGATGATACAAAAAGTATTAAATGCTCATGATATTAAGAAACCACCACCTTTCTATCTTTCTCTTATTATTGGAGATCATTTAGTTCACAACTGCATGGTTAATAGTGGTGCAAAAACACTAGTTATGCCTAAAGCAATTGCAGAAAAATTAGGCCTGTAGTATGAACCAATAGAAAAGAGTGTATTGCAGCTAGGTGGGACAACAAATAACATAGTTGGTATCATCAAAAAATTGGAGGTAATGATACATGTTTGTCCTAATGTTTTTATTCTTCAAGATGTAACCATTGTATATCTACCTCCCTACTTTTCTTTCTATTTAGCAAGATATTTTACAGCAAAGATAGGTTGTTATTTTTCTTCGTACTGGTCATTTTTGTTCTTCACTACAAGGTATGGAACTAAAGTTCAATTTAATTTAGATCCTTTGGACAAATTTTAGATTAAGCCTCATGCTTCAAATGTTGTAGCAAATTATGTAACTATAGGTCAGACTAATTTTGATGTCACAACATAGATTTTTGTATTAGATTGTGTTTCTAATTTGTTCATGGATGAGAAAAGTTAAGAATAACATGCTTACAATCCTTACAATGAAGTAGAATAAGAATTATTTGGTGTTTTCTTGTTTAGATGAAGAAAATGCACTGTCCCCTCACTCTCCAAACTAAAAAAATATAGCACAAGGTTTTGGAAGCTTCATTCGATGGAGAAAAGAACAAAAAGGACAAGGTGCAACTTTGATTCTTACTTCCCCTTCAAATGAAAGGTATTTTTTCAGCTCTAAGTTTGCAATTTTCATGTACTTGTAACGTAGCTGAATATGAAGCATTAATTCATGGCCTACAATGGGCCAAAAAGAGAGGAATCAATATGTTACAAGTTTATGGTGATTCTAAGTCAGTGATAAATAAAATGAAAAACTTTAATATTTGTAAGAATTTATTTCTAAAATCTTAAATACATAGAGTTTCATATTTAATGGATGATTTTGAGGCTATTAATATACAATCGGTGTCACGAGCTGAAAACAAATATGTAGATAGACTTATAGTAGTTAGTGCCAACTGTGAAGTGATAGAAAAAATGGAAAATGGAAAAATATAGCAACATATTTAGTTGATAATTAGACCTTTAGTGCCTGATAATGAAGAAAATTGACAATTCTTTGAATATGAAGAACAAATATGTAGATTTCTGCAACAAGAAGCTAAATTTTCTACGGTTAATTGAGATAATGTGTAGCACCTATATGGTGATAAGATTGTACAATTGAAGAAAACCAATTTACCTGAAGGATGTGTCAATTTAGAGGACATTTTTAGTTCAGATGATCAACTCAGAAACGATAAAGGAAAGATCTCAACTCATGTAGATAACTACGAAGAAATCTTAGTTAATGATGAAAATAAATTATTCATAGAAAGGTATGTTCCTTAGCTGTAAAACAATATTTTATCAGTTTATGTAAAGAATTTAAAGATGTTTTTTCTTGGAAATACCAATATCTAATAGGATTTGATCCTAGTTTATTTCATCATACCATAGAATTACATCCAAATTCAAAACCAGTAAGGAAAAAAAAATGCCTATAAATCCCACAATTGATCCTTGACGAGGAAAGAGTTATCTAAGATGATTCAATCAAGTATTAAATTTCCAATTAAGCATTCAATTTGGGTAGCCAATCTTGTGCCTATTAGGAATAATAATTGAAATCGGCTATGTGTGGATTTTAGAGATCTTAACAAGGCTTCATTAAAATATCATTATCCAATACCCAATATGGATAAGATATTAAGAATAGTTTCAGGTTTAGAGAGGATACCCCTGTTAGATGGTTACAATGGATATAATCAAATTCTTGTGCGTGAAGAAGATAGATACAAGACAACCTTCACCACAAAGTGGGGGACTTATACTTACAAATCGGTGCATTTGGACTTTCTAATGTTGTTGTAACATTTCAATGTGTAATGAATATGGATTTTTACATCGTATTAAATAAATGCATCTTGGTTTATTTAGATGGTGTAATGATATTTTCAAATAATTCGATGATCATATTATGTATTTAAGATAGTATTTTGAGTTTTGCAGGTAGTTTGGACTTTCATTGAATCCAAATAAATCAATATTTTCAGTCCATGAAGGTAAATTACTTGGACATATTATTTATAGGTAGGGATTAGCTATTGATACCTTCATAATTGATGTAATTTCATAGTTATTATTGCCTCGTCATAAGAAGGCATTACAAAGTTTTCTTGGAAAAATAAAATTTGTTAGAATATTTGTTCCGAGATATTGTAGTATTTGTTGAGCCATCAATAAATATGTTAAAGAAAGACAAAACTTTCTCTTGGACTAGCGAAGGAAGAAAATGATTTGAGGCTATTAAATCAGCTATTTCACAAGCTCCTACTTTGGAAAATCCTAATTTTGATAAATATTTCACTATGTATGCACTTGCAGGAGCTAAAACCATTTCAGCCATATTAACTCAATTTAATGATGAAAATACGAGACTAGCCAGTACTTTCTTTGGGAAGAGTTTACATGACTATGAGACAAGGTACACTTTTCTTGAAAAATAAGTACTTGATGTAGTTAGAGGACTAAATAAATTCAAGTACATGCTTTCCAATAATATGATACATGTTTTAGCCGATGGGGTGGGAGTGGTGCGGTCAAGTCACATGGTTGTTTGCTTGCCCACCCGATTTCAAATCCCCCCGAGGCACAATCCTCCTCGGAGGTGGTTTCACCACTAGAGGCAACATCTCTACTCATGCTGACACTGGTGATTACTTCTCACCGCTGATCTTTGGTGGCTACTCCTCTCGTTGTCGACACTTTGGTGGCTCCTTCTCCTCTCGCTGCGTAAACCGGTGGCTACTCCGCTCATTATTGCTGCTCCTTTCACTTTGTAGTCGTGGTATGTCTAGAAGTTGGTTCAGTTTACATGCACAAAAAACTACTCATATAACATTTAGAAATAATACAAGACTCCAATTTTATTCATCCGGGATATTTTATTCACAGGTAGAGGTTACATTATATAGGAGAATGACATCCTTAGAATATGGAGTCAAACAATATCACATTCCCACTTATCTCTCCAACATGATTCTCTCCACCTTTATTTCAACTATCCCTTTATTCCCTCATGATGAGTTGTCTATTACAACTCATCATTCACTCACATAATGTAATATCTAAATATTACATTTTACAAATAGTAACTCACACACACTATTAATAATGTTACAAACAATATATTCGTAACATTCACTCCCTCACTTGCTAACACTTATGGCTGCTCCGCTTGCTTCTGATCCTGGTGGCTTATCCTCTCGCTACCAATGCTGGTGGTTGTTCTAATAGTTGTCCCACTCGGTGCGATCATTATCGACGGTCGCTACATATTCACTTCGGTTTCATGGTTGCTTCAATTGGGTTCCTAATAGTGGTCCCCTTCATTGTAACTAGGTTGTGGATCCTCTCAAAAATCCTCAAGTGTACAAGGATGTGGGTCCTTTCAAACACCCTCAATTTACCCTCAATCCAAAAAAATATGATACATGTTTTAGTCTCTCATCCAAGTGTTAAAGCATTCTTGTTGAACAAGGAAATGAATGAAAAGAGAGAATGTTGGATTACAAAGGTTATGGAGTATGATGTTGACATTCATGTTATAATAATAGTCTAAATAAAAGGATTATGTGAACATTTGATTGCTGATATGGAAAAATAAAGCAGCCGTAGACTCATTACAACCATTACAACATGCTATAGTTTTGTATCAGCAACCTAAAATTTTATTGCAATCTCAAAATCAGCAACTAGAACTCAACCGGGAGCTTCCAAGAATAAGTTGGATGACTAATTTGATCAATTATTTATAACATGGTACTTATCTAGAAGGTATGGATAAGAATAAACGAAGGGTTTTTTTTATTTAGGGTAAAAGAGGGTTAAGGGGGCCATTCCCCGTACAATAAAGGAGAGAGAAATATATATTGATGAGGAACGAATGAAATTTGCCTCTACCGGTGGCACTAAAAGTAAAGAAAAAAAAAAACAGCTAAAGAAAATAAATTGTCCCGGGACCCCTTCCCATGGAATCTAAGATGCATCTTAAGGGATTCATTATTCCCTTTTTTCCTTTTCATAGTATACCACCCATCACCGACATTCGTATTTACCTTTTCATTTGTGTGAACCGGAATGCAGATTTCAAAATGATTATTTTCCTCCTTGTAACCAAGAGGAAGGGATAAAGTCCCAACCTCAGAAAGAGGGGAAGGAGCCTTCTCTACTGGGGTAGAAGAAGGGGAATCCTTTGCAACCTCTATAACCTCAACATCCTCCTTTGCATATCCATTCTTAGAATCAGAATTTGATTGATTGTTAACAACCAAAAGGCTTGGATCAACATTCTTCCACCAAGAATTGTGTCAACTTACATGTTTCTTCCCGAACTTGCAATCCACAACTAAGTGTCCAAGCGAGAAGTAATTTCTGCATCTAAAGGGGTAACCTTCAAAGTCCATGTTTTGATTTCATTTTCTGTCCTCAACCATAAGATCAATAGAAGTAGGAAATCCCATTAAAGTGTTCATGTCAACAAGAATGCGAGCATACATAGTATACTCATACAAGGATGATTTTGAATAAATAGCCAAGGGTTTTCACAAAGCGTTCCCAATGGAGATTAAACATTTCTCTTCCGGGGCGAAGAGGAAGCTATGGAAAATTAATCCAAATACGTTTGATTTTGAAAGTTTACATTATAGGATTAAAAGGGGAAACCATGGCTTCATGAGCAAAAAGTGGGATTGAAAATCCCATAATCTAGCAAAAATTAAATCTCTATCAGAGGTAATATCAAAGACAAAAATGAAAAAACCTCTGGTTGAGGGGTAAATTTCCACTTTACCATCGATTAATGGCTTCCAAGATGAAGATATCAAGTCATGAAGAGTCAGAAATCTAGGGCATATTTTGTTGAATCTGGAAATAATGCCCTTCTCCATGAAGTACGCATCTATTTTCAAAACATCTAGGCCAAAATGCATAGAGGGGTAATATTTGGCATGAGCCATTGCCTTAGGTGCGGGATGAGAAAAAGATTGTCCAAAATGAAGGTATTTATGATTACAATATGTACATTATATTTTTATTGACAGTGTGTTGTTTAAGAAATCTATCAACGAAGTTTTGCTACGTTGTATTGATTATGATAAAGTGTAGAAATTATTATCTAAGTTTCATGAAGGACACGTAGGAGGTCACTTCTCATCACGTACTACATCTCTTAAAATTATTAAAGCTAGTTATTATTGGCCCAACATATTCAAGGATTGTTTTAAATGGATGAAAAAGTGTAAGAAGTGTGTGTTCTTTGTTGGAAAAGAACATTTATCTTCGATTCCTTTGCATCCTATTCAAGTGGATTATCCATTCATACAAAGTGGGGTCTCTACTTCACTTACATGATAAATCCACCTTCCTCATAAGGAAACAAGAGGATCTTGACTACCACAAATTATATCACATGGTAGACTAAAGTAGTACCCTTGAAAGAAGCTAATGAGACTTCAATCTTATCATTTTATGAAGGTATAGTTTGTAGATTTTGTGTTCCAAAAACTATCGGTTGAGATAATTCCTTAGTTTTCTTTGGAGAAACTTGATAGATTGAGATGTCAAGCATGGCAGTTATCTAAGCACTTCATCTAATTATTACCCACAAGGTAACATATTAGTTGAGCGTAATAGCAAAAACTTACTCAAGATCATTAGAAGTGCACTCATGGATAACCAAAGAGCCTAGTATCTAATGTTGAATTCAACACTTTGGGATGATAGAGTGACTCCAAAAAGATAAGTTGGTAATTCATCTTAAAAGCTTGTTTATGACGCGAGCCAAGCATGAAAATTTCAATTAAGTTTCCCATATTGGATTTACTAAAGCAAATGGATTTACTTTAGAATGAACCAATGCAATTTCGTTATACAAAACTCATGGGGCTGCAAGAGTTAAGAAATCAAGCTCATCTTAACATGGAGAAGAATCGAGATATAGATCAAGAGTACCTTTGAAAAAAGCAGATAAGTTCAGAATATTTAGTGAAGGATTCATTGTGCTTTGAAATGGGATGATGATCGTGTAAAGCTAGGAAACCGTGTAAATTTTGATACAATCTGGAGTGGTCCTTACATGATTTCATATTGCAAAGAGAACAATGCATTTAAGCTTTCAAGGCTGAATGGAGAGGAACTTCCCTTTCCTATGAATGGTATGTTTCTCAAACACTGTTATTAAAAATCTTACAGTGTTAGTTAGAGTAGGATTTCTCTTTCAATAAGTTGAGTTCATTCACATTACAATATTTTTCAATTCAATAAGTGCATTCGTGCACATGATTTGGTTTTCCATATCTTTTCCCAACTGTATTTTTTTTTGGAAATTTTAGTTTTTCAGAAAAGGATAGATTATAGTTATATGTTTTGACTCGATGCCCAATGGATAAGAGAGCGAAATTGGTCTTAAAACCTAGCGGGAATATTTCCCTACAACATTGTAAAAATGTTGACAATTTTGAACTTCTGTAAAAATGCGCAACTCAAAACTTTGTTTTCAATGGAAGGAATTGATGAGATGGACCTAACTAGGGGGTCATAAAGTTTTCATTATGTTTTTAGTTGCAATAATTGATTAACAAAATGTAATCTATATTATGTGTGATGTTACAGGATGTAACATGTCACATAGGTTATCAATCTATGTTCGTCTTCAAAGCAAGGAAACATAGAAGCCCCACAGGACCTATGAATTTCCTTAATGATGGAGGGAATCATAGCCTAGGTGGGATGTTAAACTCCAAAATATCTAACAAAGTTATAGATTATAGGTTGGAGATGTTAATTATTAAGTTACATGTACTTTCAATTTTATCATTTCCTATGATTAAGTGTTATTAACTATGTTATTGAGTTTTTAATTCATCATACAATCATTACATATCAAA
Source organism: Taxus wallichiana var. yunnanensis (assembly GCA_018340775.1). NCBI lineage: Eukaryota > Viridiplantae > Streptophyta > Pinopsida > Cupressales > Taxaceae > Taxus > Taxus wallichiana. The sequence continues at coordinate 159,831,141 of CM031235.1, read as the reverse complement.
AGAGCTAAAAGTAAAATTAAGTACACAACTCAATTAAAGAAATAATATCATTTATTCATTAGGAAATTTAATGTTTTCCACACAAGCCATGGGATGTAACTTATAACTACTAAAATAAGTGATACATGTGTATAAATCTAAAAGCAAAAGAGTATAAAAGAAAACAATCATTACCTTGAGTTTTATCCTAGTCTTCATTTCTCAAATTCCAGCTCCAACTTTATCTCTACATAATCTAGAAGCTATAGTGTTCCTAAAGAGAAAAATAAAACAATGTCGGACTTGAGCTCAAGGTTTAATCTGTATTCATGTGCTCTCTAGCTTAAACAACATGAATCTTTTGAAATCAAGAGGCCAAGGTACACGAAGTATGAGATATGGAATTGGGGAAGTAATATCTTAAAGAAGCTCATGGCATTCATAGAAATCATGACAGACAGAAAAGAAAGAAAATAAAATTACTATGGAACACAAGAGATGTAAAAATCCTATTGTTTTCTAACTAGTTTGTCTAAATGTGTAGGTACAAGTAAGAAAGAAGAAAGAGACCCTAATTCTTGTATATAAAAAGAAACATTACAATATTGATGAGACTATACATAAGCAATCATTGAATGAAACATTATGAACAACCAAATCATAAAGTGTGGCATTCCGGGATGAATCAAAGAATTAAAGGATCAACTACTATCATAGCTTCGAGTTGATTGAAATTGAAGAAATTAAGATATAGCTTTACAAATACTGAGAAAGGAAATAAAAGTTCAGAACTTCAAATTAAAACATAGAATGCATTTCAGAAAGTACATGTTACAAGTACACACATGTATATGAATGATCTAAATGCAATAGCTTATCAAATAAAATAGATTGCATTAGAAATGTACAACATTTATTGAAGAACACTCAATTACTTTTCGGGGCTCACATTAAAGGATAATCATGTTACTATTCCAATAAAATATTGATTATGATATGGTCAAGTATAAATTTAAGAGAATAGAATGTACAAATGCACTTAAAGAAATCATTTAATTGAAGTAATGAGTTCATCCCTTTATCAGAAGACGTAATTCACAGTTATTGCAGCTATTATGAAAGATAGAGTGACATTTCTATCTTAGAAACAATTCTAAATGATCAAATTATTGGCCAAAGAAAAGGTGATTTGAAAGTACATAATAAAAAAAAGCCATTCAAACAAACATCATTAAGTACAGAGGATGAAAAATAAGAAACCATTAATCAAAGTATTAATGTCTTTAGGCTCATCTTAAAAGAGTTATCAATTGAGTTCAATACAATTACTTCAAGATAAAATAAATTTCTACATTATAGATATTTTGAGGTACTTATACACACCCAAGATAAAAATATTCCATGTTGAAAGAAATAACTCATTTGAGTTGCGGGGTTTATCTCAAGTACAATAGAATCAAGAAGTAATTCAGCAATGGAGTACAAGTGGCAAGTATGAAATGATTGAAGATCACTTTAGGTTCCGGAAGATCAAAAACAACTTAAGTAGATGGATATCATTTTCATGAAGTTACAAAAGGTACAAAATACCTTGTTTAGAAATTCAAAAATGCTAAGTAACATTATACCTTATCATGTAAATAAAAACTTGAAACCGAGTCAAGTTTAATGGAGCAACAAGAGGTTAAATTGAATTGGTACAGATACAAGAGAATCAAAGTAGTGAAGAATCATGTTCACAAAGGTTCAAGAAATCACAACTTATAAAATGTCAAACAATATTTATAGTTTCGGTGTAAGTTTTGCTAAATGGGTTCTTAAAAAGTACAAATTTTCTATTTAGAGAAACAAATACACCTTTTAGCATCAATGCTAAATGACAAGTTTCTATCAAAGGATAAGAGAGAAAATGTTATAGTTTAGTTTCACATGGTACTTAAGTAAGGAAATTAATAGATACAAGATCTACGAGTATAAATCGAACACAAGTATCCTTGTACTAGATAAATTCCCTATAGATACAATGATCAATATAGAGAAAAAAGAGAAGTAAAAATCTTGAAGATTCACGAGTATCGAAGACTCATAAACATGTTGATACATGGAAATAGATTACAATTAAGTACCATACTAAATTTGATAGTAGTGTATAATTCAGATTTAAATAAGACCACTGTGAGTATCTCATCAAGATTCAAGATGAAAGGTTTAATTTTCAAATAAAGATACAAGTTTCCATGTGTTTCATTGCAAAATATACCTTTCTGTAGGCATTCATTTTTTTTTCAAGGAATATTTTAAAGCTACAGCAAGACAAAGTACAAAATTCTCATGATACTTAAAAGAAGCTAAGCGATATAGAGGACAACCAGTTTCAAATCATGACAATATAAATATTTGTATTATTTATAAGTTTCCATCAAAGAAATGAGGTCTAAAGTACCTTAGCATGTACACGAAAAATATACAGTATGCAGAATAAGTGCAAAATTGATGTTTACAATGGAATTCAAGATTAATAATTTATTTTTTCTTCACAGGGAGATTCAAGTTCTTGAATCACAATGGATATTATAAATGGAAATGATGTCACTACCATAAGGAACAAATACTAAGATTTCTGCCGAGTTCATTACAACAAGGTTGAAACTCATGCCAAAGAAATAAGTCAACAAATCTAAACACAACAACCATTACTATTAGATTTTCATTATCACGGCATACAACTATTAAAGTTATGACAAAAACCTAGATCAAGGACTTGTCAAAGTTTTGAGAGAAAAGATCAGTTACCTTTCGAATTGCGTAGAAGAAAAGCTGTAACGTCAACTAAAAATGCCCACACGAGACCCAAGAACAACCTAGGGTTAACTAGAAAAATTATGGAATTATTTTTTTGAAAAGCATGCCCACAAAAGGTTTTGAAAACAATGGTTGTCACAATAACGTTTCTAGGCAATTATATTTAATAGATAAAATTTTCCCGTTATAATAATATTAAACCCACATTAAAACTAATGAGTATAATTAGCTCAAACATGGTTAAGTTCTCTCTAAGTGTTAATTTAATAAACAATTAAATTCCTACTATAGTTAAATATTCCATATTTAAATTTAAGGGGTTAAAGGGGCCAAAATAATTAAATACCCAAGGTATTTAATTCCACAAGGTTTAAACAATTAACAAGGTCCCCATTTTACATGGGGTTAGAATAAACATTCCCTTACCCCATAAAGTGACCCCTTAAAAATTCAACCCATGTTTTTGAAATTAAAACATTTAAATTAAAAGGTAATTTCCACTCACCCACTCTCCACCTACTTTTTGTAGGGATGAATCTCATCCCTTGGATGGATTCATTTAGGACCCTTGATGTGGAAAAGAGGGCAACTAACCCTAAAGCATGCTTATGAAGTCTTCTTTCTCTTTTCATTTGTCTCATTGTTTCTCTTTTGTTTTGCAGGTTATTGGAGGAGGATGGGAAGCCATTGAAGGCCATTCCAAGCTTTTGAAGAGGCTTACAAGTTTTATTATTTTCTTATTTTGTGTATACCCTCATTAGGGTTTTAAATGTATTTATATATTTTATTTAGCTCATTTTTCTTGGATTTTCCCAAATAGGCTTATGGGCTTTACCCCATTTGATTAAAATAACTATATTTGATAAATATTTTCATTTTGATAACATACATACATACATACATACATACATACATATATATATATTGTGTTATTATTATTATTATCTCTTTATATTTTTATTTTTTCAAATCATAATGGGTTATTATTACATCAACTAGCTTCACTAAAAGATCCCTTTCATTTCCACATACATTACAACAAAAACTAACTTTACAAAGACAAATATTTCCTTCCCCTTTTCACATACAATGCAATTTTAATGTCCAAGAATCAACACAAATTTTCATTACAATTAATAATACAATGTCCTCCACTTTAAGTGGGAAAATTATACACGAATGTATCTAAAATGAAATGAAATATTACAAGATCCTCCACTCTAAGTGGGAATAACAAGAAGGATTTTCACAAGAATGAAATTCATAAGGATTCCAACAAAATCTCAAAGATTCACAACACCAAAAAGAGAGATCCTTCATGATTTTAATTATACACAAGAAAATGGCGGGAGAGGCAATACTCTCCACCCAACCAAAATATCCAATGAGGGGGAGAAGCCATCCTCCTCATTGGTCCCTGAACCCCAAACACATTACAATGAGAGGTGATTCCAACACATGGCAAGAAAAATATTTCACATCACAAACCATGTATTTCAAAACCATTTCAAATGTACATTCAACTCAAACTAAAAACACAGGAAGTAGAAACAACAAAATATACAAGGCTTCTAAATGAAGAGCCAAAGGAGCAAGAACCTATGGGGAGGCCACCTATGCCTCCCAATGGGAGATGGGTGCCCACCTTAAAAACCTCCAATACATATCTCAAATCAACTACATACTCTTATTCCTCCCTCAAGTACCTCTTATGTCTCCCACATACTCTTGTGCCTCCCTCATACAATAACAAGTAGGAAATGCAAGTATTTCTTGTCCAAGGTGGGACACCAAACCAAAACTCCCTCCAAAACATGAAATAACTCTTATGAAACCCTACATGAATTCTCCCCATAGTCCCTCCTACACCACACTTAGGAAATCTACCCAAGAACCCAACAAGAATTCCAAAAACTCAACAAAACAAGCACACAAACATAAAATAAAGGAATAACCTACGCAAAAGTAAATATCCTACCTTTCCATAGCAGATCTTGTTTCAAGAGTCAAAATCTAAGCTCCTTCAACTGAAGAAATCACCAAAAAGCTCCCAAAAATACCACAAGCTCTCCAAAATCCTCTAACTCCAATAAATGCAAGAGCACAAAATAATAAAGTAACCCCCAAAAAAGCAAAAGAACTTGAGTAAATAAAAAGGTAGAGAGGAGGAGGATGTGGCCACCTCATTTCCTATCCACTTGCACATCACCCTAGTCAACCCCATACTCCAAAGCATAATTAGTAAGTGGTTAAAGAAATGACATTCTACTTACACACACAATCTAAGCCCCACCCCTTAAGGACAAAATTAATTCCAACAAAGAAAGTGAAATAAACATTTTACCTTTTTATCTTCCTAAAACACCTAATGGGGTATAGTTTTGACCCCCAACCCATAGGTAGGGTTGGTATAGAAATTTAAGAGGTTTGGGACAAGTTTAACTTGTCCCACAAGGCTTCAAAATTTTCCCTTAAGGCCAAATTCGAATTTCCATTGGGGGTAGAGTGTACAAAACTCAAGATCACAGGAACTCAATCTTTACAACACAAAACCCAAGAACCATCTATTTTAATAAATGAAAATTTTTGGTCACATCAATAATTAGTTAATAACAAGATTAATTTACTTTAATTGAGACACTTAAACCCATTAAGACAAAGGGGAAGAATAATCATTTTCTAAATAATTAAAACAAGGAAGTTACATCACTATAAATCACATACTAAATTAAATAAAGGAAACTAAATAAAAGACAACACATAACCCCTTGGTCACAATTTCCCCCGAACAACAATTCAAACACATACACATAACAAAATATATGTTTTCATGGTGACCCTTGTTGAATTCATCTAGAATTCCAATGTGGTTGGTCTCCAATCCCCCCATTGTTTATTGTGAATAAATTTACTTGCAAAACACATAAATACCTCCTTGAACCTTGTGGCCACATTAAAACATCTAAGATAAAATATTTAATATAAATCCACAATCATCTATATATGCATCAAATCATCATCTAGGAAATTACGATATCATTTACAATTTCTAACAACATCTCGATTCTACATTTCATCAATATCAATAGGATCACAAAATTAGTTCAATTATCAAGATCTACTAAGTGTGAAAAAATATCGCACGTCAAAGTCTGTGTATATATATATATATATATAACCAAGTCAACAACATATCAACATCAATTTTAAAATGTCTCTAATAATCCAACACATTAAATATCAATAGAAAACAACAACAATCCAGTATCTCTAACATCTAACATCATGCTAAATCAAAAAGCTACAATAATATCCATAAGTATAGTCCAGAGTATCGAAATCAATAACAAAAGGTGTTGAAGGGAAGTGGGCACTACAAAAATTCACCCGGATGTAAACCCTAAAAGAAGGTACCCAGATAAAATCCAATTACGACTCTGCAAATGAAGGAATGAAATCCCAACATAGTGCAACATAGAAACTTGAACCAGTAAATATATGAAGGCCATTGAAAATGGTAGTACCCAAAAAGGTTTCAAACCATAACAACGACAGGATAAAGAGTCAAGCAAGGTTCATGGTGTATTCCTTCATAAATTAGAAAAATAAGAATAACAATAATGGCCTCCTTATGATTACACGGGTTTCAAAGATCCCATTTACCAATTTCTTGCAAGTTTTACTGATTCGAGAGAAGGAAATCTCTATTTTCTTAAACAGTCATTCAATTTCTAAAAAAATTCTAGTAATAGTATGAGAAATGCCTTCTATTCTACAATCATGAGGGGATTTCATTAAAAATACAAAGAGATTAGAGAAATAAAACTCAAACTCATCGGTTTCATGTGGAGGTTTTGAAACCCTCAAAAAAATCTTAAGAACCATCAAAATAGAAATGAAGACACATAATCAATTTAAGCTTGCACAATACTAGAAATGACCAAGAAACCACAAGGGTTTTAGTAATGAGTGAAATACAATGTAGAATCTCTAGAAAATCATTAATGGAGATATTGAAAATACAAAGGAGTCTAAGAAGCACTTGCAGGTGCTTAAAAACTAACTCACCTTGAACAACGATGGAAATTCTTTATCTATAGGAGACCAAGACGATAGGAAAATGCAAGTGTTAGAACCCTCATAACTTTGCAATACCAAACAATGGAAATAATTCTATCTCGTGTAACAAAGTAATGGAGGCCACCTCCAAAAATATTTCTCGAAGCTTTAAAATAGCAAAAATGGAAGAAAATAAGCAAATGCTTGAAGTCATTTGAGCCTTAACAACTAGAAATGCTTAGATTTGAGGTTCATAAACAACAAAAATGGTGTTGTGAATAATTTTGGAAGGGCTTCACCGCTCATAATGAGTAAATGAAATGACAAAGTGGTAAGCTCGATGATCCTTTTCACCCACCCTAACTCATTTGAGTTAGCGGATCAACGGTTCAAAATTGCAAGTACATAATATAACGATGCCAAATGATAAGTCAAATCAACTACCCTATAAGAAAGGGTGCAGAGATCAATTAATGATAAGAAAATCATTAAATTTAATACAATCCATATCACTATGGTAGAATAATCAACGACTACATATCAAAAGGAAAAAATCAGCGATTATCATGAAAATTTTAGGTTTAATCACTAGTTTTCCAAATCTCATCACACTTCGCAGAAGATCAATGGTCAAGATTGAAAAATATAGGATCAAATGATGCATAAATGGAGGAACCCTAAGTTAACCAAGGTTCTAGTAGGTATACGTGTTGGAAGTAAAATGAAACCCTAACAATTAGGGTTGAGTTAAATCACCGACATCATGAAGGGTTCTGCATCATGGAGTAGGGGATAAAGAATATTCGAGAATCATCAAATAATTCAAGGAGGATTAATAATAAAACCATAGATTATTGTTTCAAAAATAAATCATTGACAATGCCACTAACAATTCACAAGGGGAGGTTATCGTCGGAGTGGTGTCATCCCCAAATGATATAATTATCATTACTTTGACCTTGTCTAACGTATGTTTCGTAGTAAAATCAAAGGGGCCAAAACATATATGATTCTAAAGGTATAATTCAAAATCCAGACACCTATCATTGACACCTATCATAGGTATAATTATAAATTCTAAGGAGGCCCGAAAACATTAGTAAATGTGACATGGTAAAATGAAACCATAGTTTATGCCAATTACTCTAAAGGTGGTCAAGCAATATAAGATCAAATATGTACAAAATGCCAAGGTTATAGAGAGGTAAATAATTACCTTATTATTTGCAAACATACCTTAAACTCTCCAAAAGAAACTTCATACAAAGAAAATGAGTATTAATTATGTATATGCACAAGTGGCTCCACATACTGCAAGAAGACAAAATTTGAGCATGTGCGCATGGATAAGTGGTCCCCATAGTGGGGTGAATTATTTTTATGTGTAGAGATCAGAGGAATTGTTTTTACTTGGATAGGGGTAATTGTTTTTGCATGCCATCACATTGAGACAAAATAGAAAACAATACAAAATACCCTTGCAAGTGGGTGAATATCCAACTATCACATCCGTGATTAAGTATGATTATTTAATCAACAACAAGAATAAAAATTTGCATGCATATTAAAGAAGAATTGCACATCAATCAAGGGTTAAAATTAGCTAAAGTATTCACCCAAGTTTATTGTATTAAAAATAGAGCAATCAACACCACTTTGACTAAGTGTATTTTTGTAACTAAAGCTATTAATGTCTCATTACAAATTGTATGTTTATTTTTATTTCTTTATTTATTCATGATAAAGGCTATAAAATAACATGCATGGGCGAGTACAGAGGCTGCAGCCTATTTTAAGAGGGGTTGAGTAAATAATGTTTGTTATATATTGTATTCATTACCAAAACACAAGGAGGACTTTTTGGATGCATGAGTGTTGAAGCAAAAATTTGGTAGTTTTTCCCATGAATAAGAACTAGTTATTACCTTTCCAATTATTTGTAGTTGTGTGCATCTTTCTATTAGATCTTGTGAATGTTAATTCCGTGAATTAGTTTATCTTGACTTACTATGAATTTGGTGTTTTTACGGATAGTTTTAATGTGCATGTTAACTTGATGTGTTGTTGTGATTTATCGCTCAAAACACAAGTGTTTGCCTTAGCATTAAGCTAAAACCCATTGGTTTGATCTTCTATAGTTTTTTATCAGTTTTAATGTATATGTACTCAAAGTCAATTCCCTCAATCATTTTGTTGTATCTCCCCATTCTAAATTCATTTTCAACAATATTTTTACCCTTGAAACTCAAAAAAAACCCAAAAATTCATTTAGGATACATCAATAATGAATATGCCTTCATACTAAAGACTCACCACAACAATAGGTATACCCACGGACCTTAGGTGTTTCCATTATATCTACATAAGTGAGGGAATAAAGAAAGCTTAGAACCCCTGCTGTAATCTCTCAACTAGGGTGCACTTTTGAGAGATGGGTTTTTAGGACTATATATATATATATATATATATATATATATATATATATATATATATGAATGTATTCTCCATTCCAAGGATCATAGTTTACTCTCCTAGCATGTTGTGTTCTTCCATTTATTACATATAATTTTTTGTCCATTCTAGCTCATACTACTCAACCAAACATATGGAAATTTTGTGAAGAAGAAAGAGCTATTAATCTACTAATGAAAACTTCGATTAGACTTTGTTTTAGTTTGTGTTATTGTTTCATTATCTTTATGTAATAACATATGTTTTCCTGTTACTTGTGATTTATTTTGAATTATTTTGTAAATTATTAGTTAATGGACTAAACATTACTCCCATTTGCATAATTATCTCCTCATTTTCCTATTATTTCCCTAGACTTATCTCCTCTCACATTTAAAAATTATCCCCTCCTAGATCTATAATTCCACTTATAGCAAGAGTGTTTATGTGCATTCCCTAGTCTTTGACCACCCACGACATTAGATGTTGTGTATATAGTTTCTTGTTTTCAATAAATAACAACCAACCCATTTGAAAGAAGAGGGACCTATATCACAATCATTGACCAAGAACATATTTTGTCCCCAAAATTTTATTTTGCAAACAAGAGTACATCCTACAAAATAAATTTTGAAATGGAAACCCCTAACGAGATAACATCCCATTCTTGAATTTTTTAGTATGTAATTAGTACACCCTATTTACTGTCACTATTTTAGTTAAGCGATAAAAATGTTAGAAAAATTGATTCTAAAATTTGTTACATTTCATATGGTTTTTATTTATTATGACATCCTTTAACAAAATGAAAATAATTATAAAATATATATTATTTATTTCATTTATTTATAAATTTTATTTAAAAAAATAAATTACCTTGTGAGTTCTTATAAGAAATATTTTCACTTTCATGGCACAAAATTTCGTTTAGGTTAAGGAAAATGGATATTTATTTTTCATATACAACAATAATGCAATTAGTGAGGGAAATACATATTCACTAGTAGGTTGTGAAACCAATTTTCTAGTTTCATAGAGGACGGGATGAATTCCTTGTTTTAATCATTCGTAAACTATCGTAGAGAAAATCTGAAGTGTGTTCTTATTGTTTCACAAGTTACTCTTAATATGGATCCAATTTTTATAATATTTTTAGGGCTATATGTGATTCTAATATATGTATATTCTAATCCTTCCAAGATTAGTGTTATAAAAATCTTATTTCATATATTATTTCCTATAATGTTTATTATGATCCTAAATTTTAGGTTGGATTTATCAAGTTCATAAGTCCAATATTATTCATATTATAGATTATTTTAATTTACAAAATATTCTTTGTATAAGAGTTCTTAACTTGTCTAATGTTCTTACATTATTTTTTTATTGTATACTATTTTTACTTTGCCTATGCCTTCATGAAAAGAATTACCTTTTATTTTATTTCTTTTCTTCATTCTTTATGTGCATTGAATGTTTAACTTTAACTACTTGCTAACTTTTATTATCATATATTTAATATATATAATGTTTTTGATAATGGGTAAATGCAGGTTAAGAAAACCCTACCTTGTACAATATGTGGAGAAGAAGATATATAACTAAGGAAAAAAATAATTTTCCTTTACCAGTGGCACAAAAAGTAAAAAAACATCACATACGAAACTAACAGGACAACCAAAATAATGAAAACCCAAACATAAAGATCTCATCCCTGGTACCCATTTACATGGGATCTTAAGGGAAGAATTATTCCCTTTCTTTTTCTGTTCACAACTATTGATTCAGAATAAAAACACCCCCGAATGTCCTGCAAGTTGATGGGTTGAGACTATTAGTGTGATTGCATAACATTGGTACTATCTCCAAGTTGTGGGACTTTTTGCTTGAGATATACCTATGGAGAAATTCATCTTATTCTTCCTAATTTACTAATGTTAAACTACTTCTAAGGAAGGAAATGCAACTATATACTCCTAATCTAACAATGCTAAGGAGACATGAAGAGAGAGGGCATGAAAATAAAGAAATCCTACACTACAGAGGTGATAGCACTAAGAAAAGGGGGTTGTTGATAACAATCTTGGCTGGTTGAAGTGGAGAGAGGTGAGAAATTCAGAGGATGGACAAATGCATCACAAACCAAATATAAAATTCACAGAACACCACTTCAAACCCATTAAATAAAGCTCCCAAAACCTATATGAGACATAAGAGATATGCACATTATACCCTGCAACGATGGGAGGAAAGAAGAGATGATAAAATAAGGAAGGATGGACAAGATACATCACAAAATAGGTTTTATTGCTCCATAAGTTCACACAGTACATCATCAGTGTGCAAGAGGAAATAAAACACTATTCTAATGTAATGAGAGGAGGCTTAGGCTCCACATTTGACCCTATGGAAGAAACAGAGAGCGGCTCGGAGAGAAAAGATGACAAACTTGTAAAAAATGCCCTTCCTTACAATATATAGGAAGAATGAGAGGGAAAAGAGGGAAAATTCAAATCCTCCTTCAACCACCCGAATGATGCATTGAATTCACCTACTCTAACCACCCCATAAATGGATTAAACTCACCTACTCCAATGATGGGTTCTATTGCAAAACTCATGCCTCCATGTTTTGTTCCTTGTTGGGCAAGAAACGAAGTCCATACCTCATTATATGGTAGGTGAGAATCCTAACAGCCTAAAAAAATGGTGGACTGTAATTAAAATTCTTCATTAATGGTGTTAGGTGAGTAGCAGACATGAGATATTTCAAAAATTCCTCCCCACTCAAATTTGAGATTCCAATCAAAATATATGGTCATTTGAAGGTTCTTTGGGTTTTGAGTCTATCCGCGTAAGATCCACATGGAAGCCCCCGTGCATATTAAGATTTTAGGCCCTCCTTTCACTCTTCATGTCATGCGGCAGGTTGGAAACTTGGCATTTTCTATGAGCCTCGCTCTACTTTCTTTGTGTTTTGGGTAAGTCCCTTCGTTTAGGAGAAACTTTGTCGACCCTGACACGTGGAGAGTCTGCGCTTGTTTTGGGACCCACATTTTATTTCACCTTTTGAAGTTACGTTGATGAGGAACCTAGAGGATTTCACTTACGGTTGGAATTTTCAACGGCCTATTCTATTTTTTTTTGGGTTCGACCACGTGGAGGACTGTGCTCATTTTAGGTCTTCACTTTTGTCATACCTTTGAAGGTGTGTTGATAAGACACGTGGCACCTTCCGTGTACATGTTATTTCTTTTCTTCAAGTCAAATCACTTTGGGCTCAATTCGATTCTCAATTTTGAAGTTTGGGAGTCGGGCGAAAGGCGTGGAAGGGAAATAGAGGGAAGGAGCATGCAAGGAGGGTGTGTGGCACAATAAGGTGTACGCGGGCATGCAAGAGGGCATGAGGTGACAAAAAGAAGGCATGCATGGGGAAGAAGGAAAGAAATTTACCACGTGAGAGGAATATGTGAAAGGGGGAAATGGAAGGGGAAGCGAGAATATGTGATTGAGAAAGGGTGCGTGACGGTAGAAAGGAAAAAGGGCACGTGAGAGGAAGACCCAAAACTTAGCCAATTTAGGATGTGTTTGTAGAGGGGAGCGTGGAATAATTGCATGGTGCGGGGAGTGTGCGGGAGGACCACATCCTATGAAAAGTGCTAAATGAGCAAGCCTATGCACGCACGAACCAAAATGTGAAGTATCAGAGTTAGAATGAAAGATATAAGTTATCCAAAATAACTAGGAGAGTTATTTGGATAATAACAACCATCCAAATGTTTTCCGTATTCAGATTTACATTTTACCGTTATGGATTGGAATAATAATTTCAAAATACTCCTTCAAATTTTGAATCCCTAATGCAATAGGGGAAATATTCTCCTTTTGAATCCACCAAATCCGTAGAAAATAAGAGGAACCACTTCCTCATTCACATAGTCTAAATAAACATCCTTCTTAGACTTTGAATCCGAATCACTATCATTTGGTTTATTTATAATCATATGTCTAGGGTTTGAATTCTTCCACAAAGAGATTTTAATTTTACTATAATTTCTTTCCATATGACAATTAGAAGCTAAATGGAAAAAAAAAAAAACATATTTGACACCAAAAATGATACCCTTCGTAGTCCAAATTTTGTGTCCAAATTATATCCTCAACTTTGAGTTCAATAGTAGATAGAAAATCTACAGAAGTATCCATATCAACCAATATTTGGGCATATGTAGTGTTCACATAATATTCATTCCTTGGATCAATAGCCAAAGATATTCCTAAAGTTTTACCTATATATGTTAAGAAACTCTCCATCCAAAATTTGAGGGGCAAAAAAGGTAAATGAATCCAAACCGGCTTGACTTGGAAAGCATCAAAAATTAAGTTGAATATTGGGGACTAAGTTTTGATAAGAATCAAATGAGATTGAAAATCCAAAACCCTTCCACATATCAAATTTCTATCTGATATTTCATCAAAAACCACTATTAAAAACCCACAAGATGTATGGTAAATATCCATCTTATCTTCTATAATGGGGTCCCACTTTCTTCACATCCACTCATGAAGAGAGGGAAAACCTGGAAAAAAATTGTTGAATCTTCATATTAAGCCATTTTTCATGAATAGAGTTTCATATTACACAACCTCTTCATAGTAAAGTAAAAGAGAGTGCCAATTTAGCATAAACCATTGGCTTATAACTCGCTTGGTGTCCATCTTTCCCATTTTTATTTTACATTTCCCTTGATTACTTCTAAGAAGGATTTAGTTTCTATAATAGCACGGGAAGGGGAACCCTTGGTACCGAAACATTATGTCTTGGGTGTTTAGTACAAGACTTCAAGTTGTCGACCCCTAAATCAACACCTCCTCAACATTAACCTTCCATAAGGCAACACCTCATTTTTCATTGTCTCCCACCGAACCCATATATCTCCATGAGATAGTGCCACCTAAAGTGGTGACACCTAAAGCAAGAAAATATCTTCTCGAGATGATAAGATTCACTGCTATGCAAACATCCAAAGTTGTCAAGGTAATAAGAGATCCCAAAAATAATCTACCTTTTTAAGTCGGGGATCCTACCACCACATATTTTGGTAAAACTAGGTGCATTTTCAGCAGAGACATTAGGTTTAGAGAATCATGTCCATCACAAGAAATGTTTTATCAATACAAATAACTAAAATTTTATATACATAATGTGATTTTATTTCTTTTCATGACTTTTATTTTCTTGATGTCACTTGTGTAAATAATCCACCGATAAAGCTTTAATACTTGATTCTCCAGTTGAATAAAATATATGGTATTAGATAGATCTATGTAGCAATAAAATTACACTTTTTAAATTTTCATTGAAATAAAAAGGAAAAAAACTTGGGTAGTTTTACTAATAAGTGGATAAAAAGACATTTATTGAGTATATTCCAAATCATATGTGAATGAAGGGTTTTAAGACAATGGTATAATTTTTAAGAGGTCACAAGGTAAAAACCTAGGAAAAAAGAACAAATACTTTTTGTCAATAAATTTGGACCATGAAAAGTTGTCGAAATGTAATTTTATTTTTTCATATCTTCCAAAGTGCATGTAATTCAAGAGGAAACTATTGAAATTCAATTTTTGATAATTTGATTATAATTATTCGTATATGTTGTATGTTTTTTATATGTCATTTTACTTATAAAAATGTTTACATATTATGTACTTTAATCTAATGATAATGTGTTTTCCTATTAACTTATTTGGTCAAATGTATTTCAATACCCAATGCATATGTTATATACCATGTGATATATTTGATGATTTTTTATTTTATCATCATGTTTGGCATATTCCTTCTCATAGACATGTATGTTCAAAATAAAAAATGTTGCAAAATAGGTTATATAGTAGGTTTTACATATTACTTGGGATAAATATACTACATAGTGTCAATTATTGTTCACTCTTCTCCTCATGAGGATATTGAGAAACACTAAAGTTGTACTTCACTTTCATTTGGATTGATAATGCATATTAATTCAGTGAGGAATGATGTTATTGATCTTCCTACAATTTTTTCCTCACATAAACCAAATTAGGACATGATATCCATCATATGTAGACATCTTCTTATACCATCCACATTCAAGTGGGATGAGTATATAATTAGTGTTAATGACTGTCATAATAATTCTTAGTAAGGATTATATAAGTGCAATTCCAACACTATTAAAATTTCTATTATAAGTACTTATCTTCCTGCCCTTTTATTCCCCTTTATTGGTTGAGATATATATTTTTTTTTCTTAAGAGAAACTCTCTTACTACTTATAACTTCTTTCTCCTCGAGAATGTCAACATTATGTTATTCTTTGTGTCAGCTTTTTTGTTTTTGATGAGTGTAATTTTTGTTTCATTTAGTTAACAAGCCTATGGACGGTAAGTACATGTGAACATGGAAGGCATTTTGTTTCACGATAGTATACCTTCATACATGTGATCTCTAATCTATTCTTCTATTCTCTTTTAAAATTTATGATTCTTCCATAACAACGAAAGGTATTTTATTGAGAGAAATGTTAGATCTATATCTTTAACATAATTTTTGACATAAAAGTACAATCTTGTTATAGTAAGAATATATTCTAGTGAATATAGCTTCATATTTTCTACTTTTTTATAATGAGTAGAAATATTTTACCATCCATCCATATATTTTTTAATAACTTCACCTACTTAGCATTATGGGGTATATGTGTAGATATTTACTCTTCATGAGTAATTTTCACAACCCATAAGACAAAATAATTTTTATGAAAGAGTTGACTACATTCAGTTTTAAAAATTATTTTACACTTTTGATGTATAATAGTTGATATATTTATAATCTCCTTAGATAAGATCTAGACCACTCATTCAAGATTGTACTACTTAGTGTCTTTTAATTTATATTAAAACTTATTCATCATTACGTTTTTCGTATAAATAAATACGTCTTTTTAGGATGACTTTCACCACATGTGAGATCATCCACTTTTGATATAATATTTTTTTTTCATGGAACTTGTACTAGCATGTTTTTCCCATCTTTGACTCATTTTAACTATTTTTAGTTAGTATTTATTTTGATATAGAATAGGATTTCTTGGAAATATATTTTTAAGAAGTCCTATAAAGTTATTTTCACAATATTTGTGATGTTGTTAGTCTTTTGAATTGTTCACGGTATTTAAAACATTTGTAATCTTTGAAATGATCATAGCTAAAGTGTTATCGTCATAAACTAGTTTTTGATCACTCTATAAAATTTTCTATGGGTTATTCAATTTACAAATCGAGGTCAATGGGATAGGGAAATGACTCCAACAAGTAATAGAAAACGTATCTAGTAATAATAATTTTTTTCATATTTTTCCCCTTTTGTATTTTTAAATGCTCTTGTAATGTTATCATAAGTCGTCTCCATGTAATATGACATTTTAGTTCGCACATAGAACCCTTCATATTTTATTTTAATATGTTGTCATATTTTCCATTATCTTTGCTACAAAACATCTTGTTTTGAATAAAGAGATAGATCTTAAGGCATACATATATCTTATGGAGTTTACTAATTTTTATAAAATCTAAATTTATCTAAAATATAAGTATTCTTATACATATATTTAATATGAACTTATTTTTTGTGTCATGATATGGGGCGATGGTAAAATATTCTTCCACTTGGAGACCTGCAAATTTTTTTTGGCGAATCACATTCCCTAAAGCCCTTGGTAGGTGACGATCATGGTGGCGGCCGTGCGTGGAGTAGGCGGGACTCACGAGAATGAAAACTAAGAATAATGGGTATGATGTCTCTCACGGTAAAAATCAGCACACCCTTCTTCTTGGTCTTATTTCAAGGATATTCTAGGAAATCATAGTGGCATTTCTCCATGAAACCAAGCCTATCACGTTGATCTGGAAGAGGATATTCCATTGGTTGAGATTAGAAACTCCAAGGTTGAGGAATACTATAAAAATTTATCTCAGGATTTAGTGATCATGATATTAAATGGGTTTTGGCATACCACTAGTGCCCTCTATCAATGGGTATTTGAGGAATTTTCCAACAAGTGTGAAATCTCTCTATGTTTTAAGGGTTTTTTTTATTGTACAGTTTAAAGAGTTAGATTATCAATGTTTCTTGTCGAAGGCCCATGATTCAGGGGTAATGCTAGGTTATATTTGACTCCATGGTTTCCAACCTTTGATACAAATTCTCATTCAATCTCCGAAAGGCTTGTTAGGGTTAGGCTCCCTAACTAATGTCTGAAATTCTAACCAAGCATGATTTTATGCAAATAATATGAACTCAAAAGAAAATAGATCTCCTTCTTCATTCCTGAATAATGAATTACAATGTTTCCTAAATAGGAAAACAACTCCTAACTCAAGTTTCCAAGTAAACTCTAACTCACTCTAACTAAATATACTCTTGATGGCGAAAGCTACTATTTTTAGCAGTTTACTAGAATGCTTTATTCTTAGTAAGTTTGCATGTTTATTCATATGGGCACGAAATTTCCATGCATCTTCTACATCCCTAAATTACAAGAATTACCAACTTTATAACTCATAATGCAATTATTAAACTAAAATTAACTAATTCCCAAAAATAGGAAAAAACTGAACTATAACTTAAATCCTAATTTTCGGCCTCAAGATGGTAGATTTATGGCCCGAGAACATGTCTAAAACTTGCCCCAACTGGTAGGACCAATTGCCTCTGCGTTCGTCTCATCGAAACACGTGGTTTCAAAAAAATAGACTCAAATGAACACCCGAGCTCAAGTTATGACCTTGTCAAGTTCCCGCTAATTCTATCGCATCACTAACCCGCCTCTATGTTTTGGGTATGCTCGAAGGATATCGAAAATGTTTTTGGAAAGTTTGTGAATGAAGATATGGATAGACCCCACTTGCGATTGTGCATGTATGCACATATTTGTATGGAAATCAAGTTGTGAAGAGGTCTACCATACCACACATTTCTAAAATTTGGTAATTTTCAGCATTCCCAAGTTTTAGATTATGAAAATACGGAATTTCGGTGTAGATTCTAAAGAAACCCTGATCATTTGCAAGCTTCATGTCCTCTTAATAAAAATCCTAAAGTTGCTAAAATGTTTGGATTGACCCCTTCTAGTAGATGGGATTCTCTAAATCTGGATCTGGCATCTCCCACATCTTTTAAGGAGGAACCCTTCGGATCCAATCTTGAGGACAATGTAGATGTAAATATAGAAAAAGGAAATATGGATATAGTGAAATTAATGTAGGATAATGGTAATGTAGAGGCCATATGAAAAGAGAGCACACTTTGGATAAATCTAACTCGGATCAAGATTCCTTTTCGAGATACTTTGGTTGTTTCGGAAAATTCCGAGATCTCATGCTAATTGTTTCCTCTAGTAATGGAAAGTGGCATGAAGTGAAGAAGAGGAAAATTAAAAAAATTCAAATGTGTGGGACAGAGTATTATTTCCCATCCCGGGGTGGGAAATAATATTGGTCTAGATGTTTTAGTATATAGTATAGTATAGTAAAAGTCTTCTTTCCTATTGGTGGCATTTTCTTTTTATACCCAACAGTCTCTTATGGCATGGTTTTTCTTCTTCTTGTTTTATTTGAGTTTAAATCTCACTATCTTGTAAAGGGAACAAGAACCTTCATTCAAATATAACAATAAAAAATATATGAATTTATTTCTTTAACAAATTAACCATCATAACTAGTGTGTTGTCCACCAAATTACAACCCAATAAAGATAAAATTAATAACTTCACATTATATAATTTACAATGACTTTGAATCCATGTATTATGGTAAAATGGATTAGAAATTTTTTTGAAACTTAGTGTTACACTTTGTATTTTTACATTAGTACCTTATGTGGCCTATATTTTTAGAACCATATATTTAGATTTCTCTCTTTTATTTATATTTTCACTCGCCTAAGTTATAATCTTTAGGGAAGTGATTAACTAAAATTTACCAAATGTAAGGAAATAGTAACCCTATTTAATCTAATTAGGAGGAGTAAAATGTTGTAAATAAGTATGCCAAAGTAATGTAAAATGATTGAATAATTAAATCTAATGGAAATAAACCCTAATATGCAAGAGAAGAGTAAGAAAAGGACTCTACTAATAATAGAAGATTCTTTCCATTGTCACAAATTTGATTAAATATTCTAGAACCAAAGATGAACACACAAAGGTACAACAAAGGGAAAATCGGTGGATAAGAACTGACCGAGGTCCCCTAGAACACATTGTATGGTGCTCTTCTCTACAGATTAGATGCTCTAGTTCCTACAAAACCTCCCAATCTTGATTTTACGGGGTCGTAAGGTATCTCAAAGTGTTATCTATCTGTTGTAGCATATCTCTTTAGTTGCATTGAATGTGTTGAGAAGTGAAGTGATGAATTACAAGAGAAGAAGAAGTATCAAACCCTTGGAAAAACAAAAATACAAAATGAATGGTTCAAACGGACCTCAGACGCTAAACTAGTGTTCTTATCAATGAGAGATCCACTACATTTTGGACCCATATGTAGTTCTGGTACATGTGTGCATGTCGTTCCCTAGGTGATCTTGTGCCATTCACACTTTGTGAAGTAGTGAGAAATAATAACTATAGAAAAATGTAATAGAATGTGTGCATGGAATAGAATAGAATCCCCCATATGTTGTGATGTGTGATGCAGATCTCTAGCCTTGATGCATGACACTAATGGATGCAAGTGATTGAATGGATGTAAATATAGATTGAGTGATAGTATTATGTGACACTAAGGCCCTTATTATGGCTTCATAACTTTATATTTATAGTGTTCTCAAGCTTTAATTTCGTAATTAACCCCGACAAGGCTGACTAGGAAAAAGATAAGTATGAAAAATGGTCACAAAGAGCCCAAAAAGTGGAGGGAAAGTTAAAAATGGACTAGGGTGTCATTGGTGGGACAAACACTTCTAGGGCACTCTAGTACAGGGTAGAGTGCCCTAGTTTAGGCTAAAATGTTGGGAAATGATGAAACAAACTGGGCATGCATAGGTACATATGCGGGAATGATAAAATAAAAGTAAAATAATATGGCCAAAAAGGTGGGATTAATTAATACTTTAGTCACTTGAGAACCTTCTAAATAGTAGTATGAAACTGATTTAATAAATGTCTAATGTGCAATATTTTATAACTAGAGGAAGGTATTTGTGTAATATGTTTACACTAGGCCATTATTTTTATTAATCTAATTAAATTTATTTTTCTAGATTCATATTAGGATATGGTTACTCTTCAATTAGATCAAGTATTTTATGTCTTGTCAATATTTCCATATTATTGATGTCCATGTAATAGTTATTCTCTAGTGCATGACTAACTATTTTTCCAACCACTTGATCTACATAAAAACTCATCTTAGTTATATATTCCAAGGTTCCCATTTTAGTATTCATTAGTTGGAATGAGAAAGTTTCTTAAAATTTTGTATATTTGCAAGATGGAAATTCATTTACTATTGTAATGGTCATGCAATATTTTTAGAAAAAACTTAAAATGGTCATAGCTTTTGATCTATGGGCACATTCGAGAATATTTTTGTAAACCACTTATCTTGATGAGACAAATGACCTTTGGTTAATAGCCCTTCCGGTTGGAGCCATTTTCAATGAAATTTCCAACCTAAAATCCACCATCCGGGGATGAAAATTAGGATTTAAGTTTCAATTGTATTTTTTCCACTTTTTGGGAATTAGTTATTTTTAGTCTCTTGCATGCATAGTATGTTATAAAGTTGAGAATTCCTCTAATTTAGGCATGCACAAAATAAGTGGCAATTTTTTTCACATGCGAATAAGCATGGGAACTTACTAAAAATAACATGTTTATAATAAATCGCTAAAAATAGTAAATTTATCCACCTAAAGTAGATTTAATTGAATTTAGTTAGATTTTTCCTAGTAAATCGAGTTGGGGGATATTTTCTTATTTAAGAAACATTTTTATTTTATTATTTTATAACGAAGAAGAGAGAATTTATTTTATTTGAGTTCAAGGTGTTTGCAATGTATTGAGGGTTTGTTTTAAGTTTGGCTACATCATCTGGTATCATAGAAAGTTTGAATATTGGTGGAGGAAAAAAAAACAATAGGAAGAGCGAGGAGGAGGAGGTGTCATTTCCAAGATGAATAGAAAAATGTAGGATCGATAGAGGTAAGTTGTTGACCTTACTCAAATTATAGCCTAGAGATAAATTCAAGGTGGAGATGAAACAAATGAAGAAGAAGTTTGTGAAGAGAAGGAAGAACAAAGACCACCCTTAGCTTTTGAAGAAATGATTCTTCAAGCATTAGAAGGAAAGAATGATGGGATGATATTTTATGTTTGAGAATATGAAGGTAGCCTAAAAGAAGATGAGCTGATACAATGGTTCACTAGCAAGGGAAAATTTATTGAGTGAAAGGCTATGTTAGAGGAAAAGAAGGTTAAATTTGAGTTCACAAAAATAAAAGGTCATGATATGATATGGTGGGATCACCTACAAAATGAGCATTCAAGAAAGGGGAAAGAAAGTATTAGGACCTAGAGCAAGATGGATAAGAAGATAAAAGAAATTTTTCTCCCTATGGATTATACAAAAACCTTTACATGAAATTTCAGATTCTCAAATAGAACTTATAAACCATGCAAGAATACATAGATGATTTTTACAGGTTGTGCATTCATGTAAAGCATGAAGAAGCGAGGAACAAATTTCTGCAAGGGATGTAAATGAATTAAAATATATATTCAAGATGAGCTAAGCATGCACAATATCATGATCATGGAAGATGCCTATCAACTAGCTTTAAAGGATGAAGAAAAATAAAATCAAATTTTTTTTAGGAGATTGCCTAGGATTAATAGGGTGGCATCATCATCCTTTTGGGGATGAGCTGGTTTTAGAAAAGGTAGAGAATAAAAACCTTGTGGAGTGGAAAATAAATAACATATAAGACATGATCTCCAAAATCATGTAAGAGGTAGAGGATTTCCTATGGAAATAGGACATGTTGGTAGTACATAATGGGAGGTTGCACGAAGACCGTTTTTTTGCTGCAAATGTTGTGAAAAGGGCATAGGGAGTTTGAAAGCCTGAATTATTATACACATGAAAAGAGGCAAAAATATCCTCCAAGAGTAACTCATGCTGAAGCTAAAAAATAAGAAGATTAATAGGACCTAGAAATTCAACTAGATGTGGGAGAACATCTATTTATCAAAAGGACAACAATTGCTCCAGAAAGGATATCAAGGGGGTACATGGCTACATAGCAATATATTTAGAAAAAGATGGAATTTACGAGGAAAGTTATGTAATGTTATTATTGATGGTGGTATTTGTGAGAACATGGTTTCAAATGAGATCATTGCAAAAATAAGCCTGCATTGTGAGAAGCATCCTAACTCTTATCGTATTACATTGTTTTAAGAATGGTAATCTAGTTATGGCTATAAAAGATCTTTAATAATTTTTATATTGATTAAAATTATAAGGATGAGATTTGGTGTGATGTTATTCTTAGGCATGCATGTCATATGCTGCTAGGAGGACCATAGAAATTTGATAAAAAAGTAATTCATGATGGGGGAAAGAATACTTATACTTTTCGGAAGGATGGCACAAAACTAGTATTTCTACCTCTTAAGGAAGAAGGGAAGGTTGAAAATATGATTTTTGCAAAATAATTTATGAAGGAGGAAAATGCAACAGGTTTTGTTATGCACTAGTTGTGAATAAAGATGAATCTGTAAGTGCATAAATAGAAGTAGACACAACTAAATTAATAGAATAATTTTATGATGATTTTTCCAATGAGATACCAGATGGGTTACTACCAAAAAGATATATTCAACACCATACTAATTTGATCCTAGGTTCTTCATTCCAAAATTAATCATCTTATACGATGAGATCGGAATTACATGAAGAATTGAATAAGCAAGTGTCAAAGCTCGTGAGAAAGGGTGTAGTAAGGGACAACACGAGTCTTTTTGCAACTCTAGCATAATTAACTCCAAATAAGGACAGAACATGGATAATGTACATGGATGGTAGAGAAATCAATAAAATTACAATCAATTATAGGTTCCCAATAACTCACCTTGGTGATATGATGAATGTGCTTGCTGGATATAGGTATTTCACCAAGCTTGATCTTTGAAGTGGTAACCATTACATTTAGATAAGAGAAGGATATGACCGCAAAACAAAATTCAAGATAGGGGATACATTATATGAGTGGTTTTGATGCCATTCGAGTTATCTAATGCACCTAGAACTTTTATGAAGTTGATCAACATTGTGTTGCAAGAGTACAATGACAACTTTTTTCTAGTTTATTTTGATGATATCTTTATTTTCAGTAAAACTAAAGAAAAACATTTGAGGCATCGAGGGTGATATTTTAAGTGTTAAGGAAAGAGAAGTTTTATGAAAATGAAGAAGCGCAAATTTATGCAAGAGATTTTGGTATATTTGGGTTTTATTATTTCAATATCTATAGTGTAAATATGGACTCATAAAAGATAAAGGAAATTATTGAATTGCCTACTCCACGCAGTATAACAATGGTAAGAATATTTCATTTTTTAACAAAATTTTACTAACAATTTTAGCCGTATTATACCGCCTAAAAAAATTACACAAAAGGAAGGGAGTTTTGTGGACAAAGGCAATTCAAGATAGCTTTAAATTAGTAAAGAAGAAGGTGACATAAGCACTTATTTTTTCACTACCATATTTTAATAAAGTGTTTGAGGTTATTTGTGATACCTCACATGTGGCTATTGTTGTTTTCCTAAGTCAAGGTGAGAAAGAAAATGAGGTAAGAAAGAACTACTCTTCTTATGATGTGGAATGTTATGCAATTACACAAGCATTGATGCATTGGATGCATTACTTAGTGCCTAAGGAGTTTGTGTTATTTACATACCACATAAACCTAAAGTATGTGAATACAAAAAATAAGTTGAATAGTAGGCATGCAAAGTGGGTATCATTTTTGCAAGGTTATACCTTTTATCAAAAGCATAAATCAAGAAAAAAATCAAGTTGTAGATGTATTGAGTAGGCATGTGAATCTATTTACAACTACGGAGAGTGAGGTGTTTGATTTTGAAGCATTAAAGAATTTGTATTCTTTTTAATTTTGATTTCAAGGATATTGTTGAAAGGTTAAGTAGTCCATTATTGGGCAATACAAGTTCCAGAATTAATACCTTTTATAGGATGGCTATCTATTTTAGGGAGGACACCTATGTATTCTAGTTGGGTCTATGAGAGACAATACATTGAAAGAGTTGCATATCGGAGGTTAGCTGGGAACTTTTTAAGGATAATACTATAGCTTTTGTAGAAGAGAAATACTATTGGCCAGATATAAAAAATGATGTGGTACAATATGTGGAGAGGTGTAGAATTTTCCAAGTTTTGAAAGACCATACACAAAATACAAGGTTGTATATGCCATTTCCTATTCCCAAAGGACCATGGATAGATTTGAGTATGGATTTTGTTTTGGGATTACCAAAAAAATAAAAAGGTAATGATTCAACTTTTGTCGTTGTTGATAGGTTTTCTAGCATGGTTCATTTTATTTTACGTAAAAAAACTAGTGATCTTTGTAAGAGTAATAGATATACTTTTAGAGAAGTTTTTAGGTTGCATGGATTTCCAAAAACCATTAGTTCAGATATGGATACAAGGTTCTTAAATCATTTCTAGGGGATACTAGATAGGGATACAAGGTTCTTAAATAAACTATAGTTCAGTAGTTCTTGTCATCCTTTGATTGATGGGGAAACAAAGGTAGTAAATAGGAGTTTGGGAAACCTATTAAGGTGGATAGTTGGGAAAAAGTGAATACAATGGGACTTAGCATTACCACAAGGTGAGTTTGCTTATAATACCTTAGTAAATAGATCAATAGGAAAGTATACATTTTATAATGCAAAATTTCTCTTATATTTAGTGGAGATACCAATTGATGGCGAGTCGGTGATGATGTTGAAGCATTTTAGAATATATACAACAATTGCAAGAGGAAGTGCTAAAGAAGTTGTAGACTTGTAATGATAAGTATAAGGAAATAGAAGATGTGCCATGAGAAGGAGAAATGTGTTTACGAGTGAATGAAATTTTTATGGTATACCTTGAGAAGGAAAGGTTTCCAAAAGGAACCTATAACAAGTTGAAGTACAAGAATATTGGTCCCTATAAGATCGTGAAAAGATAAAGGATAATGCTTATGAGTTAGAATCGCGAGGAAATTTTGATATTTCTTGAGTATTCAATGTTTCATATTTATATTATTTTCATAGAAATAGTGAAGAAGGGGATGATAGTGAAGCATTAGTAGATTGGAGGCAACAAGTTCCAGTGGAAAAGAAAGAAGAAGTAGATTAGATTTTAGAAAAGAAAACTGTGAACACGTGACGTTGACAATATAGTAAATATTTGGTACATTTGAAAGGATTGGAACAAAAGAAAAACACATGGGTCCTAGAGTGGGAGATTAAGAACATGGATAAACATAAATGGTAGAAATTTGAAGAAGACAACTTGCAAGAGCTATGTTTTTTTCAAGCAAGGGAGAATGATGCACTATTTTTTAGCAAAAATTTAAAATGGTCATAACTTTTGATCCGGTTGTTTGTTTGAGCCCTTTTTTTAAGACCACTTATTTCAAAGATACGAACACACCTGGTGAACCTTCCCTACCGATTGAATCCATTTCGGATGAATTTTGGGACCGAAATCCACCATCTTGGGGCCAAAAATTAAGGTTTGAGTTTCAATTCACTTTTTTCGTATATCTGGGCATTAGTTGTTTTTAGTCTCTAGTATACATAGTAGGTTAGAAATTCGGTGATTCCTTTAATTTAGCAAGTATAAAATAAGTGGCCATTTTTTTGCACATGCGAATAAGCATGCATACTTACTAAAAATAGCAAGTTCTAGTAAACTGCTAAAAATAATAAATTTTGCCACCTAAAATAGATTTAATTGAAGTTAGTTAGATTTTGCATGGAAAATCGATTTGGGGGTTGTTTTCTTATTTAAGATTCATTGTATTTCATTATTTGATAATGAAGAAGAGAATTTATTTTCTTTGAGTTCAAGTTATTTATGGTGTATTGAGTATGAATTTAATGTTTGGATATATTATATGCAATGAAAATGTGGTCTTGCTTGAGAGTTTTATTAAATCCTATACCATATTTATAAAGTTTCACATTTCAACGTATAATATTATTTACTTATTATTTGTGCATGCATACAAAGAAATGGTCAGACAATTTAATAAGCTGTGAAAATAGGATAATTGTAGAGGTACTATTATATTATAATTTTCTACTTTGAAATTTATTCTCACATACAAATGAAAGTGGAAAAACATTTTCATAACCAAACTATTATGTGAGGAATGTATTAAACTATAAACCTTGTATGTACTATCTAGCGTGTACATTATTGCCATTGTTTTAAAAGAATTAGGTTCTATAATTATCTCCTATTCCTGTTCTTATTAGGTTATGTTCCATAAGTGTTGCAATACTTTTAAACAAATTTCTAAAGGATTTATTTTGATCTTTTATATTAGTATTCTATATTTTTCAAGTGTACATGTCCCCTTTACCTCATATTTTTCTTATTCTAGATATTTGATGTAAGTTACCACAATAATATTAGTTAAAATTCAATTTAGTTTTCTAAAAATAGAAAGTTATCATAATTATTCTTATATTAATTATTAGATTAAATTATTATTACATTTTCACATATTGAAATTATAAGAACATACAAGAGATCACAATTGCCATTAGAAAACTTGGAACTACATGTAACTAGCAATTTATTTTATAACATTATTAGTGCACAACAAGAATTTTACCTATGTTATATACATTGTACATTGATGAACTTACCATTTCTATATAATGTCTTAATATATTGCGATCCAACACTACAAAGGCCTGAGAAATGGCATGGTCTACTACACACTATTCATGAGCTATAATATATACCTCCTAAAGTCATTTGTTTCAATTAATTCTATGTATATAATATCTACATTGGATCCGCTATAGGGAAAGGATAGATATCTTTCTTTTAGTAAACAAGAGTTGCAATGAGTAAATTTGAACGCGGAAACAAAAGGAAAGGATCATAGGAACCTAAATTTAAATTATTGTTTTAGCTTCTTGGCACATAACCTAAAGAAATAATGATCTCTTCACATAATTAGAAGTAGTGACACCCAAACCAGTGACTGGAATTGGGTGGAGTCGTGACACCTAGCATTTGATTCGAAGAAACGAAACAATCTACATGTATTCCTGATTAGATCTAATTTTATTAGTAGATTTTCTAGCACCATTGTATTTACAATTTCAGGTTCAGATTCCCGAATTGCGTCTACATAAATTATCTATATAACATACACATATAAACCATATATATTTTGATCTTATAACATTATTTAGGAAATTACTGTCATTTGTAATATCCTGAACCGGATGAATAGAAATGATTCTGTATGCAGTCATTCTTAAAGTTATTAATCATTCCTAAATTCCCTCGGAATGATTGGTGTCGACTAAAATAGGAGGAATTTCCATAGCCATGTCAAACTTTTTGTATCATTGTGTTCTTCTTCATCACATTTAGATGATTATCTTAAAATTACATGTGGTCTATGACCTTGGCGAACACTCAATAACAATACATGGAGAACACATATTCATGGTCCAATTATTGGGTGGGCACATTCTTCGCAAAAACTCCATTTTAGCCTCATTTGACTCAAAACAACGGTATTTATGAGACAATACACCGTCCCCACCCTTGAAACAGCCCCTTAGCTCGTTCTAATTTCACATCAACCTCTTCGCTATAGACCTCTCTGCGAGAACTATTTTATATAAATTTTAAAAAGAAAATAGCTTCTTAGCCAGTTTTTAGCCCTTTGAACCAGTTGTAATTCAATCATCTTCTTTCATATTTGGAAAAATTGAATAAAAATTTCACATATTGGGAATAGTATTATATTATTCATTCAACAAACTCTTATTTTGCCTATTATTTCTTTGCAACTAAAACAAAACAATGATCATAACGAATAGTCTTATTTTATTCTTGAGAATATTACGGAATGTTTCAATGTGTTCTTAAGCCTGATTCGAGACCTATACACATCTGTAACGCCCACAAATTTTCACACACGAAACCAAAAACAAAACATAGATTCTACTAGAAAAATTATGGAATAATTTTTATTTATTTATTTATTTTATTAAAGGCCGAAAGTAATGCTTAACTAAAACCCAGGGTTAATAAGCAAATGCTGCAACATTCAATAAATAAAAGTATTAAATAAGATAATCGATTAAATCTATAGTGGAGTTTTAAAATATTTCATTTCATTAATCCTAAATAAATTTAATACCTAGGTTCTTAAGGTCAAGCAAAAATGAATAATTAAAGTTCAAGTCAAAATAGTTCTTTCATTTATACTAAGCAAATAAATTAATTCTCCATTTCAAAAGAAAACTAAACTAATAAGGGTAGAGTTTATTTAATTAAATTCAAGGATAAAAAGGCAATAAAATTAATTACTTTCAACACACACTAGTGGCCCCTTTCAAAAAGGAGACCCATATGATCAAATGATCACCCCACCTACCTCCACCTAACTATTGTAGGGGACAATCTTGGCCCTAGGATGAAAACAATATGGACCATTGGTTTTCTAGGTTAAGGAAAAATATGTGGGAGGAGAAAGCCATGGATGAGGAGGTTGTAAGCTCTGGGGATGGATATACACATCCCCCAATATTATTTATTTTATCTTCATTATTTTCTCTCCTACCGTATCCAAGGGATTGTAGATTTCTAAATTTTATTAAAAGCAAAGTTTAAAGGAATACCCATTTGAGTATTTTACATTTCATCAAAGGATCTAAATTATTCCCTTATTTTGTTTTATAAATAATACCCCCATCCAAATCCCAAATTAAAAAAATGCAAAACATATATATATAATTTACATGTTTTAGATTTCAAGTGGTCGCCGAACGCACTTTAGCGAGTTGGCAAAAATTATATATCGGCGGTTTACCCGCGGAAGAGAGCAGTATATGTGGTGGGGTTAGACCCCACCGACTCCTCCCCACCAAATTTTCCCCTATTCAAAATAAAAAGCCGTAAGGTTTATCAAGTGTATATTAATTTTTTTAAAACTTTTTTTTAATTTAATTAAAACTCTTTCTATTACAATGCTGTTTATTAATAACAATATTAATTATTATTAATAATAATAATAAATATTAATAATATTAAGTAATAATAATATTAAATATAATTTAATACATATAATTAATAATGAATATATTATTTATTAGCAATATTTCGAAACTAGCAATATTATTAGGATTATAAAAATATTAATATAGAAAAATGTATTAAATGGAAAATATTAGGGTAATCTATCTTATTTAATGTCTCCTTCTTTGGATTAAAGGAGGTCAAAGCTCGAAAAATGAGAATATGGGATATTTGCAAAATAAGTCTATAAAAGTAACCTAGTACCATTGCATTTAAGTAGAAATGTGGGTTTATATATATACCTTTGTTTTGTTAAACTTACCTAGAGTGAAGTTAGGCTAATTGTGAGTTTTCTTACACAACTTATAACACAAAGTGGTGATAAAAGAGATTGCTTTCATTCATTCTTAATACATCTAACTACTATTTCAATCAACTTGGTTAGGTAACACGTTTATAGTTATAATGCATCAAATTTTTTTTTTTTTTTTTTTTTGGTGGAAAAAATACCCATTTCATTTCACAAGCAAATACAACCCTCAAGGTACTTATTCCTTTCAAAATGGAGTCTCATAATCTTACAATAATCTTACAATAATTTTAGAATGAATACATATATCTACTTGCATATATTGAAACAAACCTAAATTAAATACATGTATATCCATTTTATCTATGTTTAAATCTTCCTTTCTCCAAAATAATGAAAATCTTGATAATTTCCTTCCACAAGTCTAATCACATTTGATATTTTCATTTTCTCAATCCACACTTTTTAAAAGAGTTTACAAGATAATTAATTTCTAAGAGATACAACAACTTTATCATAACTTACAATTTTACACTGCATCCACTCAAAATGGGGAATATGGGATTGCAAAATAAATTACAACAAGGCTACCACAATCAACTTTTAAGTCTCCAAGAGTATTTCTTCTCCACC
This sequence comes from Taxus wallichiana var. yunnanensis, assembly GCA_018340775.1. Taxonomy (NCBI): domain Eukaryota; kingdom Viridiplantae; phylum Streptophyta; class Pinopsida; order Cupressales; family Taxaceae; genus Taxus; species Taxus wallichiana. The sequence goes on along the minus strand of CM031235.1, from coordinate 159,800,502 downwards.
AAGGTAGCTCCAACTTTGGCATGCTTTATCTTCACAATGACATCACAAAACAAGGAAGGGGAAGTAGGCAACGCTCTCCGCCCAACCTTAAATCCATTAAGGGAAGAATCCATTCCCTTAATGGCCCCCAAGCCCCAACCAAGGAACCATGAAGGGCATTGAGCAACATTGACAACTATCACAAAGAGGCTTCTCAACAAAAGACACATACAATACACATCAAAATAATGGTTTTAGGATCAAACCAAGTAGAGAAAGGGATACAGGAGACCACCTGTTTATGCCTTCCAAGTGAAGTGGGAGTATTTCCTAAAATTCCAAGTGCACAAGAATAATCACACAATTCCTTATCTCTCCATCATTGCAACAAGCAATAATCCATGAATCCCTTCTATCTCCCCACAAAGCATAGATTCCCATTCATACTCCCACCATTTGCATGCCTCACATAACTCCTTTTTCCATCTCCAATGGTCTCATAAACCCTTCGAACACACCCAACTAAGGACAACTACTAAACCAACCCACACAACACCATCAAAAGACAAAATATTCTTTTAACAAGCTTAACATTGCTTAAAACAACAAAGTAACATAAGAATGAAAGTGTGGAGATCCTACCTCTCCATCAATATCCAAGAAGAACCTTCACAAGCCTCTTCAAATCCAAGCCAACTACTCTAAAAGCTCCCAAATCTAAAAGTGCACAAGAAGTAAAATAAGAAAGTAACCCCCATTCCAACCAAAAGTCATAAATAAATAGAATTAGGGAGTGAGGATGGTGAGGTGGCTCCATGTAGGATGCCACTTCACACTCATGTCAAAACACAAAAACCAGAAAACAACAATGCACAAGCAAGGACTATGACAACCCACATGGCTCAAAACTTACACACCATACTTTCAAGGGACAAAAATAAATTTTGTAAGAAAGAAAGTGCAATGATTTTCCTTCTCCTACACTAAAATATGGACAAAGAATTCAAAATTGAGCTTTGCAACCCATAGGAAAGGTTGTTGGGCCAAATTAAGAGGCATGGGACAGCCTTCCTTGTCCCACAAGTCTCGAAAATTGCCCCCAAGTCAAAATATGAATTTTAAACTTCGGGTGGAGTAAAATACTCCCAAATAAACATAATATCCTCTTACACAAGGACTACAAGATCACATCATTAGTATAATTCACATCTCTACTTTGGTTAAACTAGACAAGACGGATTAAGTCTAATAAACACACAATTACACATGCTAATAAAGTGACAATTTCTTCAAATTTAAAATACACAAAACATAAATAAACACATACAAAAATTAATGAAAGGGACACAATCCACCCCATGGCCACATATGTGAAATCACCCCCCATGGGTGACTTCCAAACAAGACAAACAAAACACTACACAAAACAACATTACACAAGTTGTCAATTTATCCCCATTTCTCAATGCTCAGACATCCTTTTGTGCATGGTCCCTTTGTCCCCATCAATGTTTGTGATAAAATTCTGAACACAACAAATACCTCTCTATCGTTTTGGCTATATTAACAACATCAATAAATGACACACACACACACACACACACACACACACACACACACACACACACACACACACACACACACACACACACACACACACACACACTCCAAATTCATCATTCAACATTTAACAATTCTATTATCCATCAATGTGCCAAAATTTAACCCTAACAGACCATGAGATTACAAATATATTCCAACATCTCAAAAACATAACATGTCAAGTGTAAAATCTATATCCTAAAAATCAACATGCATCTAAGCTGTCTAACATCACTATCTAGTGCATCATGATAAAACATAAACATCATAGTGTCAATAATCCACATATCAGTATAATCTATCATCTAATGATCAGTGTATCATAACCAAATATTTGAAGATCAGTCCAATAGTATCAATATCAAGATAGAGCAGTGTCGAAGAGGAGTGGGCACTACATCCCCCTCCCCTTAGACTCGACTTCCTCCTGGAAGTCACTAGAATAGATGAGGAAATTGAGCTTGAAAATAGTAGCATCCTCCCAAGTGGCAACAATCTCATCATACCTATCCCACTGGACCCACACCTAATCAATCTCGCGGCCTCGAAGTCCTAGGATCATGTGCTCTATGTTGCACATGAGATCCACTGACACCTTGCCCTACTCCTATACCTGTAATGCAGTCCAATCCAACACATTAGAGGGATCTGGAATATATCTCCTAAGTACAGGTACATGAAAAACATTGTGCACATGAGACAAGCTGGGTGGCAATGCTAGACGGTAATCTGAGTGACTGATGCACTCAAAGATCTTAAAGGGGTACACAAATCTTGGAGATAACTTAGAGCCTTTTCCATAATGGATTGTACTCTTATGAGGACTGACACGAAGAAACACCTTCATGCCCACCTCAAAACTACGATTTATCCTCCTCAGATCTACATACTTCTTCTTCCTATCCTGAGCCTCTTGAAGCCTCTGATGAATCAAGACTACCTTTACTCCACATCTTGTACCAAATTCAGCAGAAGAGAAACCTTATACTCCAACCTATACCAACTAAAGGGTTTCTTGCACACTCTAACATAGAACACTGAAAATGTTTCATGCCAATCGAACTCTTAAAACTATTGTAGGAAATCTCCACAAAATATAAGTACTCCACCCACCTAGACTGCTATTCCATGACATACATCCGTAACATATCCTCCAAAATCTGATTCACTCGCTTATTCGCCCATCTATCTCTAGATGATAAGTTGTGTTGAATTTTATACTCATACCAAGAACTTACTGCATGGTAGTCCAGAAGTGAGAAGTGTACAAGGATCGCGGTAAAAAATGATCTTCCATAGAATCTCGTGTGCTCTGAAAATATCATCAAGGTATACCCGTACTTCTTGAACTAGATGTATAGGTGGTCTTCATCGAAGAAAAATGAGCCACTTTCATTAATTTATCCACCGTGACCATGATGGCGTCATGGTGGTATCTCAACGTCGGTAGCCCTACAATGAAATCCATGGAAATGGTGTCTAATTTCTACTTTGGTATGGCATACGGGTAGAGAAGGCTAGTAAGGTGCTGATGCTCGGCCTTCACCCTCTGACACTCTAAATAGTGTGACACAAAATTAGATACATCCATCCAAATACCTCTCCAATGATAAAGTTGTCTCAAAGTGGTGTGCATCTTCTTCACCCCTGGATGGCTTAATAATAGGGTACACGATGAGGCTCCGTCAAGATATCCTATCTCAAGCCTCCATTTCTAGGAACATATATCCAACCTTTGTGTCTGAGAAGACCATCTGAATATAATCAGAATCCATCAAAATTCCCCTCAAGGGGTCTATTAGACTCAATCTTTGATCTTGTTGTAAGGTAGAAATATTCATGAGGAAGCTGCTGCATAATCCTGCTCCTCAAATCTATACTCATTGAGGTATCCATAAGCACATGCCTCCGTCTACTCGGGGGAATCTACAACGACATTCTCCTTCCCCTTCACATGTTTTATCTCCATGTCGTACTCACAAAGAAACTCCATCTAACGCTACTAACAAGTATTGAGATTGGGCTACGTGAAGAGGTGGTGAAGACTCAAGTGATCAGTCTTGAGTATAAATATTTGTCCAAGAAGGAAGTGTCTCCATGGAACCAAGGGATGAACTACAACTGTAAGCTCAAGTTCGCAACTTAGATAGTTGAGTTCAAAATCCTTTATTTTGCGAGACTCAAAAGCTAAAACACGGCCATCTTGCATCAACACACCTCCTAATCCTACCAAAGAACCATCTATGCAAATGAAGAACTCACCCTAATGGTCTAGATCTACAAGAATAGGTGTCATTGTAAGGCATTCCTTTAGTGTCCTAAAGGCCTACTTACATCTATTCAACCAAATGAACTTCTTACCTTTCTACTAAAGGGAAGTGATGGGGTGTGCAACCCGAGAGAAGTTGTGAGATAATATCTTGCAATATTCTACCAACCCCATGAAACTAAACACCTCGGTCACACTAGTAAGAGTTGACCAATCCATAATGGCTCTAATATTAGAAGGATTGACTATGATACCTTCCCCATAAATGATGTGACCCAAATATTACACCTTTGACTAAAAGAATGCACACTTCTCCAGGTTCCCATAAAGTTACTACTCATGAAGACACTGCAAAACCTGACAAAGGTGCTCCTCATGATCCTCATGCGTACATGAGAAGATCAAGATCTCATCAGGGAATACAATTACAAAATGATCTAAAAAGGTCCTAAACACCCCGTTCATCAAACTCATGAATACTGCAGGGGCATTTATAAGACCAAATGACACCATTGTGAACTCATAGTGGCCATACCTCGTGCGGAAAGTTTACTTGTGGATATCTTCTTCGTGATACTCAATCGATGGTATCCTCGACTTAAGATCAATCTTAGGAAATATAGTATCACCCTTCATCTGATCAAACAAATTATCAATGCGAGGAATGGGGTAACGATTCTTGATCCTTACTTTGTTCAACTGACAATAGTCCACACACAAATGCAAGGATATTTCCTTCATCTTAAAAAAAACCACCAAGTACACCCAAGGGGATGCACTAAGATGGATTAGGCCTTTCTTAAGAAGGCCCTCAAGCTACAACTTGAGCTCACATAGCTTAGGTGTGGCCATCTTGTAAGGGGCGCGTGAGATAGGTTTCGATCCTAGAACTAAGCCAATGTGAAAATATATCTCATGCAGGGGAGGCATCCTAATAGCTCACTAAGGAAAAACATTCGAGAACTCTTACAATAAGGGGTGATCATCGAGTGATGGTCCACTAGCCTCATAATCGACCTATCACCTTGTTGTAATAGAATAAAGCTGACAACCCCGTTGTGCACACCGTTTCAGCTATATAGCAGAAATAGTGCGAGATAGAGATGGGTCTCCTGACTCCAACAATCACTAATTCCAAACCCATATAATCTTATTATAGAAATCCACTCTTTCTCTATGCGCAGACAACCAATCCATGCCCAAAATAACACCATAAGATCCCAAGGGAAGGATGTGAAGATCTAGAGTAGTGGTAAAGGGTCCTAGGTCCACTATGCACTCCTTGACTAAGGATTCAACTGAGATCTTAGCTCCAGAAGCCATCTTGACATCCCAACTAAGACCCTACCTAACTACCACCAGCCTGTAACACTCTACTAAAGATGGTGAAATGAAAGAATCTGATGAGCCTGAGTCAAATAAAATAGGGATAAAAATACCACCAATGTTACATGTGGTCTCTATCACTATGTCATGGTGCTTTGCCTAGTGGTTCTTGACTGTTACATAAATCTTGTGGCTCCTAGCCATGTCGCCAACAATAGGCTAAGAAACAAGTGCCTTACCCTGATTAGTAGGGTTCTAATGGCACTCTCTCAAAAAATGTCCATGCACTCCGCATCCGTAATAAGAGCCTCGGTCCTCTCCACTGTGGAGATATCCCTCTATGTGGCTTAGTAGTAAGTGGAGAAGGACCCAATGGTGCAGCCATGGATCTCTATGGGTACCTGTGGTGGACATGATCCTGCCGACTTTTCTTGAGGTGGGGTTTGTGTCTGTTGGACCGCGTAGCGAGGTACCATGTTATGCCCCCTCACGAGCATCATGGTTCTTTGGAGGTCAAAAATATAATCAAGTTTGCTTCTGCCAGGAGGTAGAGGAGGCCGGAAGGGAGACTACACTGATGTGTGTCCACCACGAGGAGGAGGAGTTGATCCCCTGATCTACTATCCTACAACTATTGTATGCAACTCCTCACTCTATCATGTGCCTGTTGCATCTTCCCCCTATTTTCCTCTGTAATATAGGCCTTCTCCACGACCTCACGAAAGTGTCTCGTGGACAATGAATACGTAATGTCCTGGAAAAGTCCAAGTTCAGGTCCTTGATGAACCTATGAATTCGAACCTACTCATCTTGTATATAATCTACATACTGAAGTAGATCCACGAAAAACCTCTCATACTTTGCTATTATCAAGGATGCTTATCGTTTACCATGGAACTCATCAATCTGTTGTTGAATGAACCTCCTAGAAATATACCTACTTCTGAAATACTCCCCAAATAGCTCCCAAGTGACAGTCTCAGAATCTACATGGAGCTTCTACTCCTCAATCCTCCACCATACTCTGGCTCTGTCTCTCAAAATGTGGATGGAAACATAAGCTTTTGTGTTACTACTACGCCCTTAATCATATATCTTATAGTGGATGTATATAGATGACTTGTGGCTATCATAACTCCTTATCATTATGTATCTCTTTCATATATATATTATATTTTCATTAGTGGTTTGGCCTTGGTGTTTTCCTTAGCATAGGAATAGTATATATAGGGGTTAGTAGGTAGTAGTTTATCATCATTTGAGCATTTGAGTCTTATTGTATGGTTTGAAGGTTGCCCCCTTGAAGTGGAATAGCTATTCTAATTGCATATTGAGATAATTATTCGGAATATTATGTTATTTGGTTTTATATTTCTACTCATGATCTGAATTATACAAGTAATTTCATTACAAGTGGTATCAGAGCTTGAACTCAGCCAACACTGTGTCAAACCCTAACTATGAAGGTTCATCCATATCTCAACATCGGTAGTGAATTGTTCTGTAATTTTTTTTGTGATGTGACGAAATCCATCAAGTAAGCATCCTTCAAAATTTGAAGAATGTTTGAGTTGGTTTGCAAAATTTATAGTGGTTTTATGTTTTTTCATAATTCAGCTACATAGGGTGCAATTTGTTGAATTTTTCAAAGTTATTTACATTCCAAAAAGAAGATTAAAAATTAGTTTGAGTTGGTTTTTTGAGTTTTATAAAATTTGGCTGAATTCCTATTAAAATCCGAAACCCTAAATTTCAACCTTGATCCTTAAATCTTACCATTTTGGGGCATCATGGTTGCGCCTTCGACAAGAGGCAAAAAGAATCCCATCACTCTAGGTAAAAACCGTGATAAGGATGAGATAACAGTTGAGGAGTTAGAGTCGGAAGGGCATCTACACAGTCCTCGGGGTTAGGGTTTACTTCAATTGACCATGAGGTCAGCTATCTTGAGTTAGAGTTGTGAAACCTCGAAGGTAGAGTGGCTAGCAAAGAAGATGTAGAAAAGATTGTACAACAATTGGAGGATTTCATTCAACAATTTAGTTACAATATCATGGGTCATCATATCATTCCTAATCAGCCACAACCCAATCATACTCATATCAACCATGTTGGATCTGCAAACATGACCAATCCAAATACAAACACTTTGCAAGCCCGTAACATGCTTCCAAAAGTGGAAATGTGTAAGTTTGATGGAAAGGGTCCACTCAATTGGATTAACCAGATTGAGAATTTCTTTGATCTTCATCAGATTCCATCGGGACAAAAGGTTACCATGGCATTGTTGTATCTTGAACCTGACCAATTCATTTGGTATCGATGGTTATGTGCTCAAAGGAAAAAGAGTGGCTTGAATGTTACATGGACAGTATTCACCGAAGATTTGCAATTGCACTATAGTTATAGTGTGTTAGATAATTATTTCAGCCAATTAGCGAAGCTAAGACAAACAGGAACAATCAAAGATTACATTCATCAATTCCAAAACCTTTCCTTATAGGTGGAAAATATTCCTGAAGATAATTTGAATGAATTATTTCTTGGGGTCTTAAAGAACAAATTGAGATCGAGGTGCGTATGTTTAATCCTCATAAGGATTCAACCTCTATGATCATGGCACATAGGGAAAGGAAAAATTTCTTTCCAGTTGGAAACAAACCTGTTAGTAATCCTAGCACCCTTCCACCATCATTCCCTTGGCGAGTGAGACTAACACCTCAACAAATTGAATAAAAGAGATCTAAAGGGTTATCTTTTAATTGTGATGACAAATTTGGACCAAGACATAAGTGTGTTGAAAAGAAGTTGTTCTACATTGAGGGACCTACTAAAGAAGAAGAAAATGAAGAAGATGAAGAGGTAGAGCTAGAGGAGGAATTAGGAGATCCCCAACCAACAATATCATGCCATGCAATTTTTGGTATTAGCACTCCCCAAACTCTCAAAGTAGTTGGATTCTTAAAAAAACAAAGGGTAATAGTGTTGATTGATTCGGGAAGTACTCACAATTTCATCAATCATAAGTTAGCGGTACGCTTGAACTACTTTGTTTATCCAACTCTAGAATGTCAAGTCATGATCGCTGATGGGAAAATTGTTAGTTGTTCAGGAAAATTCCATAACATTAATCTCGCCATGGGAGATTACTTGCTAACTAGCAATATGTATGCCATTTCCATGGGAGGAGTAGAAATTTTGTTAGGATTTTAGTGGCTTACCACCTTGGGAACCATTGAAATGAATTTCCAAGAGTTGTTCATGTAATTTTAGTCAGAAGGGAGGAATTTTAAACTAAAAGGACTAAAAGCAAAGTCCCCATAGATGGTAAGTTCTCATCAGATGCAAAAATTGCTTAGAAAGGGTGCAGAAAGGTTTATAGCACAACTATTTTCATTACTGAAGCACATCATTCCAATACATTTATACCACAGATATGTAAGCGAGTTATAGATGAGCATTCGGGGGTGTTTGGAGAAATTCCCAAGTGCCTCAAAAAGAGACCATGACCATGCCATCCAGCTAGTACTAGGGAGTCAACCACCCAACATCAGACCTTATAGGTACCCTTATATGCAAAAGAGTGAGATTGAGAAGATAGTTCAAGATATGTTAGAAGCGGGACTTATTTGTCAAGTGGAAGTGCTTAATCTTCTCCTATAATGATGGTACGGAAAAAAGATGACAATTTGTGCATGTGTCCAGATTATAGGAAACTCAATAAGTACACAGTAAAAGATAAGTTTCCTATTCTTGTAATTGATGATTTACAAGATGAGTTATATGGTGTTGTTTACTTTAAAAACTTGATCTTCATTCTGGATATCATCGATTAGAATCAGGGATGAAGATATTCATAAAACAACCTTCAAGACACATGAAGGACACTATGAGTTCTTGGTAATGCCTTTTGGACTAACAAATGCACCCTCTACATTTCAAAGCTTGATGAATTCCATCTTTAAGCCATTTCTTTGAAAGTTTGTTTTAGTTTTCTTTGATGATATATTAATCTATAGTAAAACATGGGAGGAACACCTACATCATGTAAATAAGGTGTTAGAAACTCTTGAACAACATCAACTTTATGCAAAGCCTTCTAAGTGTTCTTTTGGTGTCAAGGAGGTTGAATATCTGGGTCATATTGTCTCTTATGAAGGTGTTAAAGTGGATCCTAACAAGATAAAAGCCATGCTTGAATGGAAGGTTCCCAAAACCCTAAAAAATCTTCGAGGATTTTTGGGGCTTACAGGTTATTATCGTAGATTTGTAAGGAATTATTGCAGCATCGCAAAGCACCACTTAGAACTTTATTGAAGAAGGACTCTTTCCATTGGAACAAGAAAGCTACTATGGCCTTTGATAAGTTGAAGGAGGCCATGTGCACCACTCCAGTTCTAGCCACCCCATATTTTTAAGAAACATTCATTGTTAAATGTGATGCTTCAGGGTATGGTATGGGGGAAATACTCATACAAGAAGGGTGACCCATTACCTTTGAGAGCCGCCAATTCAAAGGTAAGAATATATCTAAACCACTTTATGAGAAAGAAATGTTAGCAATACTTCATGCAGTGAAGCAATGGAGACCATATCTAATGGGATGACATTTCAAAGTAAAGACAAATCATGATAGTTTGAAATACTTCTTAGAGCAACGTTTATTATCAGAAGAACAACAAAAATGGGTCTAAAAATGTTGCGGTATTATTTTGAGATAATATATAAGAAAGGGAAAGAGAATGTAGTTCTTGATGCTTTATCTCACGAAGGATGAATCTACCCAGGCATTGTTGTGTGCCATATCTATATTACAGGAGGATTGGATAGAGGATGAAAGGCCTAAATGGAAAAATGACCCAGGTACACAAAATCTCATTCAGAATCTCAACCAAGATCCAAACATTTCAGAAAAATTTGTATGGAAAGGAGATGTTTTATGGTATAAAGATAGATTATATCTATGTAATAATTCAATCCTTAAAAATAGGGTTCTATCTGAGCTCCATGCTTCTCCAGTAGGGGGTCATTCTGGCTTCTTAAAGACTTATCATCGAATCAAGCATGATTTTTTCTAGGAAGGGCTAAAAGGATATGTCCAAAAGTTTGTGGTAGAATGCATGGTTTGTCATCAAAATAAGGGCAAAACAATTAAGTCCCCAGGTCTTTTACAACCTCTATCTATTCTTAGTCAAAGGTGGGAAGAGGTGTCTATGGACTTCATCATAGGATTTCCTAAATCAAAAGGTAAAAATGTAATCATGGTGGTGGTGGATAGACTCACCAAATATGCTCATTTTTTTGCTTTATCACATCCATTTGTTATGAGTACAAAGTGCAATGACCTTGAGGATACAATTCAAAAGCTACATGGGACACCAAAGATTACGAGAATCGATCGAGACCCTATCTTTACTAGTAATTTTTGGACTGACTTGTTCTCATGCCTGGGCACACAACTAGCTCATAGTTCTTCTTATCATCCCCATTATGATGGGAAAATAGAGGTGGTAGACAAGTTCTTCGACGGATATCTTCACTTGTTTTACATCGAGATAAGCAAGCGAGATGGGTCTAATGCTTACCGCTAGCAGAATGGTGGTATAACACCTACTTTCATACTTCATATAAAATGTCTCCTTTCTTGGCATTATATGGGCACCATCCACCATCTATCACTTCATCTTTGAGAGTCCAGCCAAAGGTTCGAGCAGTTGAAGAACATATTCAACACCAACAAGAGGTTCTTTCTAGTCTCAGGGAGAATTTGGCCATGTCACAAAACCGAATGAAGTAGCAGGCAGACCAACATTGCAGTGAAAGACATTTTGAAGTCGGTGATTGGGTTTCTATGCGTTTACAACCATATAAGCAAATGTCCTTAAAAGGACACAAAAAGGATAACAAGCTTTCACATAAGTATTATGGTCCTTATCAAGTGTTACGAAGATTCACAATGTAGCATACAAACCTGGAACTTCCTCCATTTACTCAAATTCATCTAGTCTTCTATGTATCTTGCCTAAAGAAGGTAATTGGACAGACAATATCAACCCAGATAGTGTTACCCAAGCTTGATGAAGAGGGTAGAATCATTCTAGAACCAGAATGCATCCTCCAGAAACACACTAAGCGATTGAGGACAAGGGTCATCACTAAGTATTTGATCAAGTTGAAAATCTGGACAATGAAGACACAACTTAGGAGGATGAAAATTTCTTGTAGCAACATCTAGATCTTCTCAACATTGGGGACAATGTTGCTCTGAAGGGGAGGGGCATGCTACACCCTTAATCATATATCTTATATTGGATGTATATAGCCAACTTATGGCTATCATAACTTCTTATCATTATGTATCTCTTTCATATATGTTATATTTTCATTAGTGGGTCGGCCTTGGTGTTAGCCATAGCATAGGAATAGTATATATAGGGGTTATCAGGTAGTATTTTATCATCATTGGAGCATTTGAGTCTTATTGTATGGTTTGGAGGTTGCCCCTCGAAGTGGCGAAGCTACTCTAATTGCATATTGATATAATTACTACGGAATATTGTGTTATTTGGTGTTATATTTCTGCTCATGACCTGAATTATACAAGAAATTTCATTAAAGTTACTAGAACAAGGGCATAGCTTGAACCATCCACTCAAGCTAACCAAACATGCCTCCGCTTTGAAATCCGCCCGTGTCTCAAAGCAATTTGAGGCGGCTGCAACGTGAGTATCTCTCGATGTGTTCTGGTGGAGATGACTTCCACCCTATCTAATACTTTATTTTTAGTTTTCTAACATTTCTATGTTTCAAAACATCATGCATAGTCGTGTGTACTAGGTTTAAAATTGTTCTAGGTTTAATTATTTTTTATTCATGTTTTCAAGGTGTGCCCGGGGTCCAAGTGTTGAACCCATGACTCTGATACCACATGTGACGCCGGAAAATTTTCGCACATGAAACCCAAAACCAAACATAGATTATACTAGAAAAATTATGGAATAAGTTTTTTTATTAAAGGCCAAAAGAAATGCTTAACTAAAACCCAGGGTTAATAACCAACCATCGCAACATTAAAATAAATAAACGTATTAAATAATAGAATGAAATAAATCTATAGTGGAGTTTAAAAATATTTCATTCCATTAATCCTAAATAAATTTAATACCTAGGTTCCTAAGGTCAAGAAAAAATGAATAATTAAAGTTCAAGTCAAAATAGTTCTTTCATTTATACTGAGCAAAAAGTTAATTCTCCATTTGAAAAGAAAACTAAACTAATAAGGGTATAGTTTATTTATTTAAATTCAAGGATAAAAGGCACGCAATTAATTAATTTCAACACACACTAGTGGCCTCTTTCAAAAATGAGACCCATGTGATCAAATGATCACCCCACCTACCTCCACCTAACTATTGAGGGGACAATCTTGGCCCTAGGATGAAAATAATATGGACCATTGGATGGGGAAATTCAAACTAAACCTAAAAATCCTTAAGGTATTTATGTTTTTCCTTACCTCATTTCTCTCTCATTTCTTCGTTTTGCAAGTTAAGGAAAAATATAGGAGAGGATGAAGCCATGGATGAGGATATTGCAAGCTTGGCGTATGGATATACACATCACCCCAATATTATTTATTTTATCTTCATTATTTTCTCTCCTACCATATCCAAGGGATTGTAGATTTCTCATTTTAATTGAAAGCAAGATTCAAAGGAATGCCCATTTGGGTATTTTACATTTCATCAAAGGATCTAAATTATTCCCTCATTTTGTTTTAAAAAGAATAAACCCCCTTTTACAATGGATTTACAAATCCACATCCCAAATTTAAAAAAAAAATCAACACACACACACACACAAATACATATATATTCAATTTACGTGTTTTATATTTCAAGTGGTTTGAACGCATTTTAGCGACTCGAGCAAAAATTATATAGTGGCGGTTTAGCCGCGGAAGAGAGCAAGATATGCGGTGGGGTTAGACCCCACCATAATTCTTTTTTTTAAAGGTTTGGTAGGATGGGGAGGGGTCGGTGACACCACCCCCACCCCGTATAACAATACGGGAAGGGATTTGGGTCACCGACCCCTTCCTACCCCATTTCCTCTTTTCTAAGTATAAAGTCATAAGGCTTATCAAGTGTATTTTAAGTTCTTTTAAACTTTTATTTATTTATTTATTTAAAACTCCTTTTATTACAATGCTACTTATTAATGAAAATATTAATTATTATTAATAACAATAATAATAAATATTAATTATATCAAGCAATAATAATATTAAATATATATTAATACATATGATTATTAATATATATTACTTATTAGCAATATTTAGAAACTATCAATATTATTAGGATTATAAAAATATTAGAATACCAAAATAAATTAAATGGAAAATATTAGGGTAATCTATCTTAGTTAATTTCTCCTTGATGGATTGAATGAGGTCAAAGCTAGACAAATAAGAATATGGGTTATTTGTAAAATAAGTCTATAAAAGTAACCTACTACCATTGAATTTAAGTATAAATGTGGGTTTATATATATACCTTTGTTATGATAAACTTACCTAGACTTAAGTTAGGATAATTGTGAGTTTTTTTACACAACTTATAACAAAAAGTGGTGATAAAAGAGATTGCTTTCATTCATTCTTAATACATCTAACTACTATTTCAATCACCTAGTTAGGTAACACCTTTATAGTTACAATTATTCAATTCTTTTTTTTTTTCTTTCTTTTTTTCCTTTTTTTTTAGGACAAAATAACCATTTCATTTCACAAGAAAATACAACCCTCAAGGTACTTATTCCTTTCAAAATGGAGTCTCACAATCTTACAATAATTTTAGAAATGAATACATATATCCACTTGCATATATTGAAACAAACTTAAATTAAATACATGTATATCCATTTCATCTATATTTAAATCTTCCTTTCTCCAAGATAATTAATTTCGAAGAGACGCAAAAATTTTATCACAACTTACAATTTTACAATGCATCCACTCATAATGGGTAGTATGAGCTTGGAAAACCATTATAGCAAGGCTACCACAATCAAATTTTAAGTCTCCAAGAGTATGTCTTCTCTACCAAGTTAGCTCCAACTTTGGCCTACTCTATCTTCACAATGAGATCACAAAACAAAGAAAAGAAGGGGAAGTAGGAAACACACTCCACCCAACCTTAAATCCATTAAGGGAAGAAGCCATACAAAGAGGCTTCTCAAAAAAACAAACATACAAGACAAGCAACACAACTAAGTTCACATAACCCACAAGTTTACACGTACACATCAAAAATAAGGTTTGAGATTCAAACCAAGTAGAGCAAGGATACTGGAGACCACCACCTTATATCTTGCAAGTGAAGTGGGAGTCTTTCCCTAAGCCTCAAAGTGCACAAGAATAATCACACAATTCCTTATCTCTCCCTTGCAACAAGTAACAAATCCATGAATCCCTTCTATCTCCCCATAGGCAAGATTCTTAGTCACACTCCCACCAATTTGAATACCTCACATAACTCCCTTTTCCCTCCCCAATGGTCCCATAAAACCTTCTCAACACACCCAACTAAGTAAAAATACTAAACCAACCCACACAACACCATCAAAAGACAAAAATACTTTTAACAAGCACAACATTGCTTACAACAACAAAGTAACATAATAATAAAAGTGTGGAGAGCCTACCTCTCCATCAAGATCCAAGAAGAACCTTCACAAGCCTCTTCAAATCCAATCCAAGCACTCCAAAAGCTCCCAAATCCAAAAGTGCACAAGAAGAAAAATAAGCAAGTAACCCCCATTCCAACCAAAAGTCACAAATAAATAGAATTGGGAAGTGAGGATGATGAGGTGGCTCCATGTAGGATGCCACTTCATCATCCCTCATCTTAACACTCAAGTAAAAACATCATAATGAAAAAACATCAATGCATAAGAAAGGACTATGACAACCCACATGGCTCAAAACTTGCACACCATGATTTCAAGGGACAAAAATAAATTTGGTAAGAAATAAAGTGCAATTATTTTCCTTCTCCTACACTCAAAGATGAACAAAGAAGTCAAAATTGAGCTTCCCAACCCATAGGTAAGGTTGTTGGGCCAAATTAAGAGGCATGGGACAATCCTTTCTTGTCCGACAAGTCACTAAAAGTGCCCCCAAGTCAAAATCTGAATTTTTAACTTGGGGTGGAGTAAAATACTCCCAAATCAACATAAAATCATCTTACACAAGGACTACAAGATCACATCATTACTATAAGTCACATCTCTACTTTGGTTAAACTAAACAAGAGGGATTAAGTCTAATAAAAACACAATTACACATGCTAATAAAGTGAAAAAAATTAAATTTAAAATACACAAAACATAAATAAACACATACAAAAATTAATGAAAGGGACACAATCCACCCCATGGCCACATATGTGAAATCAACCCCCATGGGTGACTTCCAAACAAGACAAACGAAACACTACACAAAACAACATTACACAAGTTGTCAATTTGGCCCCGTTGCTCAATGCTCGACATCCTTTCATGGTTGGTACCCTATCCCCTTCTATATTTGTAAAAAAATTCTTGCACACAAGAAATACTTATCTAGCCTTTTGACCATATTAACAACATCGAGAAATCATATATATATATATATATAAACTCCAAACTCACCATTCAACATTTAAAAATTATATTATGCATCAATATGCCAAAATCTAACCCTAACATCCATGAGAGTACAAATATATTCCAACATCTCAGAAACATAACATGTCAGTGTAAAATCCATATCCTGAAAATCAACATGCATCTAACTATCTAACATCACTATCTAGTGCATCATAATAAAACATAAACATCATAGTGTCAATAATCCACATATCAAGTATAATCTAGCATCTACTGATCAATGTATCATAATCAAATATATGAACATCAGTCCAATAGTATCAATATCAAGATAGAACAATGTCAAAGAGGAGTTAGCACTACAACATCAATGGAAAATTCTTGATTCGATAACTTCATCCAAGTTTAATTTTCGAATTAATTTTTCAATTTTTTTGTCCATTCTAATTATGAGAGATATTTTGTCTATTATTTTTGTTTTCTGATTGGTATGTTTGTATGTTTGTATCCTCTTCATTTTGTATTATTTGTTTATGAAATTTTTGGTTTAAATAAATATATTCAAGCAAGTGCCTAGTTTTATTTATTATGTCAATTGACATAGTCTATAATATCAATCATGGTTGGTGTACACATCAGCAATAGAATGTTATGTTTGTGAGATGCTAACAAATAACATATGACCACATATTTTATGTGCATTTGAATACCATTGTGAAGTTCTAACTTAAACTTTGGAATTCATTTGTGATAATATGGAATGTTTTCTTATTTCTTGAAGAAATCGCTGGAAAAACATAATATTATGGGTGTGTTACAAAGTTTTTAAGTATTTTGTTCAGAGAAGTATATATTCTCACTTGAAATTTTAATTGTAAAAAGTAATAGATTATGTATATAATAAATATTAGATCGTTCTTTTATATTAAAAATAGTCATTAATATATATATATATATAAACACAAAGCTCCTTTATGTTGACAACTATAATTTTTTTTTTTATAATAGATTAATGAAGAAGAAGATAAATATATTAAATATATCTGAAATAATTAAATATAAATAGTCTTTATTAAATGTCTAATTAAAATGTATATTCATTTATTTGTGATTATAGAACTTACCATATTAAATGTTGACATGCACTCATATTACCAAAATATATATAGGAATCGTAGAAGGTGAATTCTATGCCCAAAAAATAATATCAATGTAACAATACGAAGATTTCAAAAAAATATATCCTTAAAAGTATTACAAATAGTGTGATTAAAAAAATGTTTAGAAGAAAAAACCATAATAAATAAAAAATAAAAACTATATATAACCTTACTATATTATATAGACACACATCACATTTGACATTTGAGTAACACAATGAAATATTAATGTTGATTTGAAATATAAGAAAACAAAGACCAAAGACCCGACTTCTATTTGGGAATTAAATATAAGGGTGATGGGTGCCACAATTAATGGATATAAAGAAAAGAAAATTACACAATTCGTCATAGATACCGGTGGTTCAAATCAAAATGTGAAAGAAACTAGAAAAAAACAAATGTGTAAAGAAGCTAATCAATGGATAGGAAAATCTATGTAGAAAACTAGATTAGATGACATCACGTAAATAGCCATTATTTGTTGTGCGGTGTGAATTCATGAGCTTTTCATGGGAATTTATGTGTTTTAGCATTTAATTTTTTTACAATATTAAATATTCTTGTGTGTTGAATGATTATATTTTCCCATTACATTGTATTGGTATCATCAAAATACTATATAATGTGTACTATCGTTTTCCTTTGATGTATGCATACTACAATTGTCTTGTGTATTATGTATCGATCTATTTATTTATTTTTGGGCTGAGTGTGGGAGTTGAAGTGGGGGTGGGGGTGGGGGGGGGGGTGGGGGTAAGGTTGGGGTGAATATCAAATGGAATCAATGGATGCATCGAAGAACTTAACTATGAGTTAGTGACATAATGGAGGTGGAAGAGAGGTGATGAAATAAGGGATAAAGCGAGGAGAAATAAACTAGTGTAAAAACTATTAGGTAACTATTGTGTGACTTAATATTTCTTATGACTAGTGACATATGAGCTGTAGACCATTTTCTCTATCATTCAAAAGAGAAATGGGTTGCGATGTATAGGTGATTGAGGTGATGTACTTTGGATGATGGATACATCAAAAGAGAATTTTCATATATTTGAATCTCGAACTGCACATATGTTAGATACCTAAAACTTTGGATTTAAGATTACTAATGTGCTTCAATTCATGTCCATTTACAATTGAGGTTTCTCTTTAGTGATTAACATAGTCATTAGTGTTTTCCATCAACCATAGTAAGGATGACACTTTGTCCATCGAACACCATTGGCATAAAACCTCACCCTTCAATTTTCTTCCAATACATGTTAGGAACTTCCATCAAGACTCCTATTGATATTTAAATACTAATCTTTAAATAAATTAGATATGGAAATTCTATTTTAAAAGTTTGTTATGTGGACAATTCCATGAACATCTATGATAGGGTTTTTTCTATAGCATTTAAGGTAGTAATCTATTTTTTCCCTCCACAATATTCGTAATGATGTCTTATGTCAATGACCATCACCATAGAACCTCAACCTTAAATTTATCTCAATGTATGTCAAGCACATCGAACACATGGGAACTCTTCTTTTTAAAGAAAAGGCACACATGAACCACATCCCATGCTCAAAAAATTTGAAATAAAAATGGGCTACTTTGAACAACTTGTAGAGGCAACAGACTCGAAGATATCTAAAAAAATGCTATCATGATGAATACTTATCGTAAGAAAGATGCATATATTTAAATCTCGGTGTATACACATGTTAGATTTGGAAATAATGCATTGAGGGTTCCTTATGTCATTCATTTCAAGCACATCTATGATAGGGCATCAATGCGGGCTAGGAATAACTATTGAGGTTTCCATTTGGGAATTCCTATTAGTGTAATTAATGTTTGATGAATTAGAAAAGGAGGAATATTAATTTTTTCTTGTGCTTGTTTGGGTTATCTTTTGATCCTCTAGCTCATCAAAGGTTTTCAAGAGGGAATATTTCAGTTTAAATATTATCACCGGGTTGATTAGTTGTGAAATTTTTTGTCACATTACTCTAGTTTGAAAAAAATGCTTCAAACATAATCACTTCTTAACATTAAAAATTAAATAGCTGGTATCACACGATAATGTTCAACTAGAAATTTTGTAACTAACATTTTTGTTATGTGTATATATAAGCTGAATGGTTTTGATTTTACGATTTACATTTTTTCACCAAAGTATGAATTTTTATATTTGTATTTTTTTTTCTATTTTTCTATGATAGGTGGTAGGTATCAAATGAATATAATCACACATGGGGTCTTTTCACTGGAGCATAGACAAGTACATCTACAAATGTGGTAGTAAAATTCCTGCATATATCACACTTATTCCATAGCTCAAATTGTTTCCACCCAAATAATATTTGTTGTTTGTTCTTTATTTTTGTTGTTTGTTCACACTCGTATTATTCATGTGACTTAATTCTTCTGTAAATGGGCCAAAAATAAAGGGAAAAACCTATATATTATAGGTATGAAACCTCACCGCACATTTGAAACATTTGAGCACTTTCTATCGCCATTTTCAATTTTACCTTGGCTAATTAATGGAAAATAAGTTGTTTGTGAACAATGAATGATGAGTGAGACCTTTCAATAGTTGGTGATATGAGTGAAAGGTAGATTATATTTACCAATTGAAAGTTTTAGAATAAATTTGATAAGTTGGTTTGGTCTTCTTTTTTAGAGGTGAAAAATGTGTTTGACATAAATCAAGGTATGATTAAAATATTTTCCATATCAAGGAGAAAAATAAGGTTAATTTTTCAAGGGTGGTAGATGGATATGATGAAAAAAGTATTTATTACCATCTGTCAATGTGATAAAAAATATTATGAATGTCAAGAAAAATGGTATACTACATCTATTTTAAGCCATTATCGACTCTTACGAACTTAAAGATACATTTTTTCCTAAAACATATCAGGAAAATCGGATTTTTATTTTTATTTTGTAAATTATGGCATCAATATTTTCTATCAAACGAAATTTAGTTTTTAGATAGAATGAATACATGACTAGAAAGATGGAAAGAAATTTGGGAATTAAATAACTACATGTCTTAAACCTATTCCATGAACAATATTTTACCTAGGAAAATATAATGTGCTACATGTGCTTCACTTTACTATCTCGATGACACATTATTCGTATAAGTGTAATTTGCATTTAAATGGATGAAAATAAAAAATGGATAAATTCTAATAGGTTCCATATTCGAAACCAAACCAAACCTACACTACAATAAAATCAATAAGAACCTTTCCTTGAAGGCATGATTTTTAAAGCTAATGTTCAATATCATATTATGATATTCCCTAAAGCTACTATAATATATATGCTCATAGATGCTAGTGTTTTTTATGTAAACTTTTAGTTAACATTAGTAATGAAGTTTAGTATAAACTACCTCCTTTGCATATTTTAAAGGCACGCATGTGATTTGCATAATACATAACTCCTATTATGTATATGTTAAAAATATTAGAATGAAAATTTAAGAAAACAAACAAAGTTTTCTTCCTACTCTAATCTTTCTAAAAAATACCTTAGATAAAGAAATGGATTGAAAATAGAGGAGAGATTTTAATACTTGAACTTACCTACAAGTTTCCAAGTTCCTTCTTTTATTTGTTACATTTTCTCTTTGATTGATTATATTTACTTCAGATGTTGGTGGAGACACATGAGCAACACCTCCCATTGATTGCCTTGAAGCGCCATAAGTTTGATGAAGAGAAAAGTTATTGGAGTGGACTTAAGATGTTGATAGAGCATATGGATTGATTGGATGATAAAAATGGAATTTTTTTGTTATGAATTCTTAAGATGATAGTTCACATGGAGGAGAGGAGCTTAATTTATAATTAATGTGTAGAGAACTCAATGGCTAAGATGAAGCCAAGTTGGATTCGGATCAAGGGTGTAGAGTGAATGAGAAGAATGGATATTTCTAGAATTTGAGATAAGATTCAATGAGGAGTGGAAGGTTTATTTAAATTTTTAAATATGAAAGAAGTAAATTTAGACACACTTCTAGAAATAGAGAGCCTCTAGGTTTAGAGGTGAGGATGTGATTAAGATTAAAATTATATTACGTTAATAAATGATGATAAGGTGTGAGGTTACATGGACAAGATAGATGTAGGAATGTGTAGATTAGGTGGGTAGGTAAATGTAGGAATGTGTAGAGTAGGTGGGTAGGTAGATGTAGGGATATTAAATTCCTAGAAAATTTTAATGAGGGATTAAAATAGGATAATATGATATTACTAATGAATTAAAGGATTATGGATGAAATATGATATAATAATGATTTAAAAGGATTAATGATGGAATGATAAATTATAATAAAGGGTGAATACGATAAAATGAATTAATAATTATTAATCTTATAATTAATTTGTATATGATTTTAGGTTATTTATAGGGCATATGAATCATAATTAAGCATGTTGACATTTTAGATGTCTCTGATTCAATTGAGTTAAACATAATTTATAGGATTTAACATCTATGATTGAAATGTTAATCATGGTGACCAAATGGGAATTATAACATTAGTATGGATATTCACAAGAAGAAAGGTTACTAATGTCAATATTAGAAATGGACATTCTGAATGAGGCTAGGACATCGGCTACCAAAATCATCACTGAAATCTTCTTGTCTTGAAATTTGGCGAGAGACACCTATTTATCTTTGACCTTCCCTATAAGTGGGAACTTTATCGACTCCAAATGGTAAGAAGAGCTACTAGGTGGAGTCATGGTAAGTTTGAGAGCCTCAGCGACCTTCAAAGGCATCATGTTGTCTGAGGCACTAGAATCTATTATGTAAATTTTCAGTACATATTCTCCAATAAGAAGAGAAACATAGAAAGGTTCAACTTTATCAGTCTTTGATGCACTCAGAGAAAGCATGTTCTGTGAGGGAGTTGTAGGTGGGTTTGGTAGTATTCCTTTAGGATGATGAGCTACATCATTGGTTTTTAGACTACCACTCCTGATATATCAGACAAACCTCTCAAATTGTCCAGGATGAGTCCGCAAATATTTAGTTTCAGTAATCTACACTTTGGCCTTGTTTACATATTCTATAAATTCAAAGGGAGTAGATGTGGAAAAGGGGGTGAAGGAACTGATTTTAGAGTCTGTATAGGCTTGGGATAAATATTCGATGTTTGAGGATGGACAAGTATTTTGAAAAACACGGTAGGAGATTTCAAGGTATTAGATTTTAAGAGCAGATTTAGATTTAGACTTGGAAAGGCATTAGAAAGCTTACTTGGGATTGCGCAAGAGTCTTCTTACATGATACGGGGTTTGGGTTCAACAATGAAAAATTCATGGAAGATGGAAGTGGGGATCCTCAACTGATTATTTTATTTTTCTGAGTCAAGCACAAGACATTCTTGATCTTCTTTTTCTCTACTGAGTAGTGGGAGGAGATTTTTCTTTCTCAGATTGAAAATGAGTGAATATTGCACATGAGAAACTAGGTACATCTTCTTTGTCTTCTTCATCACATCTAGAATACTCATAGAATCTAATTTGTGTATCATTTTCAAACTCATCACTTTCAAGGAAATTACCACCTTCACTTTCTTACTCAAGTTCTTCTTTACTTTCTTGAAATATGCAATTTACATTCACCGGTGGGGCCTCCAAGGTGAGCCTGCGGGGTGCTCTGCAATCTGATTTATGTTTCTTCTTTGAGAAGATACTCATGCAAAAATTCCCTCTTCAAAGATGCCATCTCATTTGCTAAATGTTTCAACAATGGATTGGTTCTCTCATCTTTAGGATGTTGGGTGTTGCCCTATGATGGATTCTTGATCTTTCCAAAGAGGATGAGATCGTCATCCAGTTCAATGGCCCTCCATTGCACTTCTACAATGCTCCTTATTTGAACTCTTGAGAGAAGAAATCCTACCTCCGGTGATTGAGAATTTATGAAGAATCTTTTGATATTGTTACGAGAGGGTGAATCTTGTTTCGGTATCTTGCGAAGAAACCGTTTGAAATGAGCGAAAACTCTCTAATCATTTCAATTTATCCTTTCCTCATTTGAGCCAATTGTACCAAGAGGTCTTGAAAGTCTTCATTTGATTTACATCTTTCCTCAAAGGCAGCCTTGATGTCATGCCAACCAGTGATGGATCAAGAATGCGGGAGGTAGAACCATTCGCTATTATTTCTCGGAGGGAATCCACGAACGGTCTCACAACAACATCTTCATGTTGGACACCAATAATTCCACAAGATGTCCTAAAGGCAGCAATGTGTTCTTTAGGATGTTGTGTTTTGTCACCTTTGAACTTTGGAAAGTTCTTGCAGGAGCTTGTTCATAGATCATGAAGCGGAAGTTCAAGAGAAAGCAGACTTGTATTTCTTCCTCATGGAACAATGGATTGGTGTATTTCTACTTCATCTTCTATTGTCATTTCTTCTTCTATTTCAGCTCTTTCTTCTACAAATTCTTCTTCAACTTCTTCTTCTTTCAGGAACTCAATGCTCAATGATGGTTTAAAAATTGGACAATTTGAAGGAGGAGTATCAAAAGGAGTCTTGAAAGGATTTCCAAGTGAACTATTTTGAAGAGATGGATGGAGAGGAGGATTGAGAGAAGAAGTATGGATTATCTCTAATTCGTTCTTTCTAATTTTGTGAAGCCTCAAAATTGAAATCATCAACATCTCTCGAACTACTCAACTTGTTGTATCTTCCTTTTTCCAACTTTTTAAAATTATTGAAGTGGGAATATGAAAAGATATGTAAAGAAATCAATAGTGTGTCTTTTAGCAATGGAATTTCATGAAATATTTGTTTTTATTTTTTCAATATTTGATTTATTTTTCTTTTCTTTTTAATTTTCAGACTTGGCAATCATATTTGGGTGTAGATGCTGCTAAATATGCTCTATGGTGGGTGCCAAAAGCTGTTGGCAAGGAAATTTGTTAGGTGGACATACTTGTGGATTCTTTTCCAATTCTCTGGGAATCTAAGTCCCTCTACTTAACCGGTACAACTATTGTATATGCATGTGCATGAAAAGGTTGTTTTTGTGGTGGCCTTTCTCACAGGGGATCCAACAGGGCACTCCATTGACCCTGTAGCAAAGCTAGCAATCTCTTACTAGGGAATACTTTTTCTGAAAGTTAGAAAGGGAGTGACAAAAGAGGTAGGAGAACTAATGTTGTATGTAGGAAATCAGATTCCTTCGCACACTAGTTAGAAAATTTGTCACATGTATTCATGAGAAGAAACAATCTTGCAAATTGTAGCAAGACAAGATAAGATTGCCAACTCAAAGCTTATGAAATCTCCTCATCAAAGAGGCTATAAAATACTTCTTCTTGTATTTTTGCTTAAATAGAAGTTGTACATATTGGAGAAATGGAAGAATTTTAGAAGAAGGGGGGAAACAGAAGAAAAATGGCTATTTCCTTTGCTTTCTCTAAGTATAATGCATGGGATGTGGTTCATGTGTGCCTTTTCTTAAAAAGAAGAGTTCCCATGTGTTGGATGTCCCGACACACATTGTGATAAATTTAAGGTTGAGGTTTTGTGGTGATGGTATAAGACATCATTACGATTATTGTGGAGGGATCAATTGGTAGCATTGTGCGATGTCTTGAAGAAGCCATTAAATCTCATCCAAGAAATAATTACAACTTCTTATTCGTTGGCAAGAAACAATTTACAATTTCTTGTCAATCATTCATGTCTGTTCAGATTCTTGATTCACGAAGAAATTCCAATAACGAGAAAAACCAAACTTTTCATAATGCAACCATTACACTCATTCTGTAACTTTGAATTTGAACCGTTCATCTTTCCTTTGAAACTTTAAACCAGAGCCATACATGTGGGAGAAATTTACTAGAGCGGGTGTGGAGGATGCCTTTTACATTTTGTGCCTTTTAGAGAAATGGAATTTTGGAACATTTTGGCCCGCTCACCTGATTTTGATATGGTCTTGACATGTGGCCTCACTTGAGTGGAGACAAAGTCATGGGCCACTTTTATAATTTTACCTTTTTTAATGCGGGCTCAAAAACACAAATTTCTCTACAGCCTGCCTACCCACCTGCTTTGACCTTCGATTCAGGCTTGATATTTTACTTTCTCCTTTATAGCATGATTAGGGCTATGGGTCAGTTTATGACTTTTATCCCTTTTGAAAACAAGGCTCAAAAATCAAATCACCCGAATATCTACCTCCTTGCTTTGACTTCTTTGACGATAGGCCCAAGATTTGACCTTTTCCTTTAAGCCCGATCGAGGTGTGGGTCACTTTTTAACTTTTTCATTTTTTTACAAATAGGCTCAAAGTATCAAATCTCCTGAAGGCCCACTTCCTGCTTTGACTTTCCAACAGCGGGCTCAAGATTTAAATTTTTCCTTTAAGCTCGATCAAGGCTACGGATCACTTTTAAACTTTTTTCCTTTTTTACAAAGACGCTCAAAGTCTCAAATCTCCTGGAAGCCCACTTCCTTACTTTGAATTTCAAATGGTGGGCTCAATATTTGACTTTTTCCTTTGAGCTCGATCAAGGTGCGGGTGACTATTTAACTTTTCACCTTTTTTATAAAGATGCTGAAAACCTCAAAGTTCTCCATCGACCCACTTCCAATTATATATGTCCATGTACACATGGATGATGGAGCGAAAATTTGATGGGGAAGAAAACACCCATCGTTCCCAATTGTGGAAAAAATGCAGAGAAGAAGAAAAATCCACCATTTTGCACCCGGTCTTCCAATTTATTTCACAAACCAAGGGATTAAAAGCAATACAAGGTTTGACGATCCATGGCCATAGAAATATTTGACAATTTCATTCAAATGAGGATGAGAATAGAATTTTCACATGTCTAGACGGGGGAACGGAAAATTTATCAAAACACGTAGACTGAAGAGTTTAAACAACTTCAAAGCATGAATTTGTCTATCTTTTCAAGCTTCCAACATTACTTGAACACTTCTGGAGGACATGAGCTCAAAATCTTAGAATTTGACTTAGAAAATGAGGGGATATTTTGAGGGTGACAACACTGGTTCAAGCTTGGGGACATGACATGGAGTGAGCATAGTGAACAAATGACATGGGAATCAGAATCTAAATTTCTAGACCCTGTAATTCTTTGAACAAAGCCTTATCCATTGGGCCTTGCAGAGTCATATACAACTTTGAGAAATAAAGATCATAAGAAGGAAACACATAAACATGTGATGGGAAGAAAACACACGACATGCAATAGAGGGGAAACAAACCAATGGTATGAGGTGAGGGAACAACCCACTTTTAGTGAAGCACTTTCCTTTCCTCAAGAGTTACCCTTGAGTGGGCAACACTGAGTGATGATGTTCTACATAGCCATTGATGGTTTCCGAGAAAAGTAGCTTCCCTCCTTAGCTGCTTATGAAAGCCAAGTGCTTTCACAATTATCTGTGTACTTGGTAGGAGTGAGTCCATGTGAGATTCTTGATGCTCAAGTCCTTTCTTGGAAATTCCATTGCCTTCATTTTCTTTGAAATCAGTTTCATAGTGCCAGTTTCCTTCCATGTTTATCCATATAGTTGATTCTCCATCGAGTGTCCTATCACTACCCTAGAGCTGATTTTTGTTCCAATTCCTCCTATATTCTGAGTTACTTTCTTTCCTAGGTCTATGCTCATTGACATCTTCTCCATGGGAAACATTTGATTCATCCTTTATCTCTACTCCACTTTGAGACATTTGAGTATTGATAGGGGGATCAAAGGTGAACTCGTACTTGTCTTGTATATCCATGGCACGAGTGAAGAGATTGAGAATAAGCTTGAGGTTTTCAAGTAACCTCCACGCATCAAGATTTCTTGCATGATTTATGCTTCATCATTTTGTGCAGCTCCTCTTTGTACACCTTTGAAGAATATTTATGTTGCAGCTCAAGGAAACTATCTGGAGGGATTACCTCATCATCTTGGGAATCGATGCACTCTACTGATCCTTCATCGAAAAGAGATTCATCTTAAAATTCCTTGAAACTTCTTTCTTCCCTTTCTTCATCATGGAAATAATCTTCTTGAAAATTGGGAAAGAAAATATCTCCATTTTGTTGTTATATCCATCAACCATTTGTTTGAGAAGGAGATCATATTTCACATCTTGCTTTGTTTCAACATAGCCAACCTTCATAGTGGTTGAGGCTTACAATTTAGCTTCACGTTTGTCTTGCATGTTCATATCTTGCATTAGGATTTCGATACTTATCTCAAAGTCTTCTATTTATTTCACGGATCTAAGCATTTCTGTATAGACATTTATTTCAAACCTTTCACGGGAACATCACAAGCTGATTTTGTCTCTCCATAGATGGTCTAACTGATATCATCCTTGTCCCCAAATGGGAATGAGACTAAATCCTCATCTTGGATAAGCATATAAGCTGATTTTTTCTTTTGAAAATCATCAAGAACCATCTTGTCTTCCTCATGGTTTGCATCATCTTGAAATTTAGGGCTTCAATGCTTCTTCAAAGTCAAAATCTCTCACGGGAAGGCATGTCTAAACCTATCAAGATGAAGATATCTTTCTCCTCACTTTCCACAAAGTGATTCATCTCCCTGCTACCTTGGTTTAAGATGTTAACTTCTAGGCTTTCAGACTTTTGTACCGTGTACCTCATCTTCTTTTCTGGAAGTAATTTCTCCATGTCTCCCTTCACTGGTATGGTTGTGAATGACCAATTCATCTGAATTTTACCTCCCAAGTCTCAATAGAAACTTCTACTTAGCAATATTCCGAATGAGGCTGGGACATTGGCTACCAATCATCATTGAAATCTTCTTGTCTGGAAATTTGGTGAGAGACACCTGTGTATCTTTGACCTTCCCTACAAGTGGGACCTTTCTCGAATCTAAAGAGTAACAAGAGCCACTAGGTGGAGCCATGGTAATTTTGAGAGCCTTGATGACCTTCAAAGGACTCACGTTGTCGAGGAACCAAAATCTATTATGCAATTGTTGAGTACATATTCTCCAACAAGAAGAGAAACACAAAAAGGTTCAACTTTCTCGAGTCTTTGATGCACTCTCAGAGAAAGCATGTTATGTGAGTGAGTTTTAGTTGAGTTGGTAGTATGCCTTTAGGATGATGAGCTACATCATTTGTTTTTAGACTACCACTTCTGATATAGTGGACAAACCTCTCAAATTGTTTAGGATGAGACTGCAAATATTTAGTTTTAGTAATCTACACTTTGGCCTTGTTTGCATATTCTATAAAGTCAAACAGAGTAGATGTTGACAAGGGGGGTGAAGGAAATGATTTTAGAGTTTGTATAGGCTTGGGAGAAAGATTGGATGTTTGAGGGATGGATGGTATTTTGAACAACACACTAGGATATTTCAAGGTATTAGATTTTGCAAGAGCGGATTAAGAGTTAGACTTGGAAGAGACATCAGAAAGCTTACTTAGGATTACGGGAGTCTTCTTACTTGCTACGGGGTTTAGATCAAACAACGCATACTTCATGGAAGATAGAAGTGGGGATCCTTGAGTGATTCTTTTATTTTGTAAAGTTAACGTAGGAGGATCTTTAGTCTTCTTTTTCTCTAGAGCAGTGAAAGGAGATTTTCCTTTCTCAGACTAAGAACAAGTGAATACCGCACATGAGAAACTTGGTGCATATTCTTTTTCTTCTTCATCACATCTAGGATACTCACAGAATCTGATTTGTGTATCGTTTTCAAAATCATCACTTTCTAGGAAATTACCACCTTCACTTTCTTGTTTAAGCTCTTCTTCACTTTCTTGAAATATAAAATTTACATTCACGGTTGGGGCCTCCAAGGTGAGCCTTTTGGGTGCTCTTGCAATATGATTTATCTTTCTTCTTTTAGAAGATAATCATTTAAAAATTCCCTCTTCAAATATGCCATCTCATTTGCCAAATTTTCTAGTGATGGATTGGTTCTCTCATCTTTAAGATGTTGGGTCTTTCCCTTTGATGGATTCTTGATATTTTCAAAGAGGAAAAGATCGCCATCTAGTTTAATGGCCCTCCTTTGTGCTTATACAATGTTCCTTTATTGAACTCTTTGTAGGAGAAAGCCTACCTCCGGTGATTGAGAATTTATGAAGAATCTTTTGATATTGTTCTGAGAGGGTGACTTTTCTTTTGGTATCCTACAAAGAAACCATTCAAAATGAGCCACGAAGTCTCTCATCGTTTCACTTTCTCCTTTCCTCATTTGAGCCAACTGCACCAAGAGGTCTTGACAATCTTCAATTGATTTAAATATTTTCTCGAAGGTAGCCTTGATGTCATGCCAACCAGTGATGGATCAGAAAGGTAGGAGGTAGAACCATTCTACTACTTTTTCTTGGAGGGACTCCACACAACAAAGATCTCACAAAGCAACATCTTCATGTTGGACACCAAGAATTCCACATGATTTCTGAAGGCAATGATATGTTCTTCAGGATGTTGTGTTTTGTCACCTTTAAACTTTGGCAAGTTATTTCAGGAACTTGTTCATAGATCATGAAGAGGAGGTTCAAGAGAAAGAAGACATGTATTTCTTCCACATGGAACAATGGGTTGGGGTCTACTTCATATTTCATTGTCATTTTTTTTTGTTTCAGCTCTTTCTTCTACAAATTCTTCTTCAACTTCTTCTTCTTTACGGAACTCAATGATCAATGATTGTTTTAAAATTGGAGAATTTAAAGGAGTATCGGCGGGGAGTCTTGAAAGGATTTCTAGGTGAACTATTTGAAGAGCTAGATGGAGAGGATGCTTGAGAGAAGAAGTATGGATTATCTCTAATTTGTTGTTGCTGATTTTGTGAAGCCTCGAAATTGAAATCATCAACACCTCTCTACCTGATCAACCTAGTGTGTCTTCCTTTGGCCAAAATTTTGAAATTATTTAAGTTGGAATATGAAAAGACACGTTCCAAAAACAACAAGTGTGTCTTTTAGCGGTGGAATTTCATGAACTCTTTTTTTTTCTTTTTTCAATATTTGATTTTTTTTTCTTTTTTTCTAATTTTCAGACTTGGGGGTCGTATATTAGGTGTAGATCTTTGGTAACTCTGCTGACGATGGGTGCAAAAAAATGTTGGAGAGGAAATTTTTGGGTGGACAAACTTGGGGATTCCTTGCCAATGCTCTAGGAATCTAAGTCCCTCTACTTAACTAGTGCAGCTTCCATATGTGCATGCACGTGAAAAAGGTGGATTTTTGTGGTGTCCTTTCAATCAGGGATCCAACAGGGGCACTCCAGCGACCCTACGACAAAGCTAGCGATCTATTTCTAGGGAATAATTTTTACGAAAGTTAAAAAGGGAGTGAAAAAGAGGTAGGAGAGCTAATGTTATAGGTAGGAAATCGATTCCTACACACATTAGTTAGAAAATTGGTCGAGATGCATTCAGGGAAGAAATAACTCGTAAATGGCAACAAGACAAGATAAGATTGCAAACTCAAAGTTTATGAAATGTCCTCATCAAAGGGGCTACAAAATCCTTCTTCTTGTATTGTTGCTTAAATGAAGTTGTACATATTGCACAAATGGAAGAATTTGAGAACAAGGGGGGAAACAGAGAAGAAAAATGGCTATTTGCTTTGCTTTCTCTAACTACAATGCACTCATGAGTTTACAAGATCAATTTCCAGCCCTATACAATGACGTGAAGAAGCCATTAAATATCCTCCAAGAAATGGTTACAACTTCTTCATTGGCAAGAAATAGTTTATAATTTCTTTTCAATCATTCACGTCTGTTCAAATTCTTGATTCGTGAAGAAACACAAATGGCAATTAAAACCAGACTTTTCATAATGCACCTCTTAAACTCATTTTGTAACTTTGAATTTGAACCATTCATCTTTCCTTTGAAACATTCAACCAGAGCTGTCCACGTGGGAGAAATTTCTTGGAGTGGGCGTGGAGGATGCCTTTTACATTTTGTGCCTTTTAGAGAAATGGAATTTTGGAACATTTTTTCCCGCTCACCCACTTTTGATATGGTCTTGACATGTGGCTTCACTTGAGTGGAGACAGAGTCGGCCACTTTTATAATTTTACCTTTTTTCACTGCGGGCTCAAAAAAACAAATTTCTCATGAGCCCACCTCCCTGCTTTGACCTTCGATGCGGGCTTAATATTTCAATTTCACCCTTATAGCATGATCGAGCTGCAGGTCACTTTATCACTTTTATCCCTTTTGGAAACAAGTCTCAAAATATCAACTCTCCCCAATGATCTGCCTCCCTGCTTTGACTTCTTTGATGGCGGCCTCAAGATTTGACCTTATCCTTTAAGCCCAATTCAGGTTACGGGTTTCTTTTAAGCTTTTTTCCTTTTTTACAAATAGACTCAAAGTCTCAAATCTACTTGACAACTGTTTCTCTCGCTTTGACTTTCCAATGGTGGGCTCAATATTTTACTTTTTCCTTTAAGCCCGATCGGGGCTGCGGGTCACTTTTTAACTTTTTGCCTTTGTTACAAAGAGGATCAAAGTCTCAAATCTCCCGAAGGTGCACTTCCCTACTTTGAATTTCCAACAATGGGATCAAGATTTTACTTTATCCTTTGAGCCCGATCGGGCTACGACTCACTTTTTAAATTTTGACCTTTTTACATAGAAGCTCGAAACATCAAAGTTCTCCACCGACCCACTTCCAATTAGATATGTCCACATACCCATGGACGATGGAGCCAAAATTTGATAGGGAAGAAAACACCCATCATTTCGACTATGGAAAAAATGTAGAGAAGAAGAAAACTACACCATTTTGTGCACGATCTTCAAATTTCATTCTCAAACCAAGGGATTGAAAGCAATACAAGGTTCAACGATCCATGACCATAGTAATATTTGACAATTTTATTCAAACGTGGATGATAATATAATTTTCACATGTCAAGATGGGGGAACAGAAAATTTATCAAACCACATGATGAAGAGTTTAAACAACTTCAAAGCATGAATTTCTCTATCGTTTTAGGCTTCCAACTTTATTGGAACACTTACGGAGGGCGTGAGCTCAAAATATTTGAATTTGACATAGAAAATGAGGGTATATTTTTAGAGCGACAACAAGCGGCTCTAGCTTGGGGACATGACATAGAGTGAGCATAGTGAAGAACCGACATGGGAATCCAAAATCTAAATTTCTAGACCACTGTAATTCGTTGACAAATTGCCTTATGCATCGGGCCTTATAGATTCATATAAAATTTTGAAAAAGAAATATCGGAAGAAGGAAACACATAAACATGCAATGGGAAGAAAACACACAACACACAATAGAAGGAGAAACAACACCACACAATAGAAAGGGGAAACACACTAATGGTATGAGGTAAGGGAAAAACCCACTTTTAGTGAAACACTTTCTTTTCCTCAAGAGTTACTCACGAGTGGGAAACACTAGTTGATGATGTTGTATGAAGCCGTTGATGGGTTCTAGAAAGTAGCTTTCCCTCCTCAGTTTCTTATGCAAGCTAGGTTCTTTCATAATTATCTGTGTACTTGGTAGGATTGAGTCCATGTGAGGCTCTTGATGTGAAGTCCTTGATTGGAAATTCCACTTCCTTTATTTTCTTTGAAATCAATTCCATAGTGCCAATTTCATTCCACGTTTATCCATATAGTTGATTCGCCATCGAGTGTCCTATCACTACCCTAGAGCTGATTTTTGTTCCAATTCCTCCTATATTCTGAGTTACTTTCTTTCCCAGGTCTATGCTTATTGACATTACTTCCATGGGAAACATTTGATTCATCCTTTATCTCTGCTCTAATTTGAGATGTTTGAGTATGAACAGGGGGATCAGAGACAAACTTATACTTGTCTTGTATATCCATGACATGTGTGAAGAGATCGAAAATAAGCTTAGGGTCTTCTGTAACTCCTACTACATCCAAGATTTCTTGCACGAAGTTATGCTTCATCATTTCATTCAGCTTGTCTTTGTACACCTTTGAAGAATATTTATGTTGTAGCTCAACACAAATATCAAGAGGGATTACCTCGTCATCTTGAGAATCAATGCACTCTACCAATCCTTCACCAAAAAGAGCTTCATCATCAAATGCCTCAAAATTTCGGCTTCCCTTTCTTCATCATACAAATAATATTCCTCTTCAACTAGGAAAGAAAATATCTCCATTTTTTGTTGTATCCATCAACCATTGGTTCGAGAAGGACATCATATTTCACATCTTTCTTTGTTTCAACATAGCCAACCTTCACACTAGTTGAGGCTTCCAAGTTAGCTTCATGTTTGTCTTGCATATTCATGGCTTGCATCATGAGTTCAAGACTTATCTTAGGGTCTTCTATTTCTTTCGTGGATCTAAGCATTTCTTGTATAGACATTTCTTTCAAACCTTTCACGGGATCATCACAAGCTGATTTTGTCTCTCCATAGATGTCCTGATTGATATCATCCTCATCCCCAAATGGGAATGAGAATAAATCCTCATCTTCGATAATCATCTAAGATGATTTTTCTTCTTAAAAATCATCAAGAACCATTTCCTCATGGTTTGCATCATCTGGTAATTTAGGGCTTCCCTCTTGTAACTCAAATCTCTTCAATGATTCTTCAAAGTCCAAATCAATCCGGAAGGCATGTCGGGGTTTTCAAGATAAGAAACTATGAAATGATGACCATTTCATAACTAATCAAAATGTATAACAATGGTCATGTCCAAACAGAATGTTTCAAACTTTAGTATCTTATCAAAATACAAGTGTTAGATCAAATAACTAGAGAGAGAAAAATCAACAATCCGAACACAATAGTGCTCATGTACAATGAGTTTACATAGAATCTTAATAGCTCAAATTGGAATAATAAAACTAAATCATAGAGGCAAACAAAGTTGAGACTCCCATAGTTTCATTCTATCACCATTCAACAGAGAAAACAATACAAAATATCCAAATTTTATTAAGAGACAAGTGCATGCCAAGTCAAATGATCACAAACCCATTAATGGGTATTAGTAGATCTAAGTGTTTCGACCACTTACTTGAAAATAAAAGGTAAACATATTCACGAGATATGAGCCATCTCGAAAAATTCACCTAAGAGAAAGAAACACAGAGCAAGTGAAAATAGAACCCTTGGTCTCGAGCTCGAAACCCACAATGGCAAAGCACAGTAACTCAAAGAAACCGGAGATTATAAATTCCATGTAGCATCGGCCACCATTAAAAGAATATATTATATAACTCGGAGGGAACAGATTTAGAAAGATATGCAAGTATTCAATCCCATAGAGCTTCAAAAGACCAATTCGTAGAGGAAATGAAACAAATAATTGAGCTCCTAGATCAACAATGACAGTCTCATAACCACACAGAGCTTAGAGAAAATTGAAATCCATGTAAATACGTGCATTCAGGTGGTAGAACTAGGCTCAAGAAATCTTCAATAATGGTGGTGAATGAAATTTTTCTAGGGCTTCGCCCAGAAAATGGAAATGAAAATGAATTGATTGATCATGGTCAATCTATATTGTACTCACCAAACTAAACACCAAAAAAACCTAACTCAACTCAAGTTAACGAATCAATGTTTTGGGATTGACCAGTACACAAGATCAACATCTATAGAATGATCATCAAGACCAATGCAAACCCATGTGATTCAACGTCTTGAATTGATTAGGGTACAAGATCAATGGTGAGGAGTAATCCATAGTCCAACTGCCCTCTTCCCAAAAAATAGAAGATCTAAGGGTAGAGGAATAGAAGTACCAGATCAACGGTCAGACATGCCCACCAAAGTTAAACCAAAGTCATGAATGCCCATATGTTCTCTCAATGTAAAACCCTAACCACATCTTATTTACCTCGAAGTGAGAACCACTTTGAAAAATTTCAGGGGTGAGTCATCATGGTGAAGGGGACCAACCCCATTAAATATCATTGCAATTGACCTTATAAGGTCTATGTTCAAACAAATATTCCAATATGCCAATCAAACCAAATGAGGCCTATGACTATGGTGACAAGACTATAGTCTAATAAAAATAATCAAGGTGGTCACCTTTTCAAACAATGATGGCACCAAAAGGTGAGTTAATATATACATTTATGTTAGGTTAAAGGGATCACACTACCTTAAACAAATAAAACTACCTCAACTTCCTCAAATGATAAAATCAAGTACAGGTGGCATAGCCAATGGAAGGAAAGTGCCTTTACATCATGAGCCATGTGGTCCCCACCTTCTTAAGGGGTATGTTGCAAGGTTTATCTTACATATTATCACAAGAGATAAGGAAAATTATGCATGGAGATGTTAACATCAGAGCCTGTAGGTGGTCCCCACACTTTGGGTGAGTTTGTAAAGTGTTAAGAAAAAGAATTATCTTTTTCTCACTCAAGAGCATATTATTTTGCATGTGCATCCAAGGGGGCAAGTGGATCAAAATTACAGAGGTCACATCAAGCACTAGAAGACAGAGACTGCATGCACATGGGACAAAACATGCTGACCAAGCAAGGTTTATTATTAGAAAAATTATTCACCCAACTTTATTAAAAATAGAACAAGTCAACTAAGGTTTGATTGAGTGGTATTTTTGT
Source organism: Taxus wallichiana var. yunnanensis (assembly GCA_018340775.1). Classification (NCBI taxonomy): domain Eukaryota; kingdom Viridiplantae; phylum Streptophyta; class Pinopsida; order Cupressales; family Taxaceae; genus Taxus; species Taxus wallichiana. The sequence goes on along the minus strand of CM031235.1, from coordinate 159,764,917 downwards.
AACCAAAGGCTATTAATGCCTCAATGTATTAGCATGCTTATTTTTATTCCTTTATTTATTAATAAATAAAGGATAAAAATAGGATCCATGGGTGAGTACAATTTTATTCTATTTTTAGGAAGGGTGGGATGAATATTTTTTCTATATATTATGTGCATTGGCAAAGCACAAAAGGGAGGACTTTTGGACACAAGAGTGCTGAAGTAGATTTTGCCAGTTTTCCCTTTGAATGAGAAGTATATTCTGCCTTTCCAATTATTTGCAGTCTTTTGTATGTTTATTAATCCTTGTGAATGTCAAATTCCCTGGTTAATCATCCTACCCTGTTGAAAAATTAAGTAATTTTTGCATGAATATTAGTGTGCATGTGTATCTTAACAGTATTGTTGTGAAACTTTCCCTCAATGCATCAAGTGTTTGCCTTAATATTCTGCTAAAAACTATTGGTTTTTGCATCCAGAATCCATTTTCATATCAATTGTGCATGTACTCAGTCAAAGACCTCAAACAAGTTTGGTGTATCACCTCAGTTTTGAATCCATTTTATAGACATCTTTTACCCTCAAACCCAGAATTTTTTTATGATACATCAAGAAGGAGCCGACCTTGATACTAGAGACTCACCTCAAAATAGGTATACCCATAGACCTAATGTGTTTCCATTATATCTATGAAAGAGAGAGATCCATTTGAAATCTTAGAACACCTGCAACCATCTCTCTACAGGGTGCACTTTTGAGAGATAATAATCCCCACAAAGAGGTTGAATAATTTTGCTAAGTATTGGAGATCAAAAGCATTATTTTCTTGCACAAGTGGGATTTTTATATGTTATCACGTAAGGATAGAACATAAGAGAAAAAAATTCCATTGAAATGGGTTGAATATTCAAGTGTCACATAAGAGAATTAAGTATGATTATTTAATCATCACCTACAACACAAAGGAAATAGTTGCATGCACATTGGAGAAGGCTTGCACATCAAGAAAGTGGCTAATATTAGCCAAAAATATTCACCCAATTTTATTAATTGTATTTAAAATAGAACAATTAAGCACACTTTGGATAAGTTTATTTTTTTAACTAAGGCTATGAATGCCTCATTGTAAGATAAATTCTTATTTCTTATCCCTTTATGTATTAGTGATATAGGCTAAAAAAGTATGCATGGGTGAGTACATAATGCAATCTATTTTTATGAGGGGTTGGGAGAAGTATTTTTGCTATATATTTTGTGCATTAGCAAGCCACAAAGAGGCCCATTTTGATGTAGGAGTATTGAATCATATTTTTGCTATTTCTACGGTTGAATGAGAACTAGTTATTGCCTTTCCAATTATTTGCAGTGGTGTGTATCTTTGTATTAGCTGTTAGGAATGTCAATTCCCTAAATTAATTATCTTACCTTTCTATAACTTTTGTGTTTTCTATAAATTATTAGTGTGCATGTTAATTGTTGTGTTGTTGTGATTTATCCCTCAACACACAAGTGTTTGCCTTAGGATCAAACTAAAACCCATTGGTTTGTATTTTGCAATTTTTTTGAGTTTATTGTGCATCTAGTTAGTCAAATCCCTCAATAAATTTGGTGTATCACCCCATTTTAATTTCAATTACAACAATCTTTCTTACCCTTAAAGCTCAAATTATCCCCCAAAAAAAGGTTTAGGATACATCAATAAGGAACTGGCCTTGATACCAGAGACTCACCTCAACAATAGGTATACCCACAAACCTGAGGCATTTCCATTATATCTACAGAAGTGAGGGAGAAAAGAAACATTAGAAACCCTACCGTTATCCCTCAACAAGGAGGCATTTCCTAGAGATAACCGTTTTTGGCATGCCTTGTGGGATCAAAACTACTATTGATGAATTCAAATAACCTAAGATTCAGATAATAATTCATTTGCTAACCCCATAACTCTGATTTCATAATAGTACAACAATTATCAACGTAATTAAATTTTCAACTGCAATTTTCATCCATGATTCTCCATTTTCAGCGATATTATTAGTGAGATCAACAACCTTTTTATCTATTTTCCCCCTCAGGTCATTACTTTGATCCTTATCAAAATGAATACCCTTATGATCCAGACCTTGGAAATCAATACAATTATTAGTATCATGATTATTATGTTTCTCAATATCAAGTTTATGAAGATTGTTGTGCCGATTGTGAACATCGAAACAGCTTCAATTTCAGGTACATGAATTGGAGAAGCAAATTTATCTATAAAGGAACTATATGAGAAATCACAAGTAGTGAAGAATTATAGGCATCAGTTTAATGAACCTTGTCAATGAGATTTTACCACTTACCTTCCCCATCAATATATAGTTCCCACACACTTTATTTTCCAACCAAAGCATCCCATTTATCAAATTCCAAGTTTTTAGGATGCTATAAATATTGCTCCTTCTATTCCATAGTTAAATACTTAAAGGAAATTTAGCGTTCCAAGTTTCCATTCTGATATTGTCCTAAATATAGAGCATGTACCTCAATCTTTCATTTAAAAATTACCAATTCAAGATGAAATGCAACCCATTCCTCCTCCTTCATCCATAGTATCAGTTCATGAAGGAGGAAATCATAATATTTGCAAGGAAGGGTTGCCAAGTTAAGAGAACAAAAGTCTGAATTTATTACAGAGCATGAAACAATGGGTTTCTAAATTTTAGTTCGATCATATTCTAGAGTTAGAGAAGCAACCCACTCAATATTTATAGTATGATTTTACGGTAGATCAAAAATAGGTGAAAGATGATTAAGAATATGTATATTCCGATTGTAGTGTGCATAAAGGCACCATACTCATACAACCTACCAATTCATTTGAAGAGGGTTTGCATATCATATTCAAGGATAAATAAATAAATTTAATGCATGAGAAATATGTTTGTAGCTTATCGATTCCATAATTGATGAGGAAAAGAAGATAGAGAAGTTTCAAGAAGATTCAAAATATACAAGTGAATTTAAAGACCCTTATTGTGTTGCATGCATGAAGATTGCTGAATTATTAGGGAATCATAGTGATCCACAAGGACTATTAAACGATACTACAAGTAAAATTAAGCAAAAATATTTCATTAAGGAAGAACATGAATGTTCAGGAAACATGGTGAATATGGATAGAATAGAATAATTTAACTGTACAGATGAAAAAATATTCATGTTACACCAGCTTGAAAAGGCTGAAAATATTTCAAAGTAGTTTAAAGAGGTAAAAAACCCCAAATCAGCCTCAAGATGTTATGATTGATGAAGTACAACACAATGAAAATGCGGTGAAGTTTTTAAAACAATTTCATCTTGTACCAGAGAATATACATCAGCTTTTAGAGGTTGCACAACCCTCAAAAAAACTTGAGAAAGAGATCATTGTTGAAAAGGAGGTTCATAATTTAGAACAGAACAAGAAAATAAGTTTACCAGATCCTAGGAGGCCTTTTCCTATTCGACACCTTGCTGGTTAGCAGAAAATTACAGTAGTATGAAAATTCATGCTTGTTTGAGCATAAAAATGAGCATAAAGTTGGGAAGAAGCAGTCCCAAAACCTCTTAGAACCATTTGCATATCATTTAGAAAGTGTCTTCATGTTTTGGGTGGTTTTTGGAACAAAGTTAAGGTATACGTCTCATTTTCAGTTTTGTCATGTTAATTGTTTTATAATCTAAATTCATTCTCTCAATTTTGGAGAAAGCAAAGTTGTTTTTTACCGCCTATTTCAGGCTTTGTTTAGCTTCAATTCTCTTATGGTTAGATTAGGATTTCCCTTTCAATAAGTGCAGTTCATGCACATTGCAATGTTTTTTAATTCAAAAAGTGCATTCGTGCATGTGATCCATTTACCAAATCATTTCCCAACTTTAGTTTGTTTTTTAGAAAGGTCATTTTTTAATAAAAGGTATTTTTGGTTATATGGTTTGAATCCATTCCCAATGGACTAGATCAAGGCACTTCTCTTAGAAGCTAGCAAGAATATTTCCCTGTAATTTTTCCAAAAATGTTGACAATTTTTGCACTTATGTAAAAATGGGAAACTCGAAACATTTTTTTCGATGGAAGGAATTTATTAGATGAACCTAACTAAGGAAGGGAAAGAGAAATGAAATGTCACTTTACTAGTTTCAAAATGCCTATCTTCTACTTAACATGTCTTTCCATATCATATCTCGAGTCATGATCGTGCATCATCACCCTCATGAACTAATGCAAAACACTTAATTAGATAGTAAAGACAACATATATTAAAGGTGGAAAACCCAAATCCTGCACAAGGATACCCCACTTGAGGGTTGAGGATGTTTACAGTTTATCTTATTCACTTTTTTAGTTGTTATCATTTATTTTGAGTTCATTAATTATGATTAAATGAAAGGTTCCTAGTGTGTATGAGTTGTACATTATTCATTTTACATCATGTAAATGAAAAGATAATGCAAAAGGGAATAATAGATCTCATCATATGAAGAAATTATCATTTATTTCATAATTATAAAGTATAGTAACCCACACAAGTTGTGGGAATAACTTTGAAAAACAAGTACATAAATAAAAGTACATATACGTAAAGTTGTGAACAAAGAAAGAATGGAATCCATCATTTCCTGGATTTCCATTAGTTTGGGTTGAGTTGTTGTCCTCGTTGTTCCTCTCCACCATATTTTGTAGCTAGTGATATTTTACCTAAAAGAGGAAAGATATTTTGTTAGAGCTCTAAATTTCAATCTTGATGTATTCACAACTTTAAGTAGACGAACTTTCAAGTAATACACTTGAAATTAGATAGATACATAAAAGGTTTAACAAATGAGAATCGAGAAAGTATATCTTACTATCATCCAGAGGTATAATCAATAGAAAGCGTAAGGTTTCAACTTATTTTTGAGGTATTATATATGATTGAGTTATAGTTCTATCAAATGAAAATGAATATTCAAACATCTACAAAGTGAGAAGCAGATCTTATTCTTCATGATATAACAAGAAATATCATATGGGAAAAATGAATAGCCAATCAGATTGAATATACAGAACATATTTCATAAGCTTCCCCAAATTCAGCTTCAATTATGTGAATACAACAAGGAGATATTTATAAATGAATGAAAATCAAATCTGCAAAAGTATGCTACAATAACATAGAGAACAAGTTTACACTTATGTAGGAAGAATGGAGTTCTAGAATCTGCAGATGTTTGTTTCAAATGTTTTTTACAAGGTAAATTTTTAAGAAAAAAAAGTTTGAACAACCGTATAAACATGTCCAAAATTACTAGGCATCAATGGGAAACCACTCACAACTTCATGATTCAAACTAAAATATCATATGGAAAAAAATTAATAGCCAAACAGTCGAGTAAGTTGTTCAAGTTTCACCAAACTTCATCAATAAATAACATTCCATATCCATGCAAATAGTGAGGCAATAATGCAATTTTCTTATGATATTCACAAGAGTACAACATAATAACATCAAATTTTGATGAGCAATTTGGTATACAGTTATAACTTTGTCGTTGGATTCATATTGTGCACTGTTTAAGTAGTTTCAAGAAAAATGGAGAATTTAAGAAAATAAATAAATTATGAGATCGAATCTTTAAATATAGAGCCAAAAATGCTTATTTAGAGAAGAATATCAAGATTACAAATCTGTTTTCATTCATCAAAGACACGTAGAATATCAAGCAATCAAAACACATGTAGTTGTTTCAGCTTTGTCTTATGAACACAAATTCTATTAAAAGCTAATCTGAAACATATTTTCTACGTACAAATTGTTAAAAATCATGAGCTACAATAGTTTCACAATTGAAGGAAGAAATTATCTTTTCAAAACAATGAAGATTTGATCATAAGATTGAATGGCACAACTCAAAGATCCAAATAATGCCCAAACCCCAATTTGGGTTATGCAAGTACATGGAAAATGTTACAAGTTCACTATTAAGAGTATCAAACTCCCAAATGTATAATGCCTATGAATAACTAGTTAGGTTATAAATAATGATGCTTACAAATTTGTAAATAAATGAATCTAGTCAAGGTAAAGGAAACAAGGTAATCCAAATCCACGACGAGAACAATATATAGAGAAAATCATTATGATACATAGGTTTGGGCGAGTGGTTAAGACCATGTAAATTCCCAAATGCAAAGCTCACTTTTGGAAGAAATGGATCTTGTTAGGAAATAAGAGATACAATATGTGGAATAATCCCTTACGAATCGCAATAAGAGTAGAAACTAATATGCGAGAAAATATTACAGATCTCAAATAAAAGTGCGAGAATAAATAACACAACACACAGAGACAATATTTAACATGGTTCACCCAATTTGGGCTACATCCACCAAGAACCACTTGCTCAGATTTTATTACAAGCCTCCACTCTCTCAATACAATACCCAGATCCATTTGGAGCTATGCTCAACAAACTCTACAGAATTCACACCCGAATTCAAAAAACATTTGCAATACATTTTCTTGTCTATCTATCATATGCATAAGACCATATAAATGGACAATTTCTTAAGCGATTTGATACAAAACCGTGGGTATTAAAACCATGGGAAAAAGCTGTGGGTATGAAAACAATGGGGAAAAAATTGTGGGCATCAAAACAATGGGTACCAAAAACCATGGGCCCAAAAACAGCCCATATGATTACCCATTACTCATGGGTTAATAAACCACCCATGAAAATTTTCTTTAGGGGCTTCACCCCAAACCCCCTGACCCACTCACCGGCGAGCGAGACCGTAGTAAAAATACCGAGTGTAACACATAGAAGGTGTACCACACTCGACATGAAAATAGGCTCCACAAACATAACAGATCTCAAAACTCAGAGAAATGAACTTTACCAGGCATAAGAACCATGAATGGTGAATAACAATTACAAATGTTTCATAAACAATTTACACCAGAAACGTATCAAAGATGGTAGAAGATAAACTGGATATTTTCTACAATAATATTTGTTGTGGATAAAATATAGAAACTACAACTAAGAGCATGGGTTTGAATTCGTATAACCTATCTTGATATTTAACTAAGCCATAAAAATAAGAAATAATGGTCATAGGTTCAAAAATACAAGACCTAGGTGTAGAATCCTCAAATCGGAGACAAATACATGCATAAGTCAAATAATTGAAAACCCATTAATGGGTATTAGTAGAATAGGTATTCAAACTATTCATGTGAAAATATAAGGGTGAAAATTTCATAAAACAAATATTTATTTTTGAATCAAATAACTAGAATCGTAAGCTTTGTAACTTACGACATAGGTCGATGAGTGTAAGATCGAATTGAAAATGTTGTCCCGGTTGAAAAGATAAACTTGACATAGATCAAGTACCCATCAATGGAGTTCATTGTTACAAATCAAGTAAAATAAGTAGTCCCAATTAAGAAAGGTAAATATTCATCTCGTAGTTGATCTTAGATATAGAGCTCTAGAATGAAAAAAGGTTGAATAGCTTGAATATAGAGAGGTAACAAAAGCACGAAACCTCAGCCTAATTTCCATTAATGGTGGTAAGAATTTTTTTGTAGAGTTATCATATCTTCTAGGGAGCTCAAATAATAGTACAAAAAGATTTAGGGTTTGTGTATTTTACTATCTAACTCATCAATTTACCTTAACCAAGCACCAAAGTCAAAAAATTCTACGTCTTAATATAGTAGAAACCCCTAACTCTATTGTGGTTATATTAGCCAATGACATTCAAAAGAAGGGTAAATCCATTAGGGGAAGCGGCTCAACCCCATGATATTTAAAAATTATTTCATTGACCTTTATAAGGTCTAAAATATATGATGCCGAAACTCAAAGGTCGCCGAACATTTTGTATGCCAATGATTAATAAAAAGGTCCCAAAGATTATGTTAAAGGTGTCATGATAAATCAAAGGTGATCATTGTCTAATCAAGCCCATGACTTTTGAATCAAGAATAACCACCAAGTAAACAAAGGAACATTTACCTTATGTTTTGAAAAAAACCTATTTTGCGAAGTATGTGCATGTCATGATGAGCTTAAGACAAAGAAGACACTACATGAAAAGGAGGTCAACATCAGAGCTCATGAAGACCATTTTGAAGTCCTAATTACCTTATTTTTCACAAAATAAAGGTATTTATTTTCTTACACATGCCTATAGGTGGTTCTCGTTAGGTTATGGAGCCTTTTTTCATGTGTGAAAGTGTTGAAGAATGTACACTAAGAGTAATTTATGCTTTCCACATTGTAAGACTCTACACTAAGAGGAGAAAAACATTTGGCCTAAAAATGTGCCTGATATACCAAGAAATGTGCTTTTCTCATATGGGTGGGATTTTGACCCATAGGTTTATGGGATGGTTTTGGCCCATGGTTTTTATACCCACGGTTTTTTAAAACTTCTTAAGCAGTTATCTACTTATATGGTTTTGTGCATATGGTAGGGTTGAGGTAACATTACGATGTTCATGAATTCGGGTGTGAATTATGTAGAGTTTTTTTAACTTAGCTCCAAATAGATTTGGGTATTGTATTGAGAGAGAAGTGGCTTATAATAAAATATGAGAAAGTTATTCATGGTGGAATTAGCCAAAATTGGGTGAAGCACATTAAATACTATCTCTTTGTGTTGTTCTTTTATTATTCTACACTTTTATTTCAAATCTATAATATTTTATGCATATTAGTTTCTACTATTATGATTAAGCGTGAGGTATTATTCGAATATTTTATCCCTTATTTCCTAATGATTGGTATCAGATCTTGGTTTGGTTTTCTCAAGAGTTGAATCACACCGTAATTTTTATCTTGAGTCGAGCTATGACAGATTATGGACGATCAAGGGTTGATAAATTCAATGAGAAGAATTCTAGTATTTTGAAGATGCAGATGGAGGATTACCTTTATCAAAACGATCTTTATATTCCATTTTCTCGAGAAGGTTAAAAACAATAAGAATGATGCATGCGAATGGGATTTGTTGGATAGGAAGGCACTTGCGATAATCCGGTTGTGTCTTATTATTTAATGTTTCAAAGGAAAAGATTACAAAAGAACTCATAGATGCATTTGGTAAATTATATGAAAAACTCTCTACCTCTAACAAGATATTTTTAATGAAAAATTTGTTTAATATGAAGATGTATGAGAATGATTTAGTAGCATATTATTTAAATTATTCTAATACGAGTTGTAAATATGCTATCTTTAGTTACAATAGAATTTAATGAAGAAGTTAGGGATTTATTAATTATGTGCTCTTTACCTAAGATTTAGAATAGCCTAGTAATGGAGGTAAGTAACTTGCTTCCAGCTAACCAAAATTTGAATTTTGAGGATGTTATATGCGTGATTCTAAGAGAGGAAATGCAAAGAAAAAACTCTGGGGAATCTTCTACTTTAGGGAATGCTTTGACAGTGGGAACTAGAACGAGATAGAAGAATAAATGAAGTTGTGGAAAATTGAAAGATCGGGCAAGGTAAAAATCCAAAAGCAAGATAGTATCTTCGGGTACTATGGAAAGTATGGGCATGCAAAGAAGGATTGTTGGTAGCTTTAGGACAAGAGGAAATAACGGGAATAAAAAAAAGGAGGCAAATATGGCAACGAGTAGTGTATGTCAACATGATTTGATTCTTTCTTTACACAATATTATTGAATCTTGGATTTTATATTTGCGGGCTTCTTTCCATGCTACTCCACATAGGCATTATTTTATTGATTATGTTCTAGGGGATTTTGAGAATGTTTTTCTTGGTGATGATGAGCCTTTTAACATAGTTGGAAAAGGTTCTATTTGGGTTAAGATGTAGAATGGGAATACATGTCTATTGAAGGATGTTAGACATGTGCCTACATTAAGAGGAAATTTGATATCGAGTGGGGTAGTTGGGAAGTGATGGTTGTAATGTGATATTAAGATGGACTCTTGGAAGGTGACTATTATCTCTTAAAAGTGCACCTTGTAGAGAGATGGCTGCAGGTTTTCTAAGCTTGCACAAATGATCTCTCTCTTTCATAGATCATACAATGGAAACACCTCAAATCTGTGGGTATACCTATTCTGAGGTGAGTCTACGGTATCAAGGTCAGTTCCTTATTAGTGTATCCTAAACTGATTTCTAGGAGTTTGAGAGTAAAACATGACTATAAAAATGATTAAAACTAAGGTGATACACAAAATTTGTATGAGGGATTTGAGTGAGTATATGTACAACTAATTTTTGAAGGATTCTTGATGCAAGAACCAATAGTTTTTCTATGAGAATATCTAAGGAAAGAACTTGATTGTACTAAGATAAAATCACAATAGTACTGATAAGTGAACACACACATTAAAATTTAGCAGAAAATACTTAATTTTGCAACAGGGTAAAGTGGTTGATCAGGAAATTTGCATTCAAAGATTAATGTAACATACACAAGACTGTAAAATAACTTGGAAAGGCAGAAAATATTTCACACTCAGAGGAAAAAACTGGAAAAATATTGCTTTAGTACTCATATATCCAAAAGTCCTCCATCTAGAATCCCTGTGCTTTGCAAAGGCACACAATATATAGCAAAATAAAATTTCCCACCCTTCCTAAAAATAGACTAAGGATGTACTCACCCATGCATCCTAATTTTATCCTTTATTTAATAATAAATAAAGGGATAAAATAATACAAACTAAGGCATTAATAGTCTTTGATTACATCTCAGTCAACTGAAGTTGACTATTCTATTTTTAATAAAGTTGGGTGAATAATTTTTCCAAAAATAAAATTGCTTGCTAGGCAAGTCTTTCTCCATGACATGAAACTTTGTCTCTTCTCTATTATGTCTTCTTGTGAAGCATGTAAAGAAAAATAATTCTATACATGTGAGTAAATAAATCAAAATATTTGTAATATTTGCAAAAGAAACACCCAATGTGGGGCCACCTACCATGTGTACATATTTTGATGCTCATATCTTTTGGCTCTAAAAGGTCACAATAGTGACATACTGCCAATCAATTCTAGCTCATCTCTAGAGTGGGGACCACTTTTGCATTATACTTGGTTTTGCCACCTTGTGGACTTAGCATATACCATGGTTCTTGTTGTAGGATGAGGGGACCACCTTTGATAACACACATGGCTCTCTTAGACCATGGTTTTAAAATAATCAATACTTGGTCATTTGGCCCCCTTTGATTAATATTATATGGCAATTACATAGTCGGATTTGCATGCTTAAATGGTATATAGTTTGATATCTCACCTTTTTGGTGATCATTGTGGCATAATTTGGTCAGCTTTGTTTGTTTTGGATGGACTATAGTTTAGACTTTGAAAGTCTTTTGCAATGATTTAAAATGTGGAAATGTGGGCTGGCCCCTTCCCCACATGTGACTCACCCCTCATATGCTTTGTCGGTGGCATTTGTAACTTGAGTTGAGTTTGTTGGAAAATTGGTGATCATCCTGGGCCATTGATCTTTGTACCTTTTGTATTCGATGTCGTTGATCCTTGACTATGATTAGGGTTTTGAACCAGCAATTAATGTGGTCGGTGGCAATCTGATCATGGTGATTTTATTCAAATTTTGAGGATCCCTTTTGGCCCTTGATCTTTGCACGGCTTGATCTTATCCATTAAAACATTAACTCAAGTTGAGTTAGGTTTTCTAAGCTCAGGTGGGTGAGTTAAAACAACTCAAACTCCATCATTTTGGTCATTTCACATTTTTTTGCTAAGAGGAGTAAATCCTGGAAAAATTTTCTATAGACTACCATTGTTGAAGCTTTTTCGAGCTCAAATCTCTTGGAAAAATGGATTCTGAGCTCTGAGGATTTATTTATGTTTTGTGGTCATTTCTTTGTGGGACTCAACTTTTTGAAACTTTGTAGGGTTGTGACCACCATCTTGATTATTTTGAGCTCTGTATACTCTTTCTGGGTGAGATTCGAACTCGACTTTATGTACAATATTTTCTGTGTTCTTTGCTTTTAGTAAGCTCTCTATAAGATCTTGAAGGTTGCCGTCATTATTGTTTCTTTGAGCTCGGATTTCCATTTGAACATTATTTCTATGGTTGTAGAGGGTGAAAAAGGAACATTCCGTACCTCTGTATTGGGTTCTTTTGCTCTGTTTTCAATCTCCTGAACAATATGATTTGGGGTCACTTCTAAGGTTGGAACTTTGATGCTCGATACGATCATTCTTTCAAGTTCTAATCGGTCTTTTACCATGACTGCGCTTTCTAAGTTTCTATGATGATGTAGCTATCAATTTTTTTTCAATGAGAAAAGGTAACTCTAGACCTCCTCGAGTATGATTATTACTTAATTTGTAAACACTTTGACGTTTGAGGAATCTTTGGTAGTCTATTTTTCTTTACACTCTGTGTGATTTCGAGAAGTCGGACATTGTTGTTTTTAAGTTGATGTCATTTCGAGCTTGGTCTTATTCTCTGTTTCATGGAATCTGAACATTTCCTATTTTCGTGGCCGAGTTCTTTGGGGCATTCGTGTTGAAAAACTTTCTAGGTCTTGATGAGAAAATCTTTTTTTTGAATTTGATGATTTTTGAGGACTCGATAGTTCCGTATTAACTGTTGAGTGTAAACTTTGAGCTATTCTACCCCATGAATTACAGATCTATGTATTTTGAGTTCCATTTACTTTGGCCAAATCTGTATAAATCTTCTCTATGTTGTGTTGAAATGCCATTTTTGAAGGAGTTCGAACCTTGGCTCTTTTCTGGGTAGATATAGATTTCAGTTTCATCCTTTTAGACATGTAGGTTTTGTATCACTATGAATGCCATATTTTCTGGGATATTTTCTCTGTATTCTCCATTGTGATCTTGATGGAAAAAAGTATTGCATTTATTGTGTCTTTTTCCCCCCTGCTATTGAAGCTCTATTTATGGCTATACTAAATACGATTAAATTCTTTTTCCTTTTGAACTAAATTATTTCAGTATAGCTTGATATTAACTTTCAAAAACTATTAATAACACATTTTTGAAAACTAGCATTAAAGCTGTGAACTCTTGAAGAATGCCCTTTATAATAGTAGATTTTACTCGAGATCACTTCTCATTTCTAATGTCATCATGAGATAGCTCCTTTTTTTTTTACCTATAATGGATTTTGATCATGTCATAGATGAGTACTACTTGCTTGAATGAATATACTTCAATGAAATTATAATATCTCTATGCTCTCATATTTGCTTCATTTCTAAAATACTTGACTACAACTTAGAATAGCTGAAATTTGTAAGATTATCTTGGAATCTCAATTTTCTTTGAATCTTTGTTTAAGCTATAAAGAATGCTACAAGTACTTCAATCTGATGAATGAAAGTACAGTCCATTTCTTTTCTGCATTATATATTGTATTTCCTTTCATTACAACTCTGATATGTATGATGAAAAAATATGAAATGTTGATTTTATAAGGTGAAGCCTGCAAAAATTTTCAGAATCTTTTCTTTAATGCATTTTCAGAAATAGTAGTTATATGTTCTAATCCAGAATATAGAAAGTAACACTTTTCATGTTGAACTGATATAGAAATTGAGAACTGAAAACATGTTAGCTATTTATCTTGATCATGTGATGCTTTTCTACTTTCTGTATCACTTATTTGATTTGCATAGTTCTTTTAAAGCATGTAGTAATTGAAACAACATGATGAAAATTTGTAAATGTCCATTTTACATGGTGAAAAGCCCTGTCAAATTTTCCCAAAATCTTCTCTCTCATCCTATTTCAATTTGTAATCCTTTTTTACTTTTAGCTTCAGCTTCTTGAAATCTTGATTCTCCCTCTTCTTTGCAAACTAAAAAATGTACTTCTATCTTCCATTATCTCTTCTGAGCTCTAACTTCTTCCATTTGTAGAATGTTTGTTGAACTTTGAGTTACACTCTTCCTTCTTCTTAGCATGTACTTATGACTTATTTATTTCTCTCTTTGGCTATAACATATACCTGCACACTTAGGAAAATAGTTAGGAAATATTTAGGCTTTTGGCCTCTCTTATGTCCATGTTTTCTTCTTTCTTTTCACTTTCATTCTTCTTTGAGAGAATAAAGCATGCATGCAATTTGTCCTTCAAGTAGAATACATCTCCTGCTTAGGGGAAGATTCATATGCATGAAGTAGGATAGTGTAGGAATATGGTTTGATCCCTGAGCTCATAACTGATGGTTAACTTTTCTTCTTTTCAGGTACAATGGATTCTATAATGAAGATGAAGGAGAAACAAAATATGGAGATGAAGATGCTTCAAATGAAGAACAAAAACCCCAAGGCAATGATGGGTTCACTCATACTCCTTTGCTTTCTCTTTCATGCATGTGTATCTTTCTTTTTAGTAGTTGTGCTTTACTTTTCAATTACATCCCATGGCTTGTGGGAAACATTTGACTCTCCTTGTGAATAAAGCATTGAATTCTATAAATGAGTTGTATATCTCTTTCTACATTTCTACTTTCTGTATGGATTGTATAATGAACTAAACAACTCAGTAACATAATTGAATGTCTTAATCATGAAGGAAAGAACATTGAATAGAACTTGTAACATTCAAGTAATGAACTCTAATTTTTCTGTGATCTACACTTATGTTTGTTGTTCCAAAACTTTACACTTCACCTACTCTGCAATTGGATGTCCTCATCAAGACAACACAATTGTCCTTTGGGGCTTGTGTTCTTTTGTTGAGGATGGTCATGAAATTATAGACTATGTGATCTGTTACATTTTGTAACAGCACACATAGTTGCAGATTTCATGTAATCTTTTAAATAAATCAATAATAATGACATAATCTGATGTGATCTCCCCTAGCTTAGGTATACTTCACCAATTCTATCCATCGTAACAAAGTTTTGAGTTTCCCATTTTTACACAAGTGCAAAAATTGTCAACATTTCTGGCGATCTGCGGGAAAGCTGCCTACTAGCTTATATACCTAGTGCCTTGCTCTTGTCCATTGGGCATGGAGTCTAAACATATAACAAAATTTACCTTTTTGAAAGGTCCAACCCTTCCAAAACAAACTAAAACTGGGAAAGGATCTAGTAAACCAGATCACATGCACGAATGCACTTATTGAATTGAAAAATGAGCAATGTGTAGAAACTACACTTATTGAAGGGAAATCCTACTCTAACAATCATTGTAAGATTTTCAATAACAAGTGTTTGAGAAACATACCATTCACAGGAATGGGAAGTTCCTCTCCATTTAGCTTTGAAAGATAAAAAGAATTATGTTCTTTGCAAGCTGAAATCATGTAAGGACCACTCAGAGTGTATCAAACTTTGAGTGTCTTCTGGCTTTGCATGATCAACATCCCACTTTAACACAATATCTCCTTCATTGAAGACTCTAAATTTGGCTTTCAAAAGTCTTCTTGATTTGTTTTTTTGATTCTTTTCCATATTTAAATGAGCTTGATCTCTTAGCTCTTGTAATTCCATTAACTCTGCATAACGAACCTATAATGGTTCATTCTCAAGTAGCTCCATTTGATGCAACAAATCTAATGTGGGTAACTCAACTAAAATAGGCATTCTTGCTTCTTTTCCATACACAAGTTTGTATGGTGAATTGCCAACTGATCTTTTAGGAGTCACTCTATCATCCCAAAGTGTGAATTCAACATCAGATGCCAAGCTCTTTGATTATCCTTGAGTGTTCTTCTTGATGATTCTTAACATATTCTTGTTAGTACTTTCAGCTAAGCCATTACCTTGTGGGTAATAATTAGATGAAGAACTTAGATATATTCCATGGTTGACAACCCAATCTGTTATCTTTGCACCAAGGAATGCTAAAGCATTATCTGATATGATAGTTGTTGGAACACCAAATCTACAAACTATTCCTTCATAAAAGGATAGTATCGAAGCTTCATTAGCATCTTTCAAGGCTATTGCTTTAGTCCATCGTGTAAAATAATCTATAGCAGTTAAGATCCACTTATGTCCTTGTGAAGAAGGTGGGTTTATCATGCCAATAAAATCAAGACCCCACTACATAAAAGGTTGATCAGCTGAAATAGGCTGTAAAGGCAACAAAGCAAGATGTTCTTTTCCAACAAAGAAAGCACATTTCTTACACTTTCTAATCCATTCAAAATAGTCTTTGAATATGCTAGGCCAATAATAACCTGCTTTCATAATTTTTAAAGCTATAGTACATGTTGAGAAGTGACCTCTGTAGGTCCTTCATGGAATTCTGATAATATTTTCTAAATTTTATCATAGTCAACACATCGTAACAAGATTCCATTTATATCCCTTTTGAACAACACACCATCAATGAAAAGATAAGGAATTGCTTGTAATCTAAAATATCTTCTTTTATTCTTATCCATACCTTTCGGATAGGTGCCATGTTATAAGTAGTTAACCAAATTATTCATCCACCTTGATTCTTGGATCTCTCGAGCAAGTTCAAGTTGCTGATTTTCTGGTTGGACCATATATTTTGATTGTTGATACACAATTTCAGCATGTTGTTTTGAATCATTTGGTTTTGTAGCTTGTTGTTTTTCCATATCAGCAATTAGATTTTCACATAAACCTTTACCTCGAACTGTCTTAGTAACCCGGATATCAACATCATATTCCATAACCTTTGTTATCAATTTGCTCTTTTCTCATTCAATTCTTTATTTAAAAGGAAAGCTTTCACACTTGGATGAGAAACAAGAACATGGATTTTATTGTTTGAAAGCATATACTTGAAATTATTTAGTCCTCTGACTACTAAAAGTACTTATTTTTCAAGAAATGTGTACCTTGTTTCATAATCATGCAAACTCTGTCCAAAGAAAGCAATTGGCTGCTCAATATTTTCATCATTAACCTGAGTTAAAATAGCTAAGATTGTTTCAGCTCCTGCAAGTGCATACATTGTAAAATCTTTATCGAAATTTGGATTTTCAAGAGTAGGAGCTTGAGAGATAGCTATTTTGATTTCTTTAAAACCTTCTCTCCTTCGTTGGTCTAAGAGAAATTTTCTCTTTCTTTAACATAGTTGTTAATGGTTTAACCAATGCTATAAAATCTGGAACAAATCTTCTAACAAAGTTGATTTTCCAAGAAAACTTTGCAATGCCTTCTTATGATGAGGCAATGATAGTTGTGATATAGCTTCGATTCTAAAAGGATCAATTGTTAAACCTTGTTTAGAAACAATATGGCCAAGTAATTTACCTTGATGTACTAAAAAGATCGACTTCTTGGGATTCAAAGATATTCCAAACTACCTACATAGTTGAAAAGTATGCCTTAAATGCATTAGATGTTCTTTAGAATCTTTTGAAAATATAGTCACATCATCTAAATAGACAAGGATGCATTTATTTAATAAGCTATGAAAAGCCATGTCCATTACACATTGAAATGTTGCACCGGCATTTGAAAGACCAAAAGGCATTCTTTTGTAAGTGTAAGTACCCCACTTGGTGGTAAAAGTTGTTTTGCCTATCTTCTTCTCGGACTAAAATCTGATTATATCCACTATAACCATCTAGAAGAGATAGTCTATCTGAACCTGAGACTGTTCTCAAAATATGATCCATATTTAGGAGTGGGTAATGATCTTTTAATGATGCTTTATTAAGATCTCTGAAATCCACACATAATCTGATTTCTCCATTCTTCTTCCTTATAGGAACAAGATTGGCTACCCAACTTGAATGCTTAACTGGAAAGATAATACTTGATTCAATCAACTTGGATAACTCTTTCCTCATAAGAGGTTCTATTCTAGGATTTACAGGCCTTTGTTTCTGCTTACTGAGTACTTTAGATTTTGCTACAATTTGATAGTATGTTGTGCTAAACTGGGATCAAACCCTTTCAGGTCTTGGTATCTCCAAGTGAAAACATCTTTAAATTCTCTACAAATATTAATAAATGATTGTTTTTAGCTGAGGAACATACCTTTCCGAGAAGTAAATTTTTCCCTTCATCAATTGAAATCTCTTCATAGTTATTAGCATGCATTGATAGCTTAGTTTTATCTTTTCTTAACTGATCATCAGTATTGAAGATGTCTTCCAAAGTGACAAGACCTCGAGGTAATTTATTTGTCTTTAGTTGAACAATCTGATCACCGTATAAATGTTGTAACTTATCCTGATTAAGCTGTAAAAATTTAACTTCTTGCTGAAAAAAATGCAGATTTGATCATCACTTTCAAAAACCTGCCAATTTAAATCATTATCAGGTATTGAGGGCCTGACAATTAGCTTAATATGAGGCTAAATTTTGTTTGTTTTCCATCTGTTCAGCACTTCAAAACTAGCACCAACTGCTGCAAGTCTATCTGCATGCTTGTTTTCAGCTCTAGGAATAGATTGAATATTAATGGCGTTGAAATCTTCCATTAAGTTTGAAACTCTATGTTTGTAAGACTTCATTAGTGAATTCTTACAAACATTGAAGTTTTTTACTTGATTGATAACCAACTCAGAATCACCAAAGATTTGTAATGTGTTGATACCTTTCTTTTTGGCCCAAAGTAAGCCATGAATTAATGCTTCGTATTCAGCTACATTACAAGTGCATGTAAATTGGAGACTTAAAGTTGAGAAATACCTTTTTTTTGTTAGGGAAGTGAGCATCAAACCTACTCCCTGTCCTTTCTTGTTCTTAGCTCCATCAAAATGAAGCTTCAAATCCCTTCTGCTGAATTTTCTATTTTGGACAACAAGGGAAGTGGTGTATTTTCTTCATACATATAATACACACCAAAAATATGTTCTTTGACTTCTTTAAAAGGATCATGGGCATGTTCTTCAACTGTCTTTTCATCCATAAATAGGTTAGAAACACCTTCTAATGCTGAAACCTGAGCTACATCATCAAAATTAGATTGCTCTAAAGCTGAGTAATTAGCTACTGCATTTGGAGAATGAGGCTCAATATGGAATTTGGCCAACTATTCTGAATTGATAGTAACCTTAGTGCCATAACATGTAGTAAAAAATAAGGACCAATCTAAAGAGAGACAACCTCATATTTTTGTTGGGAAATCTCTAGATAAGCACAGGCAAAGTATGGAGTTAAGATCCACAACAAGTAACATCTTGCGAGAATAGAAACATTTGGGCAAGCATGTAACGTTACCTCTAAATTTTTATTATACCAACCGTATTAGTTGTAGTTCCATCAAGTTGTAAGACACTCCTTTCTGTAGGCTCATCTTTGTAAGCCTAATTTTTCTATAATCACTTTTGGCATAATGTGCTGCGGCGCACCTTTGTCCACCATGCAATTATGAACTAAATTTTCACCAATAATCAGTGATAAATAAAATGGTGGTGGTTTCTTGATGTCATGAGCATTCATAACTTTCGAACCATCCACTTAACTTCTTTAATATGGTCTTGCTCAAAAGTTCCAAGAACCATGTTTATCTTCTAAACTTTCTTTTCTGTTGTATTTGAAAAAATATGTAGCTTAGCTAGTTCATGAGAAAGTAAATCTTGTTTTCCAGGAATACTTAGAGCATCCCACATTGAGATGTTAACATTATGCTTTTTCATTACATCAACAATGTTAAAAGAAGCAACTATCTTAGAGACAAAATCAACTATTTTAGAGTAGGCCTTAGCAAAAACTGATTCTGCTTCAGCTACCTTGGATATCTGAGGTATAAACAGTCTTCTTGGATCAGGTTGTAGCTATCTTTGATGACTTTTATCAACTGGGAAACTTGCTGATTTTTGAGGAACAACAGGGTTGTTAGTTGACTTTGGAGCTGTAGATGTTGTCTTATCAGTGACAGTAGGTAGGATAGGCCTATTTTGTTGCTTTTGATTTTCAATAGCCCTCCCTTGAGCCCTAGTAGTGACTACAATGAAATCCTCCTC
This sequence comes from Taxus wallichiana var. yunnanensis, assembly GCA_018340775.1. Taxonomy (NCBI): domain Eukaryota; kingdom Viridiplantae; phylum Streptophyta; class Pinopsida; order Cupressales; family Taxaceae; genus Taxus; species Taxus wallichiana. The sequence goes on along the minus strand of CM031235.1, from coordinate 159,745,016 downwards.
ATTAAAACTGACTAAATTCTATTCAGGTGCTTTCTAGACATGAGTCTCTTGCTGCCCACCCTCCATTTGAGGCATAAACAATGTTTCAGATTGAGGTTGTATAACAAGATTTAGATTTAGAAAAGCATTTGGGCAAGTTGTAGTTGAATGAGGTTGATTGCAAGGTTGACACCACTCCTCTGTAGCCATATTAACTGGAACTAAAGCATTAGAGGAACTAGGAGCCTTTGGGTCAAACTGCCTTTGTTGGTAAGGCTACCTATAATTTTGATTCTGTTGATAGGGCTGCCTATTTTGTTGATTTTTTGATAGGGCTGATAAGGAGCCTGGTAGGGTCTGCTAGGTAATGCAATTTTGTTCTCAATTGAAGTCAATTTATTTCCCATAGTCTGCAAAGCTTTGAATACATCATCTGATGGAGCTACAACAATGGGCTCTATGATTGTAATAGGCTGAGGAATAGGTGCTAAATCTATCGAAAAAGGAATTGATGGCCTTGGTGCTAATTTTCCAGCTTGAATTAGGCTATTTTCAGCTTGGATAGCAATATCATAAGCTGTTGGGAGTGTCTCTCCACCCATTGACTGAATCATAGTTGAGATATCATTGTTTAATGCTCTAAGATAATAAAGGAAAGCATGATCAGCTTGAGGCTTGACACTTGCTGGAATTCTCTCCCAAGTTTTGGAAAAATAGATATTGAAACTAGACATAAATTCATTTGGAGCTCTTTTAATAGTAGACAATTGTTTGATGAGAGACAAATGATCTGAATTATCCTGGAACTATTTCAGAATTTTTCACCTAAGTCATCCCAAGTTCTTATGCTACCAATTTCTAGGTTTCTATACCATTGCAAGGCTTGCCCTTTAAAAGATGCAGCTAAAAGTCTTAAAGCCACATCTTCATGAGTGATATTATGGACTGCACATAGGGTTGTAACATCTTTGATATGTTCAGTTGGTGTAACCTGATTTTCACCCGTGAAAGATGGCAAACTTTTCATGGAAGCATTAGGAATATCATGGTAAACTAGGATTACTAATGGGCTACCATTAGTAAAGGTCACAAAATTCCTAGGAGGTTGGATAGCCATTTGAAAAATTGGGATATTAATTGAGAAATTGATACATGGTGAAGGAATATTAGGAGGAGGGTTACCAAAACCAGGTCTATTATAAGGTAAAGTATTACCAACTCTTCTCCTTCTAGCAGAATTCAAAGGTAAAGAAACAAATTAGAAGGAATTCCTCTTACCGATGATCTTGTAGTCACTTTAGGCATGGAACATGCTGCAATACTAGTTTGAAATCAGCTTTGGAGTCACCAAAAGATCATAAAATCTTTAGAATAAATTAGTTACAATTTTCTCCCGAAAGTGACTTTTAATTTGCTGTAAATCTAATGTAGATCTACTATAGGTCTGAAACTCATGCAGATCTGATTCGTGGTCCCACCGGGTGTGCCAAAAACTATTATCTCTCGAAAGTGCACCCTGTAGAGAGATGGTTGTAGGTTTTCTAAGCTTGCACAAATGATCTCTCTCTTTTGTAGATACAATGGAAACACCTCAGGTCTGTGGGTATACCTATTTGAGGTGAGTCTCGGTATCAAGGTCGGTTCCTTATTGGTGTATCCTAAACTACTTTTAGGAGTTTGAGAGTAAAATATGACTATAAAATGATTAAAACTAAGGTGATACACCAAATTTTTATGAGGGCTTTGACTGAGTATATGCACAACTGATTTGTGAAGGATTCTTGATGCACGAACCAATAATTTTTTGTAGAATATCTAAGGGAAAAAAACTTGATTATACTAAGGGAGGATCACAATAGTACTAATAAGTTAACATGCACATTAAAATTTAGCAAAAAATAATGAATTTTGTAGCAGGGTAAGGTGGTTGATCAAGGAATTTGCATTCACAAGATTAATGTAACATACACAAGACTGCAAAATAACTTGGAAAGGTAGAAAATACTTCACACTCAAAGGGAAAAACTAGAAAAAATTTCTTCAGTACTCATATATCCAAAAGTCCTCAGCTAGAATCTCCTTGTGCTTTGCAAAGGCACACAATATATAGAAAAATAAATTTTCCCACCCTTCCTAAAAATAGACTAAGGTTATACTCACCCATGCATCCTAATTTTATCCTTTATTTAATAATAAATAAAGGGATAAAATAATACAAACTAGTACAAGAGGCATTAATAGCCTTTGATTACATCTCAGTCAACTGAAGTTGACTGTTCTATTTTTAATAAAGTTGGGTGAATAATTTTGCCAAAAATAAAATTGCTTGCTAGGCAAGTCTTTCTCCATGACATGCAACTTTGTCTCTTCTCTGTTCTATCTTCTTGTGAAGCATGCAAAAAAATTAATTCTATGCCTGTGAGTAAATAAATCAAAATATTTGCAATATTTGCAAAACAAACACCCAATGTGGGGCCACATATTTTGATGTTGACATCTCTTTTGGCTCCAAAAGGTCACAATAGTGACATACTGCCAATCAATTCTAGCTCATCTCTAGAGTGGGGACCACTTTTGCATTATACTTGGTTTTTCCACCTTGTGGACTTAGCATATACCATGGTTCTTGTCATAGGATGAGGGGACAACCTTTGATAACACACATGGCTCTCTTAGACCATGGTTTGAAAATAATCAATACTTGGTCATTCGTCCCCCCTTTGATTAATATTACATGGCAATTACATAGTCAGCTTTGCATGCTCAAATGGTAAATTTTGATATCTCACCTTTTCGGTGATCATTGTGGAATAATTTGGTTGGATTTGTTTGTTTTGGATGGACTATAGTTTAGACTTTGAAAGTATTTTACAATGATTTAAAATGTGGACACGTGGGTTGGCCCCTTCCCCACAGTGACTCACCCCTCATACGCTTTGTTGGTGGCATTTGTAACTTGAGTTAAGTTTGTTGGAAAATTGGTGATCATCTTGGGCCATTGATCTTTGTACCTTTTGTATTCGATGTCATTGATCCTTGACTATGATTAGGGTTTTGAACTAAAAATTAATGTGGTGGTGGCAATCGATCATGGTGATTTTCTTTAAATTTTGAGGATCCCTTTTGGCCCTTGATCTTTGCACGGCCTGATCTTGTCCATTGAAACATTAACTCAAGTTGAGTTAGGTTTTCTAAGCTCAGGTGGGTGAGTTAAAACAACTCGAACTCCACCATTTTGGTCATTTCACATTTGCTCACTAAGAGTGGTGAATCCCTAGCAAAATTTCTATAAAGCTGTCGTTGTTGAAGCTCTTTCAAGCTCGAATTTCTGGCAAAATGGATTCTAAGCTCGGTTTATTTGTGTTTCGTGGTCGTTTCTTCATTGGACTTGGATTTTGGAAACTTTGTAGGGTTGTGACTACCATCTTGATTATTTCAAGCTCTGTATACTCTTTCTGGGTGAGATTCGAACTCGGCTTTATGTACAAGATTTTTTATGTTCTTTGCTTTTAGTAAGCTCTCTGTAAGATCTTGAAGGCTTCGTCATTATTGTTTCTTTGAGCTCAGCTTTCCTTTTGAACATTAGTTCCATGGTTGCAGAGGGTGAATAAGGAACATCCCGTACCTTTGTATTGGGTTCTTTTGCTCTATTTTCGATCTCCTAAACAATATGATTTGGGGTCACTTCAAGGTTGGAACTTTTGAGCTCGATATGATCATTCTTTCAAGTTCCATTCAGTCTTTTACCGTGACTGCATTTTTTGAGTTTCTGTGATGATGTAGCTATCAATTTGTTCAATGAGAAAAGGTAACTCTAGACCTCCTCGAGTATGATTATTACTTCATTTGTAAACACTTCGATGTTTGAGGAATACTAGTAGTCTATTCTTTCTTTGCATTCCTATGTTATTTCGAGGCTCGACCTTAGTTGTTTTTGAGTTGATGTCATTTCTGAGCTTGGTCTTATTCTTTGTTTCATGGAATCTGAACATTTCTTGTATCTCATGGGTGAATTCTTTGGGGGATTCGAGTTGAAAAAACGTTGGGTCCTTGTCTTTCCTGTTCTAAATTTGATGATTTTTAAGGACTTGAGAGTTTTGTATTAACTGGTGACTGTAAAATTTGAGCTCTTCTTCCTTGTGAATTACAGATATGTGTATTTTGAGTTCCATTTAATTTGGCCAAATCTGTATAAATCTTCTCTATGCTTGGTGTTGAAATGCCATTTTTGAAGGAGTTCGAACCTTGGCTCTTTTCTGGGTAGATATAGATTTCAGTTTCATCCTTTCTCTGACAGTTTCCATATCACTATGAATGCCATATTTTCTGGGATATTTTCTCTGTATTCTCCATTGTGAGCTTGATGGGAAAAATTATTGCATTTATTGTGTCTTTGTGCCCTCTGCTATTGAGGCTCTATTTATGGCTATGCTGAATATGATTAGCTTATTTTTCCTTTCGAACTCCATTATTTTGTAGCTTGATATAGCTTTCAAAAACCATCACTAGCACCTTTTTGAAAACTAGCATTAAACTATGAACTCTACAGGAACTCTGCCTTGCAACTAGTGTACCATTCTTGAACAAGTATTTGATGTGTTTATCAAAACTGATCCTTTCATCTGAGTATGTATTCATGAAGACCTGTAGCTTACTTTGATCTTTGCTTGTATAACTATTGTATGATGATCATTCATGCACTTTGTGTTTTCTGTAACTTACTTCAAATTGTTCCTTGAGAGCTCTTGCTACCCAATACACATATTTCAATCATTCAGGATTTAAGAAAAATGTTCCCATTAACTGTTGACTGAGTGAAATATATAGAACTTGGATTCACTATTTTATATTTTTAGAGATCTTCATCCTTTACTCTATTCTAAAGATAGTTATATCTTAAATTTGGGTTATTATCTCTTTCTAAAGCCCTTTATAACTATAGATTTTACTTGAATCACTTCTCACTTCTAATGTAATCATGAGATAGCTCCTTTGTTTACCTGTAATGGCTTCTGATCATGTCATAGATGAGTACTACTTTGCTTGAATGAATATACTTCAATGACATTATAGTATCTTTGTGCTCTCATATTTGCTTCATTTCTAAAATACTTGACTATAACTTAGAATAGCTGAAATTTGTAAGATTATCTTGGAATCTCAATTTTCTTCAGTTGTTTAAGCTATAAAGAATGCTCCAAGTACTTCAATCTGATGAATGAAAGTATAGTCCATTTCTTTTCTACATTATATATTGTATTTCCTTTCATTACAACTGACTACGATATGTATGCTTTGAAAAAATCTGAAATGTTGATTTTAAGGTGAAGCCCTGGAAAAAAATTTCAAAATCTTTTCTTTAATGCATTTTCAGAAATAGTAGTTATATGTTCTGATCCAGAATACAGAAAGTAACACTTTTCATGCTGAATTGATATAGCAATTGAGAACTGAAAACATGTTAGTTGTTTATCTTGATCATATCGTGCTTTTCTCTTTTCGTATCACTTATTTGATTTGCATAGTTCTTTTAAAGCATGTAGTAATTGAAAAACATGATGAAAAGTTGTAAATGTCCATTTTACATGGTGAAGCCCTGTCAAAATTTTCCCAAATCTTCTCTCTCATCCTATTTCAGCTATAATCCTTTTTTACTTTTAGCTTCAGCTTCTTGAAATCTGATTCTCCCTCTTCTTTGCAAACTAAAAAATGTACTTCTATCTTCCATTATCTCTTCTAAGCTCTAACTTCTTCCATTTGCAGAATGTTTGTTGAACTTTGAGTTGCACTCTTCCTTCTTCTTAGCATGTACTTATGACTTATTTATTTCTCTCTTTGGCTGCAACCTATACCTGCACACTTAGGAAAACAGTTAGGAAATATTTAGGCTTTTGGCCTCTCTTATGTCCATGTTTTCTTCTTTCTTTTAACTTTTCTTCTTGCTGAGAGAATAAAGCATGCATGTAGTTTGTCCTTCAAGTAGAATACATCTCCTGCTTAGGGGAAGATTCATATGCATGAAGTAGGATAGTGTAGGAATATGATTTGATCCCTGAGCTCGTAACTGATGGTTAACTCTTCTTCTTTTTAGGTACAATGGCTTCTATAATGAAGATGAAAGGAGAAACAAAATATGGAGATGAAGATGCTTCAAATGAAGAACAGAAACCCCAAGGAAATGATGGGTTCACTCATACTCCTTTGCTTTCTCTTTCATGAATGTGTATCTTTCTTTTCGTAAAAGTAGTGTGCTTTACTTTTAGTTATATCCCATGACTTGTGTGAGAAACATTTGACTCTCCTTGTGAATAAAGCATTGAATTCTATAAATGAGTTGTATATCTCATTATGAATTTTTTTTTTGTATGGATTGTATAATCAACTAAACAACTTAGTAACATAATTGAATGTCTTAATCATGAAGGAAAGAACATTGAATAGAACTTATAACATTCAGTAATGAACTCTAATTTTTTGTGATCTACACTTATGTTTGTTGTTCCAAAACTTTACACTTCACCTACTTTACAGCTGAATGTCCTCATCAAGACAACACAATTGTCCTTCGGGCTTGTGTTCTTTTGTTGAGGATGGTCATAAAATTACAGACTATGTGATCTATTACATTTTTGTAACACACATAGTTGCATATTTCATGTAATCTTTTAAATAAATCTACAAAGAACAACATAATTTGATGTGATTAAGCACTTATAGCACTAATCTTTGTAATCTTGTGGCTTGAAGTAGAACATGACATCGTGCCACTATAGGCTCAAGAATATGAGCCATAAGGGCATGGAGATCATAAAGAAGAATTTTTCTTGATATACGAAACAAATTTGGACTTGTGAGGACTACATATATGGGAAATAGAATCAAGTAAGTTTTCTCAAGGTTTGACCAACATAGAAAGAGAATAAGTTAGAGTGGTGCATTCTAATGTGTTGGGGCTAAATCGGGAATCATCTCTTGTTGTTTCAAGTTATTATGTTACTTTTATTGATGATGCAACAAGATTTTTTTGTTTTATTTTATTAGAAACAAATCCAATGTATTTTATAATTTTGTTAAATGGAAAGCCTTCGTAGAGAATGAAACATGTCTCAAGTTAAAATGTCTCAAGTTAGATAATGGAGGGGATTATTAGTAATGAATTTGATGATTATTGTTCTAATAATGGAGTCCTTAGGAAAAATATGGTTCTAGGAACTCCACGGAAAAATGGGGTGTCGAGAAAGGATTAACATAATAATAATATAACATACTAGGAGAAAAAGGTTACAGTTTGTGTACTTGATAAAGAGGACCCTCAAGTTCCTTCGATGAAGGCATACTTGAGGAGGCTTGGTATGGTAATAAAGTTTATTATTCATTAATTAGAGTCTTTGGATGTGAGTTGTTTTTCTATATAGACAAGGATGATAGGACTAATATAGAGGATAAATCAAAAAAAAAAAAAAATTCATTGGTTATGGTGGTGCTTGACTTTGGATATAAATCTTTGGAGTATTAAGGAAAAGAAAATCATTCGATCTAGGGATGTGGTCTTTAATGAAATATTCATTTATAAGATGTAGTTATAGGAAAATAGGGAAGAATCCAATAAATAATATGTAGTGGTAGAGGATCTCCTAGATGGGAAAGTGACACATGAATCGGTTTAGGAACCTCATCAAGGAACCCTAAACTCCTATATTGAAGAGTTCTTCTAGGGTAAGAAGAGAACCAGAGGCGTTTTACTCCTTCTCTTTATTATTTATTACTCACTTTGAAAGTGGAGAGCCAAAGATCTTTAATGAAGCAATATAGGTAGATGCAAGTAAGATGTGGGAGCAAGCCATGGATGAGGAGCATCATGATCTCATAGAGAACCAAAAATGGGGTTTGATGAATTTCTGAAGGAAAAATGTCATTACATAACAAGTGGGTGTACAAATTCAAAGAGGAATAAGGAGACAATAAAATATACAAGGCTCGGTTGGTGGTCAAGGGTTTGTAAAGGAAAAAAGGTATAGATTTTGATGAGATTCTTTATCCTATAATAAAAATGACTTTTATTTGACCTATTATTGGAATAGTGGAAAAATAATACTTGCACTTAGATAAGCTTGATGTAAATACTTCATTTCTTCATGGTGATTTGGAGGAGGATCTATATATGCATCAGCCATAGGGCTATGGGGTCAAAGGTAAAGACGAGATGGTGGGAAAACTTAAAAAGAGATTATATGGCTTGAAAAAGATCCACATCAATGGTATAAATAATTTTATAGCTTCTCGATTAAGGAATATTATATTAGATGCCATTCTAACCATTGTGTCTATAAAAAGAAATTTGAGGATGGCAGTTATATTATCCTATGTCTATATGTGGATGACATGTTGGTTGCAGGTAAAAACATGCAGGAAATAAAAGTACTCAAGAAGAAACTAAGTGACACCTTTTCTATGAAGGATTTGCGGGAATCCAAAAAAATCCTTGATATGATGATATCTCAGGATAGGAAGGAATAAAAATTGACTTTATCTTAGGAAGAGTACATTAAGAAGGTCTTGGAGAGGTTTAATATGTAGGATACTAAACCATTTGGGACTCCTTTGGCAGGCCATTTCAAGTTATCAAATGTGTTGTGTCCCAAGACAGAGAAGGAAAGAAACCACAAGTCCAAGTTACCTTACTCATACACAGATTGGTAGTTCTTTGTATGCCATGGTGTGAACCGGGCCTAATATTTCCAATCCAAAGTGGGATGAGTGAGTAGATATATGATTGATCTAGGTAGAGATCGGCGGCAGCGAGGAAATAAAGTGGATCCTTCCATATTTGAGAGGGATCATGGGGAAATTTTTGTGCTACTGAGTTGATCGAGACACCATTTTGTGTGGTTATGTAGATTCGAGATATGGTGGAGATATAGACAACATGAGGAGCACATCATGTTATATTTACATTGTATGTGGGCTATCGGTGAGATGGAGTTTATGACTAAAGAATTTGGTGGCTTCATTAACCATGGAGGATGAGTATGTTTCTTCCACATAGGCAAGCAAAGAGATGATTTGGCTACAAAAATTTCTTGAGGACTTGGGGCATAAGCAAAAGGAAAGGAAGTTTCATATTGATAGTAAGAGTGCTATACACCTAGCTAAGAACTTTTCTTTCCACTCTAGGACAAAAGATATACAACTTAGGTAACATTTCATTAGGAAAGATTTGGAGGAAGAGAAGTTAAATTTTGAAAAGATTCATACACGTTAGAATCCTACAAACATGATGACCAAGGTGTTCACAAAGGAGAAAATCAAGTTATGTTCACAAGGGAGAAGATCAATTTGTATTCACCATTGGTTGGTCTTTAAAGATGATAGTGATGGGTTAAGAAGCTTGCTCAAAGGAAAACTAGTCTCCATGTGGGATATTTTTAGGTTGTGGAGCATGTTTTCATGTGTGAAAGTGTTGAAGACTCGTACACTAAGAGTCTTGTACAATTTGCATTGGCCTCGAAAAATGTTCCCGATACACCAAGAAATGTTCTTTTCTCATATGGGTAGGATTTTTGACCCTTATGTTTATGGGACGGTTTTGGCCCATGGTTTTGTAGAGCTGCTTAGCAGATTGTCTACTTATGTGGTTTTGTACATATGGTAGGGTTGATGTAACATTATAGATGTGCGTCAATTCGGGTGTGAATTCTCAGTAGAGTTTTTTTAGCATAGCTCCAAATAGATCTGGGTATTGTATTGAGAGAGTGGTGGCTTATAATAAAATCGACCAAGTGATTCTTGGTGGATGTAGCCCAAATTGGGTGAACCATATTAAATATTGTCTCTTTGTGTTATTCTTTTATTATTCTACACTTTTATTTCAGGTCTATAATATTTTATGAATATTAGTTTCTACTATTGTGATTATTTGAGGGATTATTCCACATATTTTATCCCGTATTTCCTAACTAGTCCCCATAGAGAGGTTGAATAATTTTTCTAACTATTGAAGATCAAAAGCATTATATTCTTGCAGGTGGAATTTTTAGATGTTATCACATAAAGACAGAACATAGAAAAAGTATGAATTTCCTATATAATGCGGGTGAATATTCAAGTGTCACATCAAAGAATTAAGTATGATTATTTAATCATCACCTACAACAGAAAGGAAATAGTTACATGTACATTAGAGAAGACTTGCACATCAAGCAAGTGGCTAATATTAGCCAAAAATATTCACCCAAGTTTATTAATTATATTAAAATAGAGTAGTCAACTACACTTTGACTAAGTGTATTTTGTAACTAATGTTATTAATGCCTCATTAATTTATTCATGATAAAGGCTAAAAAATAGAATTCATGTGTGAGTATAGAGCGTAATCTATTTTTAAGAGGGGTTGGGTGAAGTATTTTTGTTATATATTGTGTGCATTAGCAAGGCACAAGGAGGACTTTTTGATGTAGCAGTGTTGAAGAATTTTTGGCCAGTTTTTCCCTTAAATGAGAACCAGTTATTGCCTTTCCAATTATTTGGAGTGGTTTGTATAATTTTTTTAGCTCTTTTGAATGTCAATTCCCAAAATTAATTATATTACCTTGCTGCAAATTTGGTGTTTTCTATACAGTCTTAGTGTGCATGTTATTTGCTTTGTTATTTTTATTTATCCCTCAACACACAAGTGTTTTCCTTAGGATCAAGCTGAAACCCATTGGTTCATGTTTCATCATTTTTTTCTCATTTTATTGTGCATGTACTCAGTCAAAGCCCTCAATCATTTTGGTGTATCACCCCATTTCAATTTTAGTTACAACAATCTTTCTTATCCTTAAAACTCCAAAACCCCAAAAAAATAGTTTAGGATACATCAATAAGGAACTGGCCTTGATACCAAAGAATCACCTCAACAATAGGTATACCCACAGACTTGAGGTGTTTCCATTATATCTACAGAAGTGAGGGAGAGAAGCAAGCTTAGAACCCCTGTTATTATCCATCAACCAAGGTGCACTTCTAAGAGATAACATATGCTACATTGGAAAACTATCTTCGAGTGGCGTTTCAGAGAAATATAGCACTAGAGATGCCTACGTGGAGTACATGTGACCTTCATCAAAATATTTTCCATGTTCCATTGTTTTTTTCATTGGGCACTTGAGACAACATGGAGTTAACAAGCCATTCTAGCATAGAAGGTTGTTTTAGCATTTTCCTTCCTATTTAAATTGGACACTAGGATCCGTGAAGTGCATGTCGGAAGGATTTGTGATGTTTGTAGAGTGGAAAGGAGAAAGTGAATTGGAAAGCTAACACAATCTTTAATGAAATCAACATTTTTGGCCCTTCCTTCGTTATAAAAATGTTTAATTTTGTCCCTAGTCTATTATTATGAAAAGAAAATAAAACTTTGTGTTTTTACATGCCTTTAGTTTTAAATAGTTCATTTAAATTCCTAATTTTAGGAAAAACAAATTAAAAAATAAATTCTTTGAAACATTCCTTGTTTTAACATCAATCTATGTTTAATCATAATCTATTTTTATGATAAAATACCTAAATGTGATAGCCACATGTAACATTTTTAGAAGACACACTAATTTTATTTATTTCAAGCTATCATAGATGGAAGAATATATAATATTGCACAACAATGTTGATTTGAGCTTGAGATACTTTTTTTTATTTGAAATATATTATTTATTTTATTTCGTTGTTCACTGTTTGATTTTTATAATTTCTAAAAATTGGTATCAAAGCATTGTTTATCAACAGGTTTTAAAATTGACTACAAGATATGGCTTCTACATCGGTCTATAGACATCACAATTTATAGAAAAGAATTACGAGTATTGGTCACTATCCATGAAGGCATTATTCAATTCCCGGGATGTGTAGGAAATCGTAGATAATGGGTAAAAATAGAACTGTAGATGCAACAATGTATAAAAATTGTCACATGCAGAGAGACACTTTGAAGGAATTAAGAAAGAAATATGGAAAATATCTTTTTATAGTCATTAAACCATGCATGAAAGCATCCTCCTTAGAGTGGAAAAATCTAGTAAAGCACAAATATCATGGGGCACTCTCCTAAGTTATGTATCAAGATAAGGAGAAAGTAAAAATAAAAAAACTACAATTACTTTGAAGAGATTATGAAAATATGTTAATGAAAGATTTAGATTCTGTAAAATGATTCTTTGCTTTTGCATTTGGTTTAGTCAATCAAATTAAATTCCATGGAGAAACTATCGAAGACAAAAGGATTGTTGAAAATTATCTTAGAAGTTTTCCTATAAAACTAGATCCATTGGTTATTTCTATTAAAGAAACTAAGGATCTAAGTTAGTTTTCAATTGATGAGTTACATGCATCACTAATAAATCATGAATAGAGGTTTAATAGATCACATGGTGTTATAGATCAATATTTTTCATCACAGATATCAGGAATTCATGGAGGAGGAAGAGGAAGCTTTATCCCTAGAGGTAGAGGATGAATTTCATCTATAACATTATTCCATCAAACTCAAGTAGAAGAAGACATACTCAAGAGCATAATCATAATTATATTTATGGTTAGAGACAAGATAAGTTGCATGTGTAGTTTCACTATCACAAGAGATATGAGTACGATTCTTATGATTGTAGAAAAAATTAGTATGATCAAAACATGAAGAAACAAAATCAAGTTGGGTGCTCTACTCCATGCTTCTTATTTATTGCATGCACAAATATTGTTGAAGCAATACCTTCTTTATCACCTATTGAATGTAATCTATCACAAGTGAGTCCTTATGATGTATGGTATTTGGATTCTAGTTGCATAGTAATAACACATGAGGTAACTTAGATTTATTTTCGATTTCAATGAGTCAAGACTGGACATACGGTACCCTTAGGAATAATAATACAATGTATGAAAAATTCAAAGGAACAATCAACATTATAACTAAAAAATGAGAGAAAAATATTATGCATGATGTTTATTATGTTGTAGGTTTGAAGAAAATTCTTAGGAGTATTGGTCAATTGGTACAAAAAGGATACAAAGGTTACATTGAAGAAAACAAATGTGTTATCATGGATAAATCTCTAATTGCTCATTTGATTTTTAAATTCAAAATGAAGATAAATAAAATTTCTCCTTTGGATCAGTTTGGAGCTCAAGCCACATTTAAATCGCATGCTACTGAGATCACTCCGGAGCTGAAGGTATTAAATAAGCTATTCATTTAATTGTTTAACACAAATTGTTGCTATGGCTTCTCATGTTTGGTCATTTAAATTTTGCTGGTTTGAATTGTTTGGTGCTTGATTCAATCTCACCTTGTTTGTTCAAAAAAATCTTCAGTTTGCATGGTTTGAAGTATTTTCTATCTCCTTGTGTGGATGCGTAAATTTTTTATCTTTACCAGGGTGTTGTTGTAAATCTGTCTCTATGGTCATGGATCACATTGAGCCAGGTATTGTTCTGGTTTCTTTGTCCATGAGAAAAAAATTGTAATTTGGGTGTGAATTTGGGGTTTCCCCTGCATTTTATTTTTCCACAGTCGTGTCTTCTGTGTCAATTTTGTCCCAACGTCTATGGCTACATGGTCATCTTTAATTAGATGAGGCACGGTGGGTCTATTTGGTGAACTGGTCACTTTTTTCACTTTTTGTCACATTTGTAAAAAATTTCAAATTGGTCTCATGGCTTCAATAAATTCTAATTGGCTAGTCAATGATATGAAGTGAAAGAGAAATTTCTTACTTTGGCCCTGAAAAGTGTACACGTGTCATAAGTCGAGCATTGCGCAGGAAGGTGGGCAATATTGGCATTTTGAGACAAGTATGAATAAAGGAATGAAAATATAAAAGGAATGCCTAAGGCCCACAAAAGGACATGTGGCGGTTCAAAAATTCAAAGGTAGAGAGGTGGATTGTCGGAGAATTTTGAAGATTTTTTCCTTTTTGTGAAAAGGATAAAAGTTATAAAATGAGCCACGATTCCATTGGGGACCAAATAATGTCACATGTTTGAGTCAGCATTGAAAATTCAAAGCAGGGAGGTGGGTCGCTAGAGCACTTTAGGAATTTTGGCTTTTTTGTAAAAAGGAGTAAGGTATAAAAGTGAAGCATGACCCCATAAGTGCCCAGATAAAGCCACGTGTTGAGTTTACATCAAAGACGGAAGGCGGGTCACCGGAGGTATTCTGGAATTTTTGATTTGTTTTGAAAAGGTAAAAAGGTGTAAAAATAAGTCATGACTCTGCCATCACCCTAGGAAAGCCACGTGTTAAACCTATATTGAAAGCGGGGAGGTGGGTCACCGGGGCATTTTGAGATTCTTGGCTTTGTTTTGAAAAAGAATGAAAGTCATAAAGTAAGCCGCAACCTCGTTGACACCTAGGAAAGCCACGTGTAAAGCCTATATCAAAAGTGGATGGGCGGGCCAAATTGTCCAAAAATGCACAATTTCTTTAAGTGATACAAAATGTGAAAAGAACCCATAGTCCACTTTAGCTAATATATTTTCCACATGGATGACTCAATTTTGAAGTTTTGAAAGATAGAATTAATGGCTATGATACTAATGCATTTAGTTGTGCCGTCATTAACGCTCAGGACCTCAAGAGATTTGAATGCATTTCATCTTTTATTGTTAATTTCATGGTCTCTTGTCATTTTTATCAGTGAAGTGTAATCAGAATTGTTGTGGAGCTCAATTTGTGAACCTGAGAAGTGTGAAAGTTGTTTTGAATCAGAATTGCTTGGGTACCTATAGAAAACCACCAGGATGAAGAGAAGGAAGCTATAGGCGTAAAGGATGATCAACAAGATTACGTGCATTCTTCCTCTTTTTTTGTGTGCATCATGTTTTTAGAATCAGGAGGGAATGCTCCAAATAATTTTCCAGAAGTGACAACTAGACGCCCCAGTTAAAAACAACCGGTGGAAATAATTGAAAAAGCTTATCTTTTGTACACCTGGCAGCTTTGGGTGTAAATTTGTTAAATATCACTTTCTGGAAAAAACTGTAACAAACAAAGTATTTCTCAAATATTCTTCTTTTGGGGGAAAATTTGGGATGAGTGAGCGAGTAAAATTGTATAAAAGCAATGAGAATAGTCTTGTATAGGGGGGTTTTTTTTTCTGGGAAAGTTTGAGAAAAACCATTTTATCTGAGATACCATCTGAGAAAGCAGTTTATTTTCTTGTGTTTTGGATTTAATCATGTAAAGATGGTTGTGAGTGTACAACCATTGACAATCTCTCGAGAATTTTGAAGAAACTCTCCCTATTTGTGAATCTAGTGAACCTTGAATAAATTTGTGTTGATCATGAGCATAATTGTGTTTGCTTTTATTTCAGAATGTTTTCAAATAGTTTTTCATGTTCCTATTATAGTATTATTTTAAAATCCCTCTGAATCACACAAGATCTTATCCATGTGGTAGTATTGTGGCATTAGCAATTTCATTGTGTGGAGAGCTTTCATCTTACAATGAAATAAACAATTTAAAATCACTTTACTTACACTTTGTTGATAAAGATTGTTTGTTAGCTTATGAGTGTATCTTAGGTGTGACTAATAAGGGATTTCCAACATTTAATTGAGTCTTTAACATGATCCTTTGTGTTGAATTCTTGAAAAGTATATGAGATTGTGCATCTCTAGGCCTCCATTGATACTTAACTTTTTGGTGAAGGACTATTTTAGCTATTTTGAATTATTTTGTCGTGAGTGTTCCAATATTTGTAAAGGCTCTCAAGCATTTGGTATAATCAAGTTTATCTTGCTTAACTTCCTACCAAAAAATTCTCAAATGGTAAATCCTACATGAACTACACATGTTTCTACTATGTATCCACAGAGATTTAACAAATTTTATTGCCAAAATATGCAGAGACAATCAAGTTTCAATTATTGTCTTTAGTAACCCAAACCTTGTCCAAAAACATATCCACTCTCTAGTGGGACAACTCGTGAGAGTTAGATTGTGTTGTATTGATCATATTTTCTCAAGGTTTTCATGAAAATTGTGCAATGAAGGATCTCTTGATATCCTTCACCAACACGGGTTACAGAATGGGTCCTATCACCCTGGTTGAAGGCACAACCTAAAGTAGTGAGGGTAGATCAAACCCTTAGTAATGTGCTATCAACTTCTCCAATGCCTGAGTAACAAAGAGTCAATTGAATCCCTCCCTGGCTACAAAATGACTTATATCATGATTTGTTTGTCTCTAAGCATCCTGTCAGTTTCGTGATGTTGCTGCTCTTGCGGCAGAGAATCAATTTGGATACCAACACCAAAATGGCATTGTTGCCGGGGATTATTTGAATTGCAGAGGATTATTTGAACACCAAGACCTATTTTTGTGGAAACAACACCGAAATGGCACCATTTCTAGGGACTATTTGAATTGTAGAGGATTATTTGAACACTGGGACCTATTTGTGTGGCAACAACACCAAAATGGCACCATTTTTGGGGATTATTTGAATTGTAGAGGATTATTTGAACACCAGGACCTATTTTTGTGACAACAACACTAAAATGGCACCATGTCCAGGATTATTTGAATTGCAGAGGATTATTTGAACATTGGGACCTATTTGTGCAACAACAACACCAAAATGGTGTTGTTGCGAGGACTATTTTTACAAATGCGTACACATACCGACCCTGGTAATGTTTCTTACATGGTTTAAGTAAAAATAAGTTGTTTAAATATTATCCTTTGTTGAGATTTGTAATATTTGTGCAAGATTACAAGTTCATTGTGTAATATTTCAAGTTTCTAGTGGTTATTGCACTAAATTTTTATCAATAGTGATAAATGTGGGTAAAGGAAGGTTAGAACTATTAAGTTTTGCATAAATTAAGCATTGATAAACACTTGGAGAGTTACTTATAGTGTATCTACACAACTAAGTTGAAAATACTTAGTGGCGACTCCATCTTTGAATTAAAATTTTGATGATTACCAGTGTCTTAACCTGTGTCAAGTGAAAATTTTAAGTCGATATTTTTAAAGCTAGAGGGAAGAAGGTCTTTTTACCAACGATCCTACTAAAAATTTATTTCTAGAACTAGGAAAACAAAATTTAGAAGTTAAATAAGTATGAAAAGTTGTTTGAAATCAAGAATAAAAAAGGAGATATCGATTACGAAGGCGATCAATTTATGGTTGAATATTACCATACATCTTCAAGTGATTCTAAACCAAGTAATATTTATATAAATTTGAGTTCTCCAACTAGAGAGGGGACATCATTTGTGTGCAAAAGTGTGCATCTCAGTTTTCCCTATTTATTTTAAGGTTGATAGGGTTTTCCGTGAAGCTAATTCATTAGAGAATATCTATTTTGAAATCTATATTCCTATGCTCCAAATACCGCTTATTCCCTATCATTTTGTTTCTCCTGTAAATTCACCGCCTCAAGCCAATATGGCCCAACCTCCACCTAGACGTCATTTTTTTGTCAACACTTTTAGACCTATAGATTTTAGAGGTATGGATGGATATCCTAATATGGTGCCACAAGATGTCAGATATAGGTTGCCAAAATTTCAAGAGAATAATGCCATCATTGGTGACCACCATTTAAGACTCTTTGTTAATATGATGAAATATTTTGAAATTGAGTTTGAACACATGTATATAAAAGCTGTTTATTCATAGTATTAAGGAGGATGCACGGTAGTACAGGATTTACTAGATAATTCAATAGATACATGGACCAAGATGAAAAATTCCTTTAGATTACAATATGGGGATAAGACAGATCCCGGTGTTCCTTTTATACGAATTTGAAAATATAAAGAAAAATCCAAATGAATATGTCCATTATTTATATACTCGGTTTAATAAGACCTTGAATAGGCTACCTATAATCCTAAGGCCAACTGATGAGTCTGTTTGATAAAATATTTGCATTCTTTTGATAAAAAGGTTGCTTATTACTTGAGAGATAAGAACCCGAGAACATCGAGGTAGGATTTCACCATAGTCTTACAAATAGAAAATAACATCAAAGTCTGTTAGAAATCCTCGTAAGAGGGAAGGTGCTAAGTTAATCAATCTTGAAAAGCCTCAATCAAGCAAGGTTGTGGATCTAGAAGAGGTTGTAAAAATTTGGCTAGAGTAGTTAAAGAGATATCCTATGAACTAGCCAGAGCACAAAAGGGGATAGGACATAATTCTCAAGGTCAACATAAGCCACAAGGTCAAGAGAGATTTGGAAATCATCCCAGAGGTGATCATATACCAGATGACAGAGGGAAATGTCTCATGGGATCAAGAAGAAAACAACCTCAACCCAAGGAGAATACATTGGTTCCTGATCCTTTGACTGTCGGGTTCCTACTATGGAGGAGGCCAATGTTATCAAGTGGTGTGATAGGTGTTTCTTACCACACTCCACATGTGATGTAGATAAAGAAGTTGAGGAAGCAGATGATGATTATATGTATGATGATGTGTGGATGATGGAATGCCTTATAAACTCATGGAAGGGGAAAACTCAACCGAATTAATAAGTGCCAAAGCTATTGAAAAATTATGGGATTGTGTTCATCAGGTGTTACCTCTTCCTCCTATTAATAATTTTTAAATTGAAATGATGCAATCATTTGATCTACCTAATTATGATTTTGAATACTTAAGGGATTTGATGATTAAAAAGTATGATGGAGGGATCCCTTTCAAGAGGATAGACAATTGTTGATGAATGCAGTAGTTGCTCAAGAGAAAGAATATAACACCAAAAGTAAGGTTGTCAAAGGGGAGGGTCATAAACCAAGGCAAAATTTTCAGTTATTACCAATATCCCAAGGAAACTCCTAAAAAAGATGCACTGGAAAAGGCCTAATTACACAAAATAAAACTTGTACTTCTTCCCGTGCCCAGACTGTGAAAAATCCCATATTATTAGATGAAGTTGTGAATCTCCCTCCTAATACTGCCCTACCCAAATATGTTCCTTGTGACATAGCCCAAATCTTAATTCAGATGAAGTTCAATATTCCCATTGTTTAATTACTCATGATCCCTGAGTATAGGAAAAGGGCATTTGAATATTTGGGATTTAAGGAAGAAAAGATTACTCAAGGAAAAAGTGTTAATAATGTAGAGATTCCTCCTATTATTGTAGAATTAGAAATACCACAAGCATTAGAGGAACTAGGTGAATCATCTGAGGTATATTTGGGAACTTCTCTAGTTGAATCTCAGTTGGATGTTGATCCAATTTTTACCACTTTGATTATTAAAGATAGGCTGGTACATAATTGCATGTTTGATTCAAGAGCCTCATGTAATGTAATGCCTCTTGAGGTAATGAATGAGTTAAATATCAAGGTAACAACATATTTTGGGAAATTTAATGCCATGGATTCAAGAGAAGTGCTAGTAATTAGATATGTCAAAGGATTAGTAGTGCAACTAGAAGCTTATCTAGGAAAGTACTTAACCTTGAATGTAGTTATTATGGATTGTCTGCCAAATGGGGGATGTTATTATCCAGAAAATGGGCAGCTAGTGTGGGTGGAAGTGTGCAAATGGACATGTCTTATGCAACCATACCAATTGAGGGCAGCCTTGTGAAGTTATATGGTGAGAAGAAAATGTTACATCTCATTAAGGACCCTAACAATGCTTCTTATGAAGTATTGTACACAGATGTTGATGTTGATAAATTTGTGGGATATGCTAATTGTAAGGAGCATAAAATTGATGAGTGCAAGTATCCGAGTAGGTAGGTTCTCCTTGGACTCTGATGTTTGATGGATCATGTTCTAGATTTGGTAATGGTGCTAGTGTTGTTTTGATATCTCCAAGCCAAGAGGTTTTTAACTTTTCTTTTAAACTCAATTTTGAGTGTACAAACAATATTGCAGAGTATGAAGCACTGTTGTTGGGTTTAAGGATTGCTTGGAAATATGGTGTCAAGGATATTATTGTTAAAGGGGATTCAGAGCTGATAGTCAAGCAAGTTAGAAAATTGTATGCAACAAAGAATCAAAGAATGAAACAATATAAGCATGCAGTTTGGGACTTCATTGAAATGTTTGATTCTTTCAATATAATACATCATGATAGGAGCTATAATACTGTAGTAGACAAATTGGCAGTATTAGGATCTAGGTTTGAAAATTATACAATGTCTCCCTATTGTGAATATGATATTGAAATATTGACTAGGCTGTCTGTCCCTAACAATATCAAGCATTGGAAGGTGTTTGAAGATGATGCTCAAGTCTAAAGGTTTCTACATAATAAAGGAGAATTTTCCAATAAAAGTATGGACTCGGGAACCAATGGTTAGTGTAAATGGTGAAAAAGAAACCTGTTTGGTAAAGACATTATCCAATTGCAAACTAATACTATTCCCAGAGGACTGGTTGACCTTTGGAATAAAATTTTGATAATGCTAACTGCATTATTAATAGACATGTGTCATTCTTAATAAATGTAAAAGAATATGACACTGGGAAAAAGGATAAACCTAGGAGAATATGGCTAGGTAACAACTTCAATAGAGAAGAAAATAAGTCATATTTCCAATTTATAAAAAGGTACCATAACTATTTGGCTTAGTGATATTCAGAACTAAAAGCATATAAAGAAAACCTTTTTCAACATGAAATACCCCTAGAAGCTAATTCCAAGCCATTTAGGTAGAATAAAAGACCAATTAATCCACTCCTTTCTCTAAAAATGCAATAAGAGTTGAAAAATTTAAGGGATGGAGGAATCATACAACCTACAAGGTATTCTTCATGGGTTGTAAACTTGGTACCTATCCAAAAAAAGAATGGAGACATAAGATTGTGTGTCAACTTTAGAAATTTAAATAAGACATCAATTAAAGACAACTATCCCTTGCCAAATATGGATAACATGTTGTAATTGGTTATGGGTTCAGAATTGTTATCTACTTTGGATGGTTTTTCTGTGTATAACCAAGTGGTTGTGAAGTAATCAGAGAGAATCGAAACTACTTTCACTTCTCCATGGGGTATCTATGTGTGCGTCGAGAATGCCATTTGGTCCGATGAATTCGGAGCCAATTTTTAAAGAGCAATGGATGTAGCATTATCAAGATATATAAATGACTTCATTGCTATGTATCGGACAATGTGACAGATTTTTTCAAGGAAGAGAAGTGATCACATGCAACATTTAGAAAATATTTTGATAAGGTGTAGGGAATATGGTATCTCATTGAACCCTAAGAAATGTCATTTTGGGGTTCAAAAGGAAAATTTTCTTGGACATATAGTGTGAAAATAAGGGTTCATTATTGATCCTGAGAGAGTGAAAGCCATTAGTAAAGTTCCTATTCCAAGAACCAAAAATGGAATTCAGTCCTTTTTCGGGCAAATAAATTTTATTAGGAGATTTATTTCCAACTTTTCTAAATTGACTATCCCAATCACCAAGTATGTTGAAGAAAGATCAGAGTATCAGATGGGAAGAAGCAGCTATTCAATCCTTTATTGGGATTAAGGAAGCATTGAAGAATGCCCCTATTTTAGCAGCTCCTGATTATAAAAAGGCTTTCCAAATGTTTTCCTTTGCTTCAGAGAATACTATTGCATTTGTGCTGTTACAAAAGGATGATGAAGGAGCTGAAAGACCAATTGCTTTCTTTAGTAAAGCATTGCAAGGAGTAGAACTAAAGTATACTATCATGGAGAAATAGGCCTTTTCTTTGGTCAGGGCCACAAAAATCTTTAGGCCATATATTTTGAGCTCTAAAGTCATAGCTTATGTTCCCCATACCATGGTTAAGGATATCCTATCAAAGATGGAAATTTCAAGTAAAATATGTCGATGGGAAAATAAATTGCAAGAATATGATATGGACATCCAAACTACAAAATTGGTTAGAGGATTCATCTTGGAAAAGCTAATGGTAGAAATCAACCTACAAACAGTTGAGATAAATGAGGTTGAAGAAGAAAGATTGAATATTCTTGAGAAAGTGAAAAATTATGAATGGTATAAAGATAATATTTTTTATCTCAAACATCTACAGTGCCCTGAGTATTTAAGCAAGAATCAAAAGAGAGCACTTAAGTTAGCCTCCCAGAAATACATCATCACTTATTATGGGTTAGCTTGGAAGAACCCTGAGGGAGTTATTTTGAGATGTATCATTGAATATGAAGCCCCAAAAATAATTGATGATTTCCATGGAGGAGTTTGTGGAGAGCATTTTTCTAGAATAGTCAGAACTCATAAAATCTTAAGGACTAGTTAATGGTGGCCAACTCTTTTTAAAGATACAACTCTACTGGTAAGAAAGTGTGAGAGGTGTTAACATTTTTAGAATATTGAAAGCTTCTAGGCTCCCTCCCTATGCAGCCTATATCAATTGAAGCCCCATTTAAGCAGTGGGGAATGGAATTCATTGGTGAGATTTCAGATTCTTCAAGTGCAAGTCACAAGTGGATATTAGTGGCCATTGATTACTTCACCAAGTGGGTGGAGGTAATCCATACCAAGAAATCTACCCACAAAATTGTTATGGACTTCATTCTGAATCATATAATTTGCAGGTTTGGAGTGCCTACTAAGATAGTTTTGACAATGCTATGAGTTTTAGAGCCAAACCTTTGGTAGCCATGTGTCATGAGTATGGGATCAATTTAACATATGCTTCAAATTATAATCACTAAGGTAATGGACAAGAAGAATCAAGCAACAAGAATTTTTTGAAGATAACCAGAAGGACCTTGGAAGTAAACAAACAGAAGTTTGGTGAGAAATTGAAGTTTTCTTTTCTGGCTAATAGAATTACTATCAAAAGAGCTACTGGAAAAGGTCCATTTAAGTTGATGAATGGAACTCAAGGTCTAATTCTTCTGCATATGCAATTATCTTCTTACCAATTTATCCAAAAATCATAGGACCAGGAGGTCAGTCCCTATGATGCTCGTATTTATCAAATTGTTGAATTAGATAAAGAAAGAAGATAATCCCATCAAAGACATGTGAAGTTCAGGGAAAAATTGAAGAAATTATTTGATAAAAAGGTAACTCCAAGAGATTTCAGTGTGGGATATCTTGTGCTATTGTGGGATAGCAGACATGAGGATAAGAGAAAACATGGAAATTTGGATGCATTATGGATGAGCCCTTATTCTATTGACATTCGGATTGGCGAGCACACATTTTTCTTAAAACTCCTAGATTTGGAATTGGTTGAATTTCCTGTTAATGGAAGGCACTTGAAACATTTCCTTTACTGATTTCTCATAATCGAGGTATGCATCATTGTACAATGTACATTTTTTTGTTCTTTTTGTTTCTACAATTTTTTTTTTTTTGATCGTGTTGGTCCCTAGTGATCAGTTCTTATTGGTTTCTCAGTTTGATCTTAGGAGGGTTGGTTATTATTTCTTTGTTCAGGATGTCATTTCTTAACTTCGTTTGCCCAATGGAGTTTTGGCACATGGTCCATTATGTTATTCTTTTGGCATTCTCTTGGAGTGCTCATCCCTGAGTCGGAGCCGATGTTGGTGCTCGATTCAATCTCTCCCTATTTTTTCAAAAAATTCTTCTGTCTGCATGGTTTGAAGTATTTTCTATCTCCTAGGTAGATGGGTAAATTTTTTATCTTTACTAGGGTGGTGTTGTAAATCTGTCTCTATGGTCGTGGATCATGTTGAGCCAAGTATTGTTTATAGTTTGTTTGTCCATGGGAAAAACAATGTAATTTGGGCATGAATTTAGTATTTCTCCTTCATTTTATTTTTTTGCGATGTGTGTCTTCGTGTCAATTTTGTCCCAACATCTATGGCCACATGGTCATCTTTAGTTGGGTTAGGCACGACGGTCGATTTGGTGAACTTGTCGAGCTTTTGTCACATTTGTAAAAAATGCCGAATTGGTCCTGTGCCTCCAATGAATTCTAATTGGCTACTCAACGATATGAAGTGGCGAAGCAATTTCTTACTTTGGCCCCGAAAAAGTGTACATGTGTCATTATTCGAGCAGTTATGGGAAGGTGGGCCCTGTTGGAATTTTGAGATAGTATGACCAAAGGAATGCCTAAGGCCCATAAAAGGACACATGGTGGTTTGAAAAGTCAAAGTTAGAGAGGTGGATCATCAGAGAATTTTGAATATTTTGGCCTTTTTGTGAAAAGGAGAAAATTTATAAAATGAGCCATGATTCCTGGGGACCAAATAATGTCACATGTTTTAGTCAAAGCATTGAAAATTCAAAGTGGGGAGGCGTGTTGCCAAAGAAATTTGGGAATTTTGGATCTTTGTAAAAAGGAGTAAGGTATAAAAGCAAAGCGACCTCATAATTGCCCAGATAAAATCACGTGTTGCGTTTACATCAAAGACGGGAAGGCGGGTCACCAGAGGTATTCTGGAATTTTTGGCTTTGTTTTCAAAAAGGTAAAAAGGTGTAAAAATAAGCCGTGACTCCGCCATCACCCTAGGAAAGCCACGTGTTAAACCTATATTGAAAGTGGGGAGGCGGGTCGCCAAAGCATTTTGAGATTCTCGGCTTTGTTTTGAAAAAGAATGAAATTCATAAAGTAAGTCGCAGCCCCATCGACACCTAGGAAAGCCATGTGTAAAGCCTATATCAAAAGTGGATGGGCGGGCCAAATTTTCCAAAAATGCACAATTTCTTTAAGTGATACAAAATGTGAAAAGCACCCAGGCCCACTTCAGCTAAGATATTTTCCACGTGGATGGCTCAATTTTGAAGTTGTGAAAGACAGAGTTAATGGCTATGATACAAGGCATTTATTTCTTCCACCATTAATGCTCCAGACCTCAAGAGATTTGAATGCATTTCATCTTTTATTGTTAATTTCATGGTCTCTTGTCATTTTTATCAGTGAAGTGCAATCAGAATTGTTGTGGAGCTCAATTTGTGAACCCGAGAAGTGTGAAAGTTTCTGTTTTGAATTAGAATTGCTTGAGCACTGCAAAAAACTGCTAGGATGAAGCAGAGCAAGATGCAGAGGAAAAGGATGAAGAGAAGGAAGTTGCAGGTGTAAAGGATGATCAACAGGCTTACGTGCATTCTTCCTCTTTTTGTGTGCATCATGTTTTCATAATCAGGAGGGAATGCTCCAAATAATTTTCTAGAAATGACAACCAAACGCTTGATTAAAAATGACGAGTGGAAATAATTGAAAAATCTTATCTTTTGTACACCTAGCAGCTTTTGGGTGTAAATTTGTTAAATGTCACTTTCTGGAAAAAATATGTAACAAACAAAGTATTCCTCAAATATTATTCTTTTGGGGGAAAATTTGGGATGAGTGAGCAAGTGAAATTATATAAATTCAATGAGAATACTTTTTCATAGGGGGTTTCTTATTTTTCCAAGAAAGTTTGAGAAAAACCATTTTTCCCGAGAGACCGTCTGAGAAACTAATTTATTTTCCTATGTTTTTTGATTTAATCATGTCAAGATGGTTGTAAGTGTACAACCATTGACAAGATCTGAGATTGTTGATGAAACTCTCTCTTGTTGATGAATCTAGTGAACCTTTAATGAATTTGTGTTGATCATGAGCATGATTATGTTTTCTTTTATTTCGAATGTTTTAAAATAGCTTTTCATGTTCTTGTTGTAGTATTATGTTAAAATCCCTCTGAATCACACATGATCTTATCCACATGGTAGTATTGTGGCATTAGCAATTTCATTGTGAGGAGAGCTTTCATCTTGCAATGAAATAAACAATTTAAAATCATTTTACTTCCACTGCGTTGACAAAGATTGTTTTTATCCTATGAGTGTATCTTAGGCATGACTAATCGGGATTTCCAACATTTAATTGATTCTTTAACACGATCCTTTGTGTTGAATTCCGAAGATTGTAGGAAATTGTGTATCTCTAGGCCTCCATTGATACACATCTTCTAGTTGAAGGAATATTTTGGTTATTTTGAATCATTTTGGTGTGAGTGTTCCAACATTTGTAAAGGCTATAAAATATTTGGTATAATCAACTTTATCTTGCTTAACTTCCTACCCGAAACTTCTCAAATGATAAATCTTAAATGAAATACCCTTGTTTTATCTTGTTTATCCACAAATATTTAACAAATTTTACTACCAAAATATTCGAGACAATCAAGTTTCAATTATTGTCTTTAGTAACTGAACCTTGTCTAGAAAACATCTCCACTCTCTAGTGTGAAAACTCGTGAGAGTTAGATTTTGTTGTATTGATCATATTTTCTCAAGGTGTTCATGAAAATTTTGCAAAGAAGAATTTCTTGATATCCTTCACCAACACGGTTACGAGAACCGTTTCTCTCACCCTAGTTAAAGGCAAAACCTAAAGTAGTGAGTTTAAATCAAACCCTTAGTAAGGTGATATTCACTTCTCCAATGCCACGAGTAACAAAGAGTCGATTGAATCCCCTCCCGGCTACAAAATGACATATATCATGATTTTTATTTTTCTAAGCATCTTGCCGTTTATTATCTTGTTTAGCCCTCACATGAGAATCAATTTGGATACTAATAGAATTTACTACATAGGAAAATACGGTAAGAGTTTTTCCTTTGAGTAAAAAAATAGAAAGAGCTTATGAAAGTTCTATTTTTGGGAAGCAACATGAGAGTCCTTCCCATTTGGAAATATAGGAAGAGAAAGTGTACCACTTGAAACTAATAACTCAAATTTATCTACGGACCTATGTCAACAACTTCTATTACAAGTTTCTCATATTTTATGACATTCATTAATGACTATACAAGGAATAAATGGGTATAATTTTTGAGACACAAATCAAATTCTTGTTGTATATTTGAGTAGTTTAAGGACTTATTGGATGCTACAAAAATTGTTTTAGGATGGATAGAAGAGGTGAGTATGTTTCCAAGTTTTTTCTAATTTTTGTGAATATCATGGGTTCCATAAGAAGTATACTACTTTGTATACACCACACAAAAATGTTGTTGTAGAGCGGAATAATGAAACCATAATGGATAAGGAAAATCATCTTTCAAATGAGTATTGTGTAAATAAAGTGCAAATGTTATTATTTACATTTTAAATAGGGGTCCAATGAATTTTTTTTTAAACATGGTTCGTAAAAAAACTTGTAATAATAGGAAACACAATTTTTCTCATTTTAGAATTTTGTGTTATGTGGCATATGCACATGTGCTTGATGAGCTAAGGATTAAGTTAGACAACAAAGGAGAAAAATTCATATTTGTTGGATATTCAGAGAATAAAAAATTGTACAAGTTGTTCTTCTAGTCACTAGAAGTATAGTTTGTTGAAAATGAGGCATGTGATAGAAGTATAGAGATAACATTCAATGTAGCAGTAACTATTCCTCATAATGATATGGTAGATGAAACTATGAGGGAATAAGGTATTTTATATTCATTGAATCTTAGGCATGCATCTCAATTTGTAACAGAGGCTACATCTTCATATAGAATAATGAGGTCTCCAATATTTCAATCTTCATCAACAATGCAAGAAACACCACAAATAACACCGAGGAAACTCCTTTAGTAAAAATAATCCATCATATGATATACCTTTATACTTTGGAAAACAAATACTCTTAGTGAGATTTATGATGTTGATATGGCTAACACTTTTTCAATTTTTGCATTATTTTTTCAATCTATAGATCTTGAATACTTTGAAAAGGTTATAAATAATGAATATTGGACTCACGCCATGTATGATGAGATAGAATCCATACATAAGAATTAGATATGGGAATTAGTAGATCTTATAAAAGGAAATGACATTATAAAAGTGAAGTGGGTCTATAAGACCAATTGCAATGCTAAAGGAAAATTTCATAAACATAAAGCAAGGTTAGTTATAAAAGGTTTTTAACAACAATATGAAGTAAATTAACATGAAAAGTTTGCACCAATAACACATTTGGATATGGTAAGAGTAGTCTTAGGAATTATAGCTCAAAAAAATATCTTGCATATAATATTGATATAAAATAAACATTCTTTAATGGTTTTCTTGAAGAGGAAGTTTATGTGAATCAGCTCTAAGGTTATGATATTGAAGGTCATGAAGGAAAGGTGTATAGATTGAGAAAAGTGCTATATGGTATCAAGAAAACACCTAGAGCATGGTAAACCATTATTGATTCTTATTTAATTTAGAATGGTTTTAATAGAGTAATCATGATCCTACTTTATACATCAAGATTGAATAACAAGTTCAACAATAAGAAGCTAGAATTTTTATTTTACAAGAAAAGTATTCTAACGATATTTGAAGATATTTAACATGTTGAATTGCAATTTGGCACCAAAACGAGTTACAATAGGTTTGAAATTAAGAAAAGAAGAGAACATATTGTTTGCAAATCCAACATTGTTCAAAAGGTTTGTTGGAAGACTCGTGTATTTCATGGCCACAAGGCCTAATATCACATATGGTTTGAGCATCATCTCAAGGTTCATGGAATATTCAAAATATTTACATTGGCAAGATGGAAATACGATTTTGAGGTATGTATGTGGAACTAGGAGTTATGGAATTTTGTATTAAACATTAGATAATTTCAAAATCATAGGTTATATAGATAGTGACAATGGAGGACATATAGATGATAGGAAAAGAACATCCATCTATCGGTTTAACTTTGGAGCAGTAGTAGTGTCATGAGAATCAAAGAGGAATCCCATAGTAACACTATATTTAACGAGAATCAAAGTATGTAGGAGTAACAGGAGTAACATATCAAGTTGTGTCTATGAGAAAAGTGTTGAGATATTTGAAACAAAATCAAGAGCATGCAACATAGAATTTTTGGGATAACAACTCCGCACTACCATTTTCCAAAAATCTTATTTTCAAACTGGAAAAAGCATATGAGACAAGGTATCACTTGATCGGGGGTTGCTTAACAATAAAAACATTTTATTGAATTTTGTAGATCTCGAAGATCAGTTTTCTAAAATTTTTATAAGTTCTTTGGGAAAAGACGTTTTTGATTATCTTATAATTTGTTTCAGATTTAGTGATCAAGAATATGTCATATACGGAAATGCATACTCTACTCTAGAATAATAAAAGTTTGAAGGTCGAAATTAAGGGCAAGTGTTAGAAAAATTGTTTACTTTTTTTCCCTTCTCTATTATTAGGAAAACCAAATGGAATTTTTCTTTTTACATTTTTAAATTTTAAATTGTTCATTTTTAAATTCATAATTTGAGGAAAAGAAAATAAAGAAAATAAAAAAAAAGCTTTATTGTTAAACATGCCTTGTTTTTGCATCATTCTATGTTTAGGAATAATTAATTTTTATGATAAAAGACCTCTATATGAGAGCCACATGTAATCATTGTTTAAAAGACACCCATATTGTATTTAGCTAAAGATCTAATAGAAGGAATAAGATATAATATTGTACAACAAAGTAGATTTGATTTTTGGATACTCTTTTTATTTACAATACAGTTTTTATTTTATTTTGTTTGTTTTATTTGTTTAATTTCTACATCATTGACTTGCATGCAAGGAATGTAATAAATATAGCACAATATTTCAATAACAAAGACATGTGTGAGTGTTTTCATTTGACAAAGCTCTTTAATCATGAAGACTAGTGGAGGAAAAAGAGACTAGATATTAGCATCCAGACAATGAATACATTAGCATTCATTAGATCTGTGTGCATGCATATAAAAAATCAGTAGAAGTGTGGAAATTTTTAAAATCAGTTGGAATAAGAAAACTTCAAACCCCAACATTTTTCATCAAATATCTTATAAATCTATAAAATACGAGCTCAAAGAACTGACCTCTTTTCTTGTATAACAATCGAGATCATGACAAGCATCCACGTAGATATTAGCAATATTACAAGTGACCATAAAGTTTTTCAACATTTGAGAGAACTAAAGTAACTCCTATACGATCGCTGGTATCTACTCTTCACTTCTTAAAATTATCAAAAACATGAAATTTTGAGGACATAATGGATTGAGTCTTGTTCAACATCTAGACAAAGAAGATTCATGCAAAGATTATAGAAGGATGTGATGTAGATGATGAATGTGAGAGAAAAATTCCTAAAGCATGTACGCTTCGCACTACACGATCATACCGATCCAAACTCTTCATCCAAATTTTTGAAAAATGTGAGCATATCTATCATAGAGGTTCAAATAAATCCAATCGACATCCTCACTTTGTATGAATCTGAAAGGACAGATTCAACTCAAAAATGATGATGATTTGGGGGTACATTTAGAAAAACAATGTAATAAATATGAATTTAGCATAAAATTGACAAGTATT
The DNA here is from genome assembly GCA_018340775.1 of Taxus wallichiana var. yunnanensis. Taxonomy (NCBI): domain Eukaryota; kingdom Viridiplantae; phylum Streptophyta; class Pinopsida; order Cupressales; family Taxaceae; genus Taxus; species Taxus wallichiana. The sequence goes on along the minus strand of CM031235.1, from coordinate 159,714,761 downwards.
TTGGTTACTGATTGGTTTCCTCTACAAAGGCATTATATTATGTAACCAATGCTTATCCTACATGTATTTGTTCTCTCCTTACATTGTCATATATTCATTCAACATTTATGCATTGTCTTTGTTCTAACATCGACCTCTCTCTTATATAGCATGAGAAATATTTCTTCAATAATATGTTTTGTGTATAGGTTTCGAGCACATTGTATTGTAGGGTTAATCGGGGTGCTCATAATTTGTGTCGGGAACATCCACACATGTAAAAATCTTCTTTCTTAAAATAAGGCATATGTGAATCATGTGCCATGTTTCTCAAAATTTTGAAAGAAAAAGGGGCTACTATGTACAATTTGTAGAGGTTACATAATTTGGAGATATCTCAAAAAACAAGGCATTGATGGAAAATACTTCTATGATAAAAAATATTATATTAAAATATTGATGTCTACACATTTTAAATATGGAAAATTTGCATTTGGGGTTCCTTATGTCATTGATTTCATGCACATTTTTGACCGGGAATTGGTGTGGGCTAGGCATAAATGTTGAGACTCGCATCTAGAAATTCCTATTGGTGTAGTTAATGTTCGACGCATAAACTAAGGAGTAAATTTACTTTTGTATTTTCATATGTATCTGCTTTGATCATCTAGCTCATCGAAGGTTGTAAGGAGGAAATACTTCAGTTTGAATATTATAATTAGGTTAATTAGTTGAAAAAAATTTATCACATTAATTTACTCTTAGAAACTACTTTAAACATAATAACTTCTAAATATTACAAATTAAACAACCAATATTTCCTATTTTTTAAAAAAACTATTAGCTAATGTTTTTAATCATCTATAAGTGAATGGTTTTGTCTTGTATAGTTTGCATTTTTCACCACAAGGAAGGATTTTTGATTTGTTATTTTTGAGATTTTTTCTATTTTCTATTGTGGTCGGTTGGTCTCGGTCAAAATATTAACACATAGGATATTTCTACCCCATCATTAATAACTACATCTGAAAATGTTGATATTAAATGCCTATATATTCCATGCCTTCCATAGATCAAATTTCTCCCCCTAAATAAAAAAATTTCTTCACTATTTTTCTTTCCTATCATCAAATTATTCATGTGAGTGAGATTTTCTCTTGAAAGGGGCCAAAAACAAGGGAAAATATAGTACGTTCTAGGTTAGAAACCCGAGTAAAATGTTGTCTTCTTCGATCACTTTGTAGCCCGCCTTTTAAGTTTTTAGCTTGACTAATTGCAAGAAAATAGGGACGTGCAAAAAAATCGTGGTTAGTGAACCCCTCAATAATTAGGCATATGATTGCGGGGTGATTTTATGTACTTATTAAAAGTGTTAAAATAACTTTGATAAGTTAAGTTTTAGATTTTATCTAAGAGGTGAAAAATATGTTCGACATAAGTCAAGGTATGATTTAAATATTTTCCATATTGAGGAGAAAAAGAGAATTTTTCTATGGTGGCGTGTGGAGATGATGATGTAAGTATTGTTTAATATGTGTTAAACTAATAAAAAACATTATTGAGATTAAGAATAATGACGTACTACATCCATTTTAAGCCTTATGGAGGGGTCACTCTCTCAACATTTATTAAATTTTCTAATAGTTCTATGGTGTGGACACACGACCCTTACATAAGCTGAAAGAAACAAATATTTTATAGAAATTATGGAAGAATGGGATTTCAATATTTTAATTTTATAAATTACGGTGTCGATATTTTCTATTAAACAACATTTAATTTTTAGATAAAATGAAGACATGATTGGATATATGGAAAGAATTGTGGGAATTAAATAAGTATATGGTCCACACACTGTTCCACAAATCAAATTATTCCTACCCAAATAATACTTAATATATTTTCTTGACTTTACTTGTCTCAATATCTCATTATTTCAAAATGAGCACAATTTGCATTTAAATGGGAAAAATTAAAAATGCAATATTCCATTATAGATTCGAGATTATTAAAACCCAACCACACCTTCATCAATATTAAACTAATAAGAACCTTGCATATAAGGCATGATTTTTTAAACATTAAGTTTAATATCATATAGACATTTTCCCCTCTTCCATTACTTTCTATAATTTGTGAAGTTATTAGGAAATTTACTCAAGATTTTTCTTTGATTATCGGTAAAGAAAGATGAAGGGGATCATACCCCAAACAAAAGGTGGATAAAATGATAATACAATGAGGAAAAAAAATAAAGCAACCTCTTCTAGTGGTACCAAGAAACCTAGCAAACAAAAACAACAAACGAGAAGCTGTAAACAACAAACTAACAGTTTCAACTATCTCAACAATGAGGCCCCTTCCCTTTGGATCTTAGTTGCATCTTTAGGGGAGAGATAATCCCTTTCTTTTTCCTACTCACAACTTTCCAATAATATTTTTTATTTGGATTTACATTTTCATTGTTATAAATTGGAATAAAAACTTATATGGGTTCCTCAAAGGAATGGGTTCCTGATAAGGCATCCTTATCATTCTTTCCAACTTCTTGTACTTCCTCCTCTTCTAGGTAAATTAATTTCTTAGACTACGAGTTAAATTAAAAAATGAATGGATTATTCACAACCAAATGACTAGGATTATACTTCTTCCACAAAGATTTTCTACATTTAACATGTTTTCTAGGCAAGTGACAATCTCATGCTAAATGGCCAAGAGAAAAGTGTGTTCTATACCTAAAGGGAAACCCTTCATAGTCCATATTTTGAATCCATTTTCTATCCTCAACATTAATTTCAATAGTGGAAGGAAACATAGAAGAAGTATCCATATCCACCAAGACTCAAACATAAATTGTGTCCTCAAGATCACCATTTCTATGCCAAACATTTCCCCAAAGTTTTACCAATAACGGTTAATCAACTTTCCATCCAAAATTGGAGGGACTGATAAGGTAGGTGAACCACACCTAATTAACATCAAAAGTTTCTAAAATAGGATTAATAAAAGAAAACCATGGTTTCATTAGTAGAAAATAGGATTCAAATTCCCAAACTTTCTAAAAGATAATATTCCTATCTAACTCATTAGAAAAAGAAACAATGAAGAAACCATGAGCACTAGGAAAGATATGTAGCCTACATTTCATAAAAAGTCTCAATTATCTCAAAGTCCATGCATGAAGAACTGGAAAACATAGAAAGAGTTTGTTTTTCTACAAATCAAATTGTTTCTCTTAAAAACAACTTCAGATTGAACCACTAGATCAAACGTTTACTCAACATTAACAACACACAACCTCTCACTTATATAGTGATTTAATATAAATTGAATTAAATTTTTTCATAGTAACTATTGTAATGAATGATATAAAATGAAAATATATATTAAAAGGATAAGAAATAATCAATAAATAATGTGAAACCCTAAGCAAGTGAGAGAGATAGATTATTTAGCTTATTTCTCATAGATCCTGGAACCGATCTAGGTTGAGGAACTACGGGACAAAGCTGGAAAGATTTTTTCGAGACTCACTTTGGAGGTTATGAAACTCATAGATGTGTAGGACATAATATCCCACAAGAGGATAGGATTTCCCATGCACTAATGACCAATCTTGGTAATAGTTTCTACTATGATGGTAAGGTTATAATCATTTCTAGTTTAAAAAATCTTCATCGTTGATCCTTTTTGGTCACTTTGTGACTTTCCTCCACTATTATCGATTGTACGTGTAACTTGTAAAAAATATAGCTAGTTGTACATACCCAAAAAACCACATCAAATATAATAAACAAATAGATGTATAATGTGGATTCATAATAACCGATGATATACCTAAGAGTGAACTTACGACCGAGCATTGCACTACATCTCATAATCCATGTAGTTACGTGTGTATGCATGTGTAATGATGGTTCCCTTATGAAAATTCCACTATAATAGAGGCTTAGATCTAGATTTCTCCAAGTATGCAAATGTGTGAGATGGAATAAAATTAACTTCCCCTCTTATATTTTTTATGTATAGTGATGAAGTGCATATCCCTTTTATGGATGTTCTAGATGGATAAATTATAATGATCTTGTGCCTTTGGATGCAAGATCAGGTGATATTAGATGTTGTTAGTGTTTCGCCCCTTATTTGAGAGAAATAACTAAGTATATATATGATTCCATTATTTGGTTTTCATTATTGACAAGCTGGAAGGTTGGCCCAAAGTATTAATAGATTCCCAAAAAGTAAAGGATACCCAAAAAGGCAAGAAAAGGATAGAGTTGGTCGGGAGTATCGACGAGGGACAAGAGTGTTTGGGTGTTTGTTTTAAGCGGGTGCTAGTTTCGAGGCTATTAAAGATAAATAAGACAAGTTCCATAAAGGTTGTAAGATGTGTAAGACCATAAAGAAGACAAGAGATAAAGAAAAAAGGCTAACAGGAGTTGTCAACCACTAGTTTTCTTTGCTTAGGAGTCATGTATATATTAGTATGCCTTAGGACCTAGAAATGTATAGAAGTGCATATATTTTGTGTCTACATTCGGCCATACTTTATGCTTTTGATTGGATACTTAGTAGAATAAATTAGATAGAAGATGCATACATTGTAAACATGTAGAGAAGAGTAGAGTCGATAACATGTAGAGTGGACAAGTTAAGCATGAAGTGATCAAAATGTGGAGTGTGCAAACAAAGAAATTGAGGTAGACCCTAGTGGTGGATTGTATACATAGTAGTGTGTTATTGGAGCTTTTTCTTATTGATGTGATATGCTTCTTTTTACGTATTAAGAACAAAACTACAAAAAAAAAAAGAGAAAGTAGTCAAAGTTCCATATATGAAAAATCATAGTAACATGTGTATAAGTAAGTAAAAGTGTGTAAAAGTAAAATGAATTTGTGCACCTCATGTATGAGAGAGTAAAATATAGAATGTTGTCCTATTTTACATGGACATGTTTCTAGATTTAAGTGTCTTGTTTTCAAAGGGTGAGGTTTTGGATGATCTCATGCTAAGAATCAGTTTTGGATGATCTCATGTCAAAAGAGAGTTTTTAGGTGATCTCACACTAAGAGTGACTTTTTTAGAGATCTCACACCAAGAGAAGAGTATTCGGGAGAGAGGTCTACATTTTCTCTCCTTCCATATCTCTGCTGTTGGTGAGAAAAATATTTTTGTGGAAAAATTAATAGATATCTTGCTAACGATATGGGATTATAATTCCCTCCACTTAAATAGTGCAGCTCCATGTTTACATACATGTGTGATATTTTGTTTATGTGGTTGCCTTAAGGTCGGGGATCTAAGAGGGGCACTTTGCACTAACCCTTTGGAAAAGTATAGTAGTCACTTTCTAGGGAGGATTTTCTAGGAGATCAAGAAAGCAAGTCGGAATAAGGGAAAGGGATTAACATTTTAGGTAAAAAATCATATTCCTACAACCATTAACCAAAAAATTCCAACACTCATAGATTAGAAGAAATATAATTTATGTAAAGGGAAACAAGATAAGATAAAGTTTAGAGCACAAATTTTTAAAACCTCGTTATCAAAAAAGGAAAATAACTCCTTCTATCTTAATTAATGCTAGAAAAAATGTTTAATAGTGAAAGTGGGAAGAACATGTAGATGAAAAATAGATTAAGTACTATACTTTTACTTCTTCACAAGGAATACTCTCAATCAATTCAAAAAATTCAAAACCTTTCAAAAGAGGGTCGATAAAATTTATAGAAAATACAAATGACTCTTCGCGTAACCCCCACATGACCTTTCATATGCCTTTACACAACTTGTGAATTTTTGATTTCCTCGGAAAAAAATTATGTCCCCTTTTATTAAATAAGGTTGACTTACTACATTATAAACACAATGTCAATTTTTAAATAAATAAATAAGAAATAATGAAAAATTACATCCCTCAATGAAGAAATAGAACATGGAGGAGAGATAAAATCGGGAAGAGAAAAGAGAGAAAGGAGAGAGACTATGTCGATGAATATGATGCTTTCATGATTAAGTGATCATTACTAGATGATACAATGAAATGCTCTAATACAATCAACTCTAGGTATTTTAACTCTTTACAACATTATAAATTTTCCTAGACGACACATAGACAACTTGAACGGAGTGTTTAGGAAAAGCTGTTGAATGATCACCTTGATCACCATAGGGGATGTTCACTAAGGTCCATTCTAAAGAAAATTAATATTGAAGCATAACCTACCATGTTTCACTACCAAATATCAATTTGGGAATGGTGCATTTGCTAGTACACATCAAGAGAGTAAGAAACAAACACTTATGAATACACTATTGACGATAATGAAGAATGCCCATTCCAATCATGAAGAACTGCAATCCTTGTGAACTTCGATTACACACCTAAATGATAAATTGGAACAATTCCTTGGAGACTATAGTCATAATAATTCTATCATCCCAAGGACATGAATGACTAAAATTTGGAATCAACCTGCAAGTGAAAATTTCATCCTCCACTGGATCTCTCTCGAGTCACCAAAAATTTGATCCTTTGGATATTTGAAGTCCCTGTGAGTGACATTGTTATCCCTCAAACCTGATTACTCAAAGGAAAAAGCATGAACCAGTTTCACACCTATAAAATTTTACTTCATGGCTTTTAAAACACTTTATACATCTAAAAGGGGAATTTACTATTTTTAGTAAATATGAATTTCTCGCTCCTTGAATTTTTCACTTTGTTTCTCCTTTTGGTTGATCATGTTGCAAACCACCTTCAATGAAATTGATTCTTATGAGACCATACTAAAAGTAACAAGTTCATATGTAGGAGGATTACAATTTTTATAAACTATACTTACTGGGTATTAGATATTGACGAAAGTTGTTTTAATGATATTGATTTTTCAATTTTTACACCTCTAAAGTTTTGTTTCGATCCAGTCTCTAGAATGAAATATTTTAAAATTTAAATATTTATCGCGGAGTAAACTATGGTTTCTTCACTTTGTAAAAACTCAAGATTGTTCATGTGAAAAATTTGTCTAAGATCCTCAAGAATCTTGGGAATGCAAAATAATGTAAAACACATAGCATTTATTCGTGCATCAGTTTGTAAGATACGAGGAATTATTCCTCACGGGGTTTTAAAGTCTGTATGGCATAAAATATTTATTTAAGTCTTCAAAAATCCATATTTTTTTATGTTTTTAGATTTTTATATCATGGGAGCATGAATGAAATGAATGGAAGATGGAAAATGGTGAAAGAATAATTCAGATTAAAAATAGGAAAAATTTGGCAAAGTGTGTAGCGAGAATGTGGGAGAATGAGAGAAAAATTCCTAACTCTTGTATTTATAAGCTTGCGAATACACAAGGGTGGAGGGTGCATTTTTACCCCCATTTTACCTTTTGGAATGGGACAATAGGTGCAAAAAAATTAACCTTTTTCTAAGATTTCCATTTGTCACTTGTTCACGAGCAAAGAGAAATGTAGAGGGGTAGATGAAAATGAGCTCATGGATGCTTGACTTTTTATTGTATGAGTGACATGATGGAAGCCTCTGGGGATAACACATTTTTTTCTCCATTGTCCCATTGGAATGGGAAAAAGGTTTTAAAACAATACCTTGGCTTGGTGTTTCAACTTTTCATACATTTGTGCAATTAGAGGGGGACTAGAAAAGTTGATCCAGAGGGCTAAACCAGTCATCGAGGTAGCAGGTGTGACCATCATGCCAAAGGGGGTAGGGAAATTTTTTTGGTCCATCTAATTCCCTTGGTGAGGGAATAATAGGACACAAAAATTTTCCTTAGCCTCATGTTACCACGTGGCATCCCAAAATTTGACTAGGTACCGAAGTGCATACATTGGGTCGCAATTTGACAAGACCATAACTTAAACTCCCGAATGAATTTGGTCACGCTTATTTATATGATTTTTCATGGAAATGAAGTTTTTAAAAGAAATGTAAAGGACCCCATACCTTATTTTTGACTTAAACACCTAAAAATAATATATTTTTCTCGGGACCACTAGTTATGCTTTAAAAGAATGAGTTGTCTAGAAAAATGCATGGGTTTTTATATAGATCTATGTTTTTCACCATTTAGAGGACTGAAAAAAATTTCCATTGATATATTTTTGCTTTAAAATCATTCCAAATATCTTGGAATCAACTCTTGAAATTTGAGTTCTCTTGTACGATGGAAGCTCCTTCGGCCTCAAAAACCTACTTTGGGTGAACTGGCTCCTAAACTCATGAATCCTACCAAAAATTCCTAAATCAGTCACAAAATAATCCTAGAACTGAGTACACCTCCTTGATGAAAGTAGGCCTTAAACACTTCTACGGTGATTATCCACTTGTCTTATAATGGATGATGATATCCATTTCTAGCTTTCCTAAACACCTTCCTTTAGAGAGACTGCCCAAAAGTACTCGAATGATATTATTTTCCTTAACCACCTACAAGGAAAGATGACATATACAAATGGACATCTATAAGGACATGATAGGACTTGACATGAAGGACAGGTTGACATGGAGGTGTCTTGGAAAGATACGTAGTAAAAAAATTTACTAGGGTATGGTTATCTTGTATTCAAATGAATTTTTCCGACGCAAAAAGATAATACAACAAATAGCTCTATTTTAGGAAATTTTCTAGATCTATTGTAATAGGACATGGAATGAGAAATTCCATAATATCATATTTCATATCGACCAGTTCCTTATCCATTGGGCTACATTGATTCATTCAAAATAGATAGCTCAAATGCAGAGATAATGAGATGAGTTCAAATATATTTGGTTTCAGAAATCTACACTTTGGTCTTGTTCATATTCTCTATGATGTTAAAAGAAGCAGATGCAGACCAGGGAGATAAAGATACTACTTTTAATGTTGAGCTGGGATTACGAGAAGGAGTGGATGCTCGGGAATGGAGGATGTTTTAAAAGGAAAAGGGAATGATTTTCAATAATTATATTTTGTAGCAATAGATTTAGATTTAGAATGATCATTAATAAACTTACTTGGGATTTAGGGTAATATCTTGCTCATCATGGGATCCAGTTTATCTAATTTGAAGCGCATAAAAGGTGTAAGTAGAGATCCTTGGTGATTATTTTCTTTAAGTAGAGTCACCACATGAGGATCTTTGATATTTTTCTTGGTAGTTATAGTGGAGGGGGATGCTCCCTTTTGAGACCGATAGAGGGTGAATACCACAAAAATAAAATGGGTGCATCTTTATTATCATCATCATCACCTCTGGAATACTCAAATAATCTAATTTATGCATTTCTTTCTACTTCTTCAACCTCTACGGAATAACCATATTTAAATTCTTATTTTATTTTTTCTTCATCTTATTGAGTCCCTATGACTAGAACTAATAGGTGGGGCTCTAAGGAAAGTCTTTTGGGTGCTCCTGCAATATGATTTCTATTATGGTTTTGAGGATATGTTTGTTGAAAAACTTCCCTCTTAGATGATGTCATTTCATATACCAATCTCTATAGCAATGGATCTATTCTCTCGTATAGATGATGTTGAGATTTATCATTTAACAGGTTCTTGAATCTCTATGAAAAAATGAGGTCTTCCTGGACTTCAATGGCCATTCTTTGTTCTTTTATAATATTTATTTTTTGAACCCTCTAGAGAAATAATCCCAACTCTAGTATTTAAGCTCTACTGAAGAATATTTTTACGTTGTTGTTAGAGGGTGCATCTTAAAGATTTATCCTTTTTAATAGCTTGTTGTAACAAGCTACGAATCCCCTCATAGTCTCAATAGATCCTTACTTCATGTCGGGAAATTATAAGAAGATATCATAATAGTATTCATTGATCGAATCTTTCCTTGAAGGAAGTCTTTTTATCATCCTAGATGATGATTGATATAGCTTGTATAATTTAGAACCATTATTATAATTTTTCTTGAAGTGAATGGAAAGATGTTTTCTTTAGGAATTTCTGTGTCATTAAATTTAAATTTTAGAAATTTCTTACGAGGATCCTATTGGCAGATTGTGAAGAGGTTCTTTATCAATAAATCATAACACCCTATGGTTTTCACGAGCATGTGTGTTTGAGATCATGGTGTGATTGCATAACATGGGTACTATCTCCAAGTTTTGGAACTTGCTACTTGAGATAGACCTCCAAAGAAAGTTATTTCTTGCTCCTAAACTACTGCCACAATCTACTCTAATGTACTGCAAAACTACCTATCTCGTATCTAACTTTCCAAGGGACTAAGGAGAGAGAGCACATGAAAACAAAGCCTACACTAAAGCGGTGATACACCAGAAAAAGATAGTGTGAGAGTAGTAATCCAATGTGTTGAAAGTATAAGTAAAGTGCATACTAGAAGGGGTGATAAAAGTTATTCATAATCTAGTAAATCTATTCACAACAATATTCCTTACATGCACAAGTAAAAATGAATCCTGTAAGATTATATGATAAACACCATATATTTGTAATGAGATTGAAAGGGAAGAAGTATTCACAAACTTGTATCTATTGCTTCATTTATATGTACAATCCAATCATTTATTTGTATCTATTGCTTCATTTATATGGTCAAAGCATATAACTCGTATCCCACTTTTTGTAGTTTTTGTACTTTTCAAAGCAAACTATATCGACAACCAAAACATGAAAAAACATGTATAAAATGACCAAACATGTATTTTTAAGAGGCTATAAATACCAAGGTGCAAGGCATCTAGAATTTACCCGATTTTTTAAATTTTTATAGCAGTTTTTATTTATTTATTTACTAGTCGATTTTAAAATATTTATGGCCACAAAGTGGGACACAGTTGTATGCTTTGAGGAATAGAACAAGGGACTAATTCACCATGCAAGGAGTCCACTACAAGGGCTTACAACACATTGGATTCACAACACAATTTTTGATAGAGTTTTTTACACAAAAACTATCTCTCCCATACAATGATCCCAACACTTCAATTTATAGAATTATGAGAGAGGAGAGAGAGAGAGGGAAAATGCAAATCAAGAAATCTATCTTTTCACCACTTGCAAGAGGTAGTAAATGAAGTGAAATGATGTTATGTTGCTTGAAAAAGGCTCACCATGCTGTCCCATGACTTGCAGTAGTGAGAAATGTCAGCCCATGCTTCATTTAATGCACCCCAACTACCAAACAAAACACTATTCTAAACTGGTGCGTTTTTACAAAATCACCATCAATTTCTGATTAAATTAATGATTTCTTGATTTTTGTGTGTCATTTTTGAATTTGGATATGTTTATTTAATTTTCCTATATCTACCCCCATCAAAATTATAGAGGACATTGTGCCCATTCTGAAAAGTCCAATTTTGTAAAAATCAGAGCTTTGGATCAAAATTTAAGGCTTTTGATGTTTAGGAGTCAAGTGCAAGTTGTAGAAGGAAAAATGAAAAAGGCACGCATGTAGGTGTGTGCACGGGAGGAAGGCATACCTACCGAATGCATGGAATCGGGGCACACAAGAATTAATCTTGAAGGAGGTTTCCTAGCACAATAGGGGGTACAGTGCACAAGAGGATGAGCAAGGACGACCAATTTTAAAGCGTCGTAGAAGGGTGTGCGAGGAGGACACAAGAGGATAAAAAGCAAGCACATAGGAGGAAGGCACTAAAGGGTAAAATGAAAGGAGAGAAAAATGTGAAGGAAGAAGTAAGAAGTCGTGCAAGGGCACACGGAAAGAAGGTGATAAGGAAGAAAGGCACCTAGTAAGATGCAAGTGCATGAGCAGAAAGTAGAAAGAATGCACGTGTATGGATGTGTGTGTAGAAAATTAGAAAAAAATTCTTGTGAAATAAAAGTATACAAACATCCAACCGAGGTAGGGTGCTCTATGGAAGAAATAAAAGAGGGTGCCCAACAGGAAGACCCAAAAATTAGCTGGTTTGGAGGGCGTCTATAGAGGTGCGTGTGAGGAAGGATTACATGGTGCATGGGAAGAAATTGTAAGGCATGGAGAGTGTGCAAAAGGACTACATCCTATGAAAAATTCCAAACGAGAAGGCCTATTGGTGCATGACCTGAAATGTGAAGAATTAGAGTCAGAATGAAGATACAAGTTATCCAAAATAACTAGGAGAGTTATTTGGATAATAGAGGTGGTGTGAGAAGAACCAGGAATGTATTCCTTTACCATGGAACAATGGGTTGGGGTGTTTCTCCTTCTTCATCCACCATTATTTCTTCTACTTCAACCTCGAAAATTCTTCATGTTCTCCTAATTCTTCTTCTGTTTCTTGTTCTTCTTCCCTAGGGAATTCAATGTTAATTGGTGGTTTTAAAATGGTAGAATTTATAGGGGAGTAACAACAGGTGTTAAAATGGGATTATAAGGAGTACTAGTTGAGTATTAAGATTGGGATGAGGCTTGAGAGAAGTAGTATAGATTATCTATGATTTTTTTGTTGGATTTGTAAAGACTCAAAAGAAGGATTGACAATTCCTCGACCTATTCAACCTACTATTTATACTTTAGAATTTTTCTTGAGAAATGACCTGAAATGGGAATATGAAAGGAACTATGGAATATGAAAGGTCAATTATAGGAATCGACCGTGTGCCTTTCAAAAATGGATTTCAATCAACTATTTTTTTATGTTTTTTCTATATATATATATATATATATATATATATATATATATATATATATATATTAATTTTTTTACATTTTATTGCAGTCATATTTTAGGTGTAGATGCAACCAAATTTTCCCAACAATGGGTACCAAAAATGTTGGTGAGAAATTTTTCCAGTGAAAAAATTTGGTTGATATTTTTCCAATGCTCTAAGAAACTAAGTCCCTCTACTTGAGTAGCGCAACTTTTTGTTTACATGCGTGTGTGAATTTTTTTCTATGGTGGCCTTATAGTGGGGATCCAAAAGGAGCACTCCATTGACCCTATGAAAAAGTTAGAAATCACTTGCTAGGAAGGATTTTACTAGGAGATCGGGAAAGAGTGAGAAAAAGGGAGTCTGATTAACATTGTAGGTAGAAAATCAGATTCCTACAACCACTAACTAGAAAATTACAACACACATATATTAGAAGAAATACATTTTTGCAAAGGGAAACAAGACAAGATGAAGTTTAGAATAGAAAGTCACCAAATCTCCTTATAAGGAAAGGAAAATAACTCTTCCTTTATTCATTAATGCTAACAAAAATGTACAATAGTGAAAGTGAAAAACATGTAGATGAGAAATAAAGGAACTGTTATCGTTTTACTTCTTTACAAGGAATACTCTTTCATGAAATCATAAAATTGACAATCCTTTGGAAAGAGGCTGCCATTAAAATTTATAGAACATAGAGATGACTCTTTGCCTACCCCCAACATTACCTTTTATATGCCTTTACACAACTTTTGACTTTCCGAATTCCTAGGAAAGAATTAAGTCCCCTTTTATGAAATAAGGGTGACTTATTACATTATAAACATAAAGTCACTTTCTAAATAAATAAATAAGGAATAATGAAAAATTAAGTCCCCGAATGAAGAAATAGAACATGGAGTAGAGAGAATAGTTGAGGGAAGGAAAAAGATAGAAATGAGAGAGACTATGCCGATTAAGATGATGCCTCCACCAATTGGTTGATCCTTCATGGATAATATGATGAAATCCTCCATTGCTATGAAATTTTGATCTTTGAACTCTTCATAGCATGAGAAATTCTACCTAGATGACACATGGACACCTTGAACTAAAATTTTAGAAATCTTTGTTGAATGATTACCTAGATGACCACATGCATTATTCGTTGTGGTCCAATCTGAAAAACACATGAAGATAGAAACTGACCCTAACATGTTTTCTTGACAAAGATCAATCTGGGAATGGTGCATTTTCCTGTATACATCAAAAGTGTAAGAAACAAATAATGATGAGTACACTATTGAAGACAGTGAAGAATTCCCATTCCATATCATGAAACACCACCATCCTTGTGATCTTTTGATTACACACCTAGATGATAAACTGGAATAATTCCTCCCACATTGGAGTCTTGATAATTTTATCACCACAAGGACTGAGATGACCACAATTTGGAATCATCGTGCTTGTAAAAATTTCATCCTCCACTGGTTCTCTTTCCAGTCACCAAACATTCAATCCATTAGATTTTGAGGTCCTAATGAGAGTCATTTCTATCCCTCACACACTGATTACTTGGAGGAAAAAATATAAATTTGTTTCACACCTAGAAATTTGGACTTCATGGCTTTTAGAATAATTTCTCCAGCAAAAATGGGGATTTAATATTTTTTAGTAAATTAGAATTTCTCACTCATTCCAAATTGGCTCACTATGTTTCTCTTTTCGGTTGATCACCATACACACTACCTTCTTTGAAAATCCTTCTTATGAGACCTTACTAAAAATAGAAATTTACTATATAGGTGTCTTACTATTTTTAGAAACTATATTTCTATGTGTCATATTTTGAAGAAAGTGGTTTCTCCGATATGGGTTTTTCATTTTTGCCAAAAATCTTGAACATGCTAGACCTAAATTACAAGTACCCTATGATTTTTTGTTACATGTGTGAGGAAATTGGTGTAATTTTATAACATTGGACCATCTCTCAAGTTGTGGGACTTACTACTTGAGATGGACCTCCAGAGATGGTTGGTTCCTCTACCTATCCTAATGCTAAAAAGAAAAATCCTAAACTACATCCAAGGCACGAGGGTTAGAAGAAGGTGCAAAAAAGGGAAATCATAAGATAAAAGGGACAGTGATAGAACCAGAAAAGGGTGTGGAAGTTTATCTCTCTCCATGAGGGGAAGTAAATGGGGAAGATGGGAGAGAGGGTTGACACACTTTCCAACGACATAAAAAAGAACTCCAATTACCCATGCATTTACAAAACAACGAAATGGAACTTAAGAAAAATGTACACATAACATGACAAAAAAGAATAGAAAGGCAAGAATGCAAAAAAAAAAACATTTTATTTCTTAAAATATGCACAATTCAATAATATTCATGGCGTAAGTTGCAATATTACATTATAGAGCTGAATTCAAGGTATAAAACTCATGGGAAGCTGTCCACCATTTTTTCATGGTGTCACTACTACAAAGAAAAGCTCAAAACCCCTTCAAATGGGTGAATTTTACATATATATAGAAAAAGAGCTCTCACCTATCAAGTATTAACTACTTGATAGGTAGATTAGCTAATAAAACTACCATAATTAGTATTCAAGCCCATAGTTGATAATCCTATAAACAACTCGATTGCATTTTCTTCCCCTTCTTATCTAGTACCTCCAATTTTCCTTGTGTCAATCGGTAGAACAATTTTATTTACTACCTAAAGGTTGTATTTTTTCCATTTTGATTCATGTTGTGGGTTAGACAATCATCACCTATCATGGTTTTGAGTTGTCGGCCGATAGCTATTTCATGATACCGGCCAAGAACATCTATACCACAACCATCGGTCACCCACCAAATCACCTTGCCATGATCCTATGTTTTAGCTTTAACTTGTCCATGCTAGAGGTTGGTAGCATGGTTTATGCCATCGGTTGGTAGCATCTATATGATGCCATTGGATAAATTTTCTTTATCACTCATGCTCCCACTCCTCCTACCGAGTCAAGAGCATCCATGCTTCTTTATCAACTAGTAACATTATTCTTGATAATGTTCGGTAGCATTATTCATGCTAGTGGTAGGGTTTTACCTCCCGATCACCACCACAACCCACAAATTTTCTCCATAGATCATTGAGCTACCTTCCATGCAAGCTGAAATTTCCATTCCACTTTACCTTACTTAGTGCTAACTCGGCCATATTACCATTTAAAACCAACTCATCTTCAACCCTTTTCCACGACAAGATGGCTAGACAACTCATACTAGCTTGGTTTTGAATCGTCGAGTTATCTGAGCTGTATTTCTCTTCTAAAACTAGGGATTAATTTTATAGTCATATGGCCATCTTGTGCACCAGTCTTTTAGATACGATAAATTGTTCCTCACGGATTTTGAAGTCTCTAACGAAAAATCTTGATTTTAGTCTTCATAAATTTGGATTTTTAAATATTTTTATATTTTTATATCATGGTAGCATGAAATAAATAGAGGATCGAAATAGTGGAGAACGAATTCTCGGATACAAATTTGTAGAGTTTCGATAGTGTGTTGGAGAATGTGGGACAATGAGCGAAATTGGCTAAATATCATATTTATAAACTTGGGAATACATGAGAAGGGAGGGTTCCCTTTTTGGTACCCATTTTCCTCTTTATAATGTGAAAATAGGTGCACAAAATTTCACCTTTTCCTAATCTTTCCATGTGTCACTTGCTCACTGGCTGAGAGAGATGGAGAGGGGAACTCAAAATGAGCTAATTGAGGTTGACTTTTGGTCGTATGAGTGACCGAGGGAATCTTGTAGGGAGGGCATATATTTTTTCCAAATTTTCCACTTGGGATGGCATAATAGGTGCAAAATAATGTGCCTCATCCTGGTGTTTCATGTGTCATGCATGCGTGCAATGAAAGGGGGGCTAGTAAAGTTGGTGTAGAGGGTTCAAATAGGTCACCAGGGTCACATGGTGTGACCAACATGCCAAAAGGGGGTAGGGAACTTGTTTTAGTCCCTCTTATACCGTTGGTGAGGGATGAAGAGGAGAAAATATGGTTCCTCAAAGCATCATGGTACCACGTGGCATCCCAAAATTTGACTAATTATCGAAGTGCATACATTGGGTGACAACTTGAATGGAGCATAAGTTGAGATCCTGGATGTGATTTTTCATGGAATTTTTTTTTTTGAGAAATATGAGATGGGTACCATGCCTTGATTTGGAGTGAAACACCCTCAAAATTCTCTTTTTTTCTCGAACAGAGAGGTGTGCTTGAAAAAAATGAGTTACCTAGAAAAATGCATGGGGTTTTGATAGATATTAATTTTTCACCATATAGTCAAATGAAAACTATTTCCATTGATATTTTTTTCTCAAAAATCATCTCGAGCTCCTAGAATCACCTTGTGAAGTTTAGGTTCTCTTTTGCGATGTAAGCTCCTTCGGCCTCAAAAACCCACTTTTAGTGAACTGGCTCCTAAACCTATGAATTCTCCCAGAATCTTCCTAAATCAGTCATAAAATGATATTGTATCGGGAATACACCTCCTTGATGAAATTTTTCCTTTGACACTACTCTAGTGATTTTGCACTATCTTAGAAAGGTTAATGATAGCCCTTTCTAGCTTTCTTTAAAGCCCACCTTTAGAGAGACTGCTCCAAAAGTACTCGAATGATCTTATTTTTCCTAAATAACCTATAGGTAAGGATGAAATATACATATGGACCTCTGGAAGGATAGGATAAGACTTGACACGAAGGATAGGTTGACCTGGGGGTGTCTTGGAAAGATACATATTAAAACAAAATGACACTAGGGTATGGTTGTCTTGTTTTGAGGTGAATTTTTCCCATTCAAAAAGAATGACAACAAGTGCATCTATCTTGGGGACATATTATAGATTGATCAAATTAAGGACATGATATGATAAATACCATTACATCAAATTTTACATTTGACCAATGCCTTATCCATTGGGCTACATTGAGTCATTCAAAAGCAGATAGCTAGAGGAAGTATACACACAAAAACAAAAGGAAACACACAACAAGAAAGGAAACATATACATAAATCACCTATGGTACAATGTGGGGGACAACCAAAATTCAACTATGTGATCTTATCTTCTTATATGTTACCCATGAGTGGGTAGTATCTTGAGTGATAATGTTTCGTAAAGTCATTGATTGTTTCAAGATTTATCCTCCTTTCCTCGGTTGGGTATGAAAACCAAGAAATTTCACAACTACCCATATACTTGAGAGGAGTGACCCATAATAAAATGTCCCACTTTTTGGTATGTTTTGTACCTTTATAAACATGAATTTTCAGTTTCATTGATTTTCTAAAGGTAATAGCCACAAAACCATACACATTCATGAAATTCCACAAACTAACAAAATGTTGTGTTTAGAGTTTAGAATACATGTATATTTTTTAAAAATAAAATTGGTAAAAAATATGGTCTTTTTCTTAATTTTTTTCATACGTTGTTTCTTATGTTATAAAAGAGTAATGACTGTCCTCGGGTGGTTTATTTATATGAAAATTTATTTTTTGACCATGAAATTTTAGATGTATTTTTAAGATTTGAATTTTGAGATTCTGTCAAATTTTCATATTTTTTTGACTTATATTTTTTTAAAATTAATTATTTAGTAAAAATATTTTCAAATAAATAGTGTACATATGTCTATGCCAATAAAATTTAAGATTTATATCGAAATTGAGTTTTTTTTCACAGGTACGAAGAAGACTTCAATAAATAGTAATTTTATTTTTTCAATTTTTTTATATATTCTACTATTTTTCAAATTTGGTTGATTGTGTACTATTGATTGTCCTAAAATACCATATGTTAGTAAAAATTAAAAAATAAATAACAAAACAAATTTTTAAAAAATGAAAATTATATTTTTAGAAAGCTAATAAAAATATGAATTTTGTGTCAAAATTTTGTAATTTAACTAGTTCGTTTACCCTAATTACGTGGCACCTGAGTGGTAGATTTTGGCTCACAATTATCCCCCAAAAGGATTTGGAGCCAAAATGTGCCACCCATGCACCACGTTAGTGAACCCCTCCTTGTTCGCACGAACCCCTTCCGCACAACCAAAGTGCTGCCAAAATGTCTCCTTCTAAATTTAATGTTTTACAAGTTACTTTTTTATAAGTAACTTAATATTGTTCGTTTTTAATGTTTTAAATTTAGTTTTTTACATATTTCTTTTGTTTTAAACTAAGTTTGTTTTTTTGAATTTTTTTAACAAAAAATATGTCATATTAAATTAGAAAAGTTTTTTTACATATTAAATATAAATTCTATTAAAATAAAAATGTTATTTTAAAGTTATAAAAACTAAAATAAAAAATAACCTAATTTCTATTGAGATTTTTATAAATAGAGTTGCATACAAATATAGTTTTGTATCAAGTTTACTCTTAGACATTCATATCTATCACGATTTATGTGTGCAGGTGAAAATTATTGAAGTGGATGAATCATGGGAAATGCAAAGAATGAGAAACAAAAATATACCGAGGAAGAGAATGCAGAGAAGAATGCTAGAAGATCTGTTCATAGGAAGGCACAAAGAGAGAGAGAGAGAGAGAGAGAGAGAGAGAGAGAGAGAGAGAAGACACAACAAGTGAAAGACAAGGCTGCAAAAATTGGTACATATGTATAGAAACCCTTGATAGATCGTAATTTTTTTTAGTTCTAAGGTTTAAATATGATAATATGTTTTTTAGATTGGGTAAAGGCAAGGGTTTTGATAGGATCCCATAACCTAAAACAATAGAAATAATACATGTGAAAATAAAATCATTTGACATAAGAATGATGTCAAAAACAACTAAAAAAATAGTAATGGTTATATCATAGAGAACATGCAATCATCATATGTTTCCTTTAAACTTATAATGGCATCCTCTAATTTGTCTATGTAGAGAACAAACAAAGTAGGAGAAATTGGACAACCATGTTTAATACTAATGATGATATTGATATCTTGTGTAAAACCTAGTATGAGTTCGGACTTGTCCAACCACCTTCTCATCAAGTGTCATCAGAAGAATACTCAAATGCCTTGGAATATGTAGATCTCAAAGATGTTGGATTAGAATCTATTTGGGAATTCATATTGTTAAATTCCTTCCAACAATGATCAACAAAAAAACAATAAACCTTACACGTATTTGGTTTTTCTTCTTTGATTTTAACCCTAAGTACCAATATATGGTATATTATATAGTGATTCTACTTAAAACCAATTTTCCTTATTTATCTAAGTTTCTTGAACTTGCCCAAGTAGAAATATTTGAAATTGGATTGAAGTGCATTAATGTCGTGGGTGGGTCACTTGGTAATAAATGTTCAAAACATTTGTTATCATGGGATTCCAAATATTACCCCTTATTTTATGATTGACCACTACGTCCTATTTTTCTACCAATACTATGATACAAAAGCTATACATAAAAATTACTGGGCTATACAATTGCACATGGTATGTGTCATCGAAAACAAGGTTAACCCCAGGTGATTAATCTAGGGGATATATTTGATGGTCTACCATACCTTTCATTAAAAAAATTGTTACGATTTACTCTCTAATATTGACCTTCACGTGATAGTATATTTTGAATTTCGAGAGTCATTTTTTTAGTTTATATAATTTATATGTCATGTATTGGATTAATAATGATCTCATATATAGATGTAAATTGACAAAATTTAAATATAACCTGTTGTACATAATATGACATTTGAAAATAATTTTTGTTATGAAATTTATTGGGTATAAACGTTGTGGTAGATCTTGGTAGCATTCTAAAGAGGACATCATTTTGAATTGGACAATGCAACTTATGTATTCTTCTACACTCTCTCTTCCCTATTGAGCTCATAATTAAATTATTAGTGATGTTTACTCAATCTTTTAAATATAGTACAAGATTTTTGGGTTTTATGTGTTGAAAGTTTTTGGTCTAGGTTTGATTTGAAAATTAGATAGCTCTAACACCATATATATATATATATATATATATATATATATATATATGTATGTATATATATATATTTCAAGAAGGACCTCATGAAGCTATCTAAATACAATTTTAGCTTGGTCAACTTAATATTATTGTTTACTAGATAGTAAGCTAATTTTTTAGATATTAAAGTGTTTACTAGCTTGGTCATTAATGGTGTAATCACATTTGTATGTTAATTTTTTTTGCAAATTTTGGTGTACTCACATGTGTATGTTTATGGACACAGATCATGATGTGTAACATTATGCCGAAGTGATAAAAAAATTTATGGAATTACTTCTAAAGAAAAATGTGAAACACTTGCTGAAGATGGATTTACTGATAATTAAAAGAATTTTCCCAACAAGAACCACTATCACGAAAGAATACAACAAAAAGTGTAGAGATAATATATGGTGAGTTTTTAATTTGACTACGATTCTTTAGAGCACATTTGTTGGTTACATTTTTGAACCATGTTGATATGAGGGAAACATTAAAAATGTTGGGTGTTGATTTTGGATGGAAAAATTCAAAACGTGTAGAAGAAGAATTTGTTGGGAATGTTTCTAAAGGAATAAGTTCTTTGGGTACGATAACTAGGTCTATTGATAAGAGTATTTCTCGTAGAGCAATGAATTTATTATCTTGATTACAATAAGGTACTTAAATGATGTTTTATATAATTGACACCTTTTGCAAGAATTATTTAATATGTAGCTACCGACGTGTAGCCAAGAGGATCCATACAGAAACCCATCGTAACCAAAGGAATCATCCATAGCTAAGGGGTCATCTCGTAACAATTGGTATGCATCCAAAGGACTGTCTACACCAAGGATTCTGCGAAAAATAAGGTCACACATTTGAATGACTTCGTGATCTTGAGAAGCTCTTGGAATGTGAACATAACACTTGAGTTTACACATGTCTATGGTAGAAGTAGTTATAACTAAAACATGATAACTAATATATGACTCAACTCCAAACATGAGAACTAAGAGATGATTCAACTCAAACATCAGATTATACACTATAAATTAACAAGGAACTAACTAATTAATTCATGATTTGGGAACTAGTTAATCAGAATGATCGAGTTACTTAAGTTATATGATTGATATGTAAGCACTGCTAATAAATTTTGTTACATGCATCTAGTGTCTAGATTTTTTTGTTAAGATATTTTTCTTGATATAATTTGAACTCTATTAGAAATCTTCTTGTTCATGCTTTACATTGCAAAGAGATATATAAAGGAAATGTTTATGTTGTAAGAGAAATCGATCAAGAGATAGAAGAATTTTTGTATTTCTAATTGTAATCTTCATGAAAATATAATTAAAATTTTGAGTTATGTTCATTATTTATATTCACGAGGCCTTTGGAGGGACTAGCACCCAAGGAAGGTCCCACTTGTGGTTTTCTAAACCTCTCATTTCATTTTTGATTTGATTTATTACATGATTAGATTAGCAAAAATTTATTCCTTTATCGTATTCTACTTTCACATGTTTTTCTCGGTCATAGTATTCACTTCCAATCAAAATCTAGCTTATTTATACAAATTGTTATTTCTTAAATTGTAGTCACACTAATTGATCTTTATACCTCTCAAATATCTATAACATTGGATACAAGAATTACAATATTGAAATTCTATGTCCCTTGGATTTATAATTAAATGACTGTAGATTAATTAAAAGCTTACAAATTACATCAAGTTCATTTGCACAATCATTTTGGGAACCATTCGCAAAGGATACTTGTCAAGTTATAATTTTTAAGAGGTTTGTTATTTCTTATAAATAGTTTAGGTTTTAGGAAATTCACCTTTGTAACCCCCTACTAATGTATTTTGAGTGAGGTGAGTAGTTTATGCATGAACCATCCAAGAGATGCTCATGGTAGATGTTTACCCAATCCACAAGTACCACAGTTTCCATAACATTTTTTCAAGAAGATATGCCTTCCTCTCTGTATAAGGTTTGATAGTAGAAGAACATACTCCCCCGAGAGAAGGTCCTGAGGCTTCTCAAGAGCATCCAAATATGGCAGAAGAATTAGCCTAGAATTATACAAATGGGGTAACTACTTTTGAGTTTCCCATTACCAAAAATGATGAATCTACTATTATGAAGAATATTACTCTCCCTCAGCATTTCCTAGTTTTCATGGATCCATAACTAAACACCCAGACACATTTCTATTTGATTTTTGTGTTTTATGTATGAGCTATAACTATGCCACATATGCACACAAATTGAACCTATTTTCTTCTACATTCAAGGATGCAGTGTTGAGATGGTTCATGGGTTTAGGAAGAAATGTCATAGCCACTTGGACATAGATGAAGGATATGTTCCTCAATAAGTATTAGGACTACTGTTAGCTAAGTAGTAGAGGAGGTGATAAAATATACAAAATGGCATAGAAGGATGATGCAACATTAGAATACTATCTAGAAAGATTCATGTTCTACGTTAAGAAAACACGACACACAAGACTACCTCCTGAATATCTCAAAGTACTCTTTTTCAAGGAAATCATTGAGGATAACATGGATGTTATATGTTTCATTGGAGTAGGAAACATTTCAAAAGATACCTTTGAAGAAATCTAAGAAGCTTGCAAGAATTAATCAAGAGCTACTATGAAGGGGATACAAAATGTAATATCAAGAGGTGGCTCAACTACCAAAACAATTAGGCACATGTCTAAGTAAGAGATTATCAAGATGTTTAGAAACACGAAATATGATATCGTCAATGATATGGCCAGTCAATTAGATTCTTTACATGGCAAAAATAAAAAAAAATATGATGAGGAAACACTCATAGAGTTCTCTCATGCATATAAAAGAAAGAAATTTGATTGCAAATGTAGAGGATTATCCATCATTGCAGCTCGGAAAATGAGGCTTCACCTAAATTTGTGATGATAAAAATAGAGAATGGAAAACTATTCTATTTTTCTCAAATGAAGCAATGGTCTCCAAGGAGAGGAGGTTGTCACAAGACTCTATCCCATCATTTTAAAATTTGTCTAATAATCCATATATACAACTCCCACCTTGGGCTAATCCTAAAGATTGGGCTCCATACATGCAACCAATATCAACAATTGTGGCAACCTCAATTTAAAGTCCAAAAATGGAAACAAACTGCTCAATCATCGAAACATCCTTGGTGAGGAGGGTATCACTTAAATAACCCACCTCCTAATCACCAACAATAAAATGTAATATCAAGAGGTGGCTCAACTACTAAAACAATTAGGCACATATCTAAGTAAGAGATTATCGACATGTTTAGAAACATGAAATAGGATATTGTCAATGATATGGCCAATCGATTAGATTCTTTACATGCCAAAAATAAAAAGGAAGATGATGAGTAAACACTCATAGAGTTCTCTCATGCATATAAAAGAAAGAAATTTGATTACAAATGTAGAGGGTTATCCATCATTGCGGAAGAAAATGAGGCTTCACCTAAATTTAGGATGATAAAAATAAAGGATGGAAAAGTGTTCTATTTTTCTCAAATGAAGCAATGGTCACCAAGGAAAGGAGGTTGTCACAAGACTCTATGTCATCATTTTCAAATTTTTCTAATAATCCATATATGCAACTCCCTCCTTGGGCTAATCCTAAAGATTGGGCTCCACACCCTAACCAATATCAAAAATTGTAGTAACCTCAATTTAAAGTCCAAAAAAGGAAACAACCCATTCAATCAGGGAAACATGCTTGGTGAAGAGATTATCACTATATTAACCCACCTCCTAATCACCAACAATACTACAATAAACCTTCTTACCCTCAAGCAACAAGCTCGATGTCAATGTCGAGAAAACTCTCAACCAAAGGACACTCAACTACAAGCTCAACTAACACCTAACCTAAATAATAAATTTTCTCAGCCATTCTATTTCATTGAACCATCTCAATACCCTACCTATTCAGTTGATTTTGACAAGTATCTATCTACACTTAGGAAGAGAATTTCCTCCACCAAGTAGACCCACCATAATTAAGATTGCAGATGAACCCCAATTTTTGTATGGCAATCCACATCATATAAATAACATGCAGCAAGTTGATCTAAAACAACCTAGGACCAACAAGGATAAAGGGAAATCCAATGAGCAACCATTTCCTAGAAGATTAAAAAGAAAGAAGACTAACCTCAAATCATAATCGATTCTAATTTTTTCAACCAATTGAGAGATATTTGTGTTAAAATTTCATTGATTCAAGCCATTAAGGAATTACAAATCTACAAAAAAATTGTTAAGGACCTATACATTAAAAAATTAGGAAGAAGAAGAAAATTTCCAACCTCCATACATGTTATTAGATAGTTATTTGATATTATATTTAGAAATTGAGTTCTACCAAAGTATATAGACCTAAGCGCAATCAATTGGTAAATGTTTCAATAAATGGAACAACACTAAAGAACACTATTATTTTCTAGGGGTAAGCCATAAACATCATGAGCAATTAAATCATGGATTATTCAAATTTTCAATGGCTAAGGCCAACAACTATAGTCTTACAAGTTGAAAATAGGTCAACAAAGTGAGACTGAAGGAGTTGTGGAGGACATAATTATAGTGGTAGACTCTTGGGAGTACCCTACTAAATTTATTGGTCCTCATCAAAAGTAATCTTAGGATGATATCCTATCATCCTAGGAAGGACATGGTTGGCCACTTCTAATGGATTCATATGTTGCAGGTCTAGAAACATAATTATTTTCAATGGAAGTGAAACTAAAAGCTTATGATTTATCCTCTGCTCAACCACTAAATGAAGAAGATCAAACGATTTGTGTTAAGGATCCAAAAGAAGACCAAAGCTCGATGTAGAAACTCAAGATTCTGGAAAAATCATGCACAATTGAGGGATAAAAAGAGCATGTTGTTCTCTCCAACATCCTACATAATAACCATAGGAGTGAAGAAGTAGATGATATATTATGGTGTTTATGTTATCTTGTGAACCAAATTCTTCTCAGAAGCAAATCACTATGAACATTACATATCATAATTACATTCTTAATCAACTTCTCCCATGTGATTGCATATTGAATTCTATTAGCAACGATGTATGTTCAACGATTAATATCTCTAATTATATGGAAATCACTCGGGAAGTCCACTTAATGTGAACAAGATACCTAACATGCAACAAGTGCAATTGTTGATTTCTCTTCTATAAAAATAGAAAACAACATTTGGATGGGACTATGGTTACATGCATGGGGTCAATCCTAAGCTTTGCACACACAATATATATATCAAAGGCAGTTGTAATCCAATAAGGCAACCATAAAGAAGAATGAATCTAGCATTAAGAGACATTGTGAAAGAAGAATTAAAAATATTAATGGATGTAGGATTCATATATCCAATTTAGATAGTTAATGGGTGTCACCCCTTGTCATTTTCCTAAGAAGAATTTAAAATGGAGGATCTACATAGATTATAGAGAGATGAATACAAAAACAAATAAGGATCATTTTCCACTACCATTAATTAATCAAATTTTACTACAGGATCAAGACAAGACCACCTTCACTAGCCCATGGGGAATGTTTGCATTTTTTTTCTTCCATTTTGATTATGTAATGCACTTTCTACATTCCAAAGTGAATTTTTAAGCATTTTCTCAGATCTAAACAATTATTGCATGGACGTATACATGGATGATTTCATATTCCATGGAAGTGCCTTTGAAGAGGCCATGCAGAATTTACATGGCCTTGAAGAGATCCAAGAAACAAAACTTGTCTGTGAGTAATAAAAAATGCTTCATGATGATTTACGAAGGTATAGTTATTAGAAACTACCTTTGTTGCAATGGAATTAAAGTTGATCCGAAATGGTATACGTAATAATAAATATACCAACACTAAATACATAGAAGGATGATGGGAGTTTCCTAGGCCATCATGGTTATTATAGAATATTCATATAGGATTTCAAGTAAGATTACAATGTCATTATTAGTACTCGTGAAAATATGCTTCCTTTGAGTGGACTAAAAATTTGAGACTGCATTCCAAATCTTGAAGAAAATGTTAACTATTGCAACTGTTTTTTAAGAGGACTGATTAGAAATTTCCATTTTGCATTCATATTGGTGCTTCAAACCATGCTAATGGAGTTGTTTTAGGACATAACGGTGGAGTTCTAAACTATGCAATTTATTATGTCAGCAAGAACTTGCATCATGTTTAACTTAACTATAAATTCACAGAGAAATAGTTCTTAGTAGTTGGGTATGCTATCAATAAGTTCAGACATTGCATCACAAATTACCCAGTGTTTATTAAATAACTATTCAATACACAAGTTGTGAGTAGCAAAATAATAAGATGGTTTCTACTCTTACAAGATTTTGATGTCACCATTATGGATAAGCCTAGTAAGGACACTGTTGTAGAAAATTTTATTTCAAGAATGGAGAATAATAATGAAGAACTGATAGTTGATGACTCTTTCCCAAATGAAAACCTATTTTCATTTCTACGTGGACACCTTGGTATGCTAATGTAGCCAATTATTTGGTCTCGGGTAAGATACCTCCACACTACCTATATTTTGAAAAGAAATACATAGTTGATAAAATTTTGAATTTTTCTTGGATAACTAGATTTATATTTCACATAGGGAAAGATAATGTCATGAGAAGATGCATTGATGATAAGGAAATATATGATGTCCTCAAGGCCTATCATAGTGAACAATGTGGATGGCACTTTTCTATAAAAATAATAACAAAGATGGTGTTAACATGTTATTATTAGTCAACAATACATAAGGATGCGTACTATACACTAGGAGGTGTGATAGATGTCAAAGAATGGGAAACTACCAGATCAGATCACATGACATTACAACCTTAGTTGGTCTAACAACCATTTGAAAAATGGGGCTTAGACTTCATGTGTCCTATAGCTCTTAAATCCTACAAGAAGGAATATATTTTTTTGTGCACATATTACATCACTAAATGAGACGTAAGTAAAATTAGTTCCAAATTAGAAGAGTGATAAAATTGCAACATTCTTATATGACCACATATTCATAAGGTATGGCGTGCCAAGATAAATTGTTATTGAACAAGTTCTACACTTTACTATTGAAGTTATTTCTGATCTAGATAAGGAGTATAAAATCAGACATAAGAAGTCTACACCGTATCATCCACAATCTAATTGCCAAGTTGAGGTAACAAATAGGAGATAGAAACAACCTTGACAAAAACTATTGCGCTCCACGGGAGATATTGGGAAGATAGGCTTTCCAAGATAGTGTGGGATTTAACACAATGTTGAAAACAACAACTAGCTTCACAAAATTTAAAATTCTGCAAGGTAATATGGTTGTTTTTCCCATTCAATTTGAGCACAAGACACTAAGGACTGCACTTTAACTAGGCATAGATTTCTTTTGAAGCTCAAAGGTAGTAGAATCTCTAACTCAATGAGGTGGATGAAATGAGGAAACAATCCTGCATAATATAATTGTAGTGTAGAAGTAAATAATCAAATGGCATGTCAATTTCACCAAGACAAGGAAATTTCAAGAAGGTGACTTCGATCTCTTATTTGAATCAAAGTACAAAGACCACATGGGAATACTCGGGGAAAGGTGGCGAAGTCCATATGATTTTGAGAAAATATTTCCCAATAGAGCTATAAAACTCACCAGATTAGATCTGTGAGGTTCAAACTATTGGTCAATGGTCATAGATTAAGGTTGTACAATAAGTAAGATTAAAAAATAACCTTCATGCAATAAATGCGAGGAAGTCAAAACAATATGGGGATGAGGAAATCAAAGTTAAGATCAAAATTTGAGCATGTTGGATCATCTTCTAAGGTTTCAGAGGATTGAGATATTTCAGTGGCCTTGGTATATTTATCTTGTTGAATACTCCAAGGTTGAATAAAATTTTTATGATCAGCCCTCTTGGTGATCAAAAACACTCAAATAACATTTTATTTTCTTAGAATTTCTATTTTGTAGGATCTGATTTATATGTTGCATGAGTTTTTAATTAATGACACAAGGAGATAATGCAAAGAATTGATGTTCCCTGCAGCAATATGCAAAAAAGTTATATTTTTTTCATGTTAGGTGGGACTCATGATTCTATGAAGCAAATAAGGAATATATGCATGTCTGAGTTTTTATCGAGAGAGATGACACCCCAACAGATCAACACTCCTCTCTAGTAATTATCTAATTTATGTAAGGATCCTATAATGCAAATTCCCCATACACTTCTAGTATCACAATAATATTCACAAAATCATAGAAAAATTAGAATCCAAGCAAGCGTGTAATTACCACGACGCATGTGAAATCATCATCCAAAAATTCCTTGAGATAAGTGCACTCATACAACTTTATTAAACTATCATTCTTATGATTATTTTTAATTAGTATTTACATCACGCCATAATGTATTAAATTTCAATTATACACCACCACCTTTAATCTATGCATTGTCACTCCACGTTATCCCACACTATCATACCATTTTACCTCAAATGATTCACGAAATCAAACCAATTAAATACATATTCCATTTGTTGTGTTCCATGTGAGTCATTCTTGAAATTCAAAAACAAAAAAATCCAAATCATCCCCCACAATTCAATTTTTGTATCATTTTTTCCAAACTATGTGATTTCATTACTGAACCAAGCAAGTTACAAAATTGAGAATGGGAAATATTTAATCTACCATGAACCGATGAACATTCCTAAATCAGTAACCAACCCAAAATCTTGCAATACTTTTAGAATAGTGGCTAGATGGCATAAATTAGAAAATTTTAGGGTTTTAATGAGTCTATGTTTGAAGAATTTTCTGCCACATTTAAAGATGGAGAAGCTATGGTCAAGGGCTTAACAATAAAGGTGGATGATGAATTATTTTCTATAGTTAATGGGATTCCTATAGAGGATGAGCCCTTCCCTGAGAAATCTAATCAAAAGGAAACTAGATAAGACTTCATTGATGAGGATGATGCCTTCATAAATGATCTCTAAGGTACATATAGAACCTCTCTCAAACCACTCTGGGATGAAATTTCCAACTATATTATCAAGTATTTTATTTGCGAGGGTAGATATTCTAGACTAAATATAGTCCTCTTTAAATTACTCAATCATCTGAAGAATGATAGGCATGTTAACGTACATAATTTCTTAAATGAGATCTTGAAAAATATGAATAAAGAATCATAGAGAGGGAGGTCAAAAATTTCACACCATTTTCTTGTTACACTAGTTATCAAATACACATTAGAGAGAGAACATCCTGAATTGAAATGGGAGGATATTTTAATGGAAAAATATATTGATGAATTATTCAAGTGCGGGAAGAAGAGAAGAAGAGATGCTAAAAGTTCTTTCACTCATAAATTTGAACTCATATCTTCCACTTCTCATCCCAAAGAAACCCATGATTATGAAAATCCACCATCTTTTGAACCAAACCATGTTCCTATATCCCCTGGAAGGATTTTCATTGTTGAAACCCTACTTGGATTTTCTACTCCTGATTAATCCTCCTCAAAGGGTAAGATAAAATATTACAATTGCACTCCTACATCTTCCAATTCCACTCCTACACCACCCGGGGTTTCTCATAGACTAAAAACTAAAATTATTAGAATATGCAAGATGAAAAATTCCAAAACCATATCACTTGATAGTGATATAGAAGTTGTGGAGGAGAATATTGAGGCCACATCAATGGACATAAAGCAAGGAGGTGTTGATGTTGAAATTCATGAGAAATAGGGTCCTAGGGAGCCTATGGAGGGTATGGAAGAGAATAAGGGAGAAGAAGGTGGCAAAGAAACTGCATATGAATACCCTAAGGATTACATGGAAGAACATATAGAGGAAGTTCATGCTGGGGTAATTCATGTAGCCAAGGGTGATGAGGAGAAATTAGAAGAATAAATTGATCAAATAGTACATGAAATACAAAATGATGAAGGAGAAATTTGGGAAGATATGCCCCAGGTTGTTGAAAACATTACTGAACAAATTTTCCATGGAATTTATAAAGAGAAATTTTACGAGGAAACTAAAAATTATAGGGGAATGTTCTTGTAGTTACTTAGTTAACTTCAGTTGTAAGTGAAGATACGAAAAATAATCTTAATGTTACTATCGCGTTTCAAGGCATTGGGTTTATCTAGAAAGACAGTCACAGGTATGCAAAGAGGAGGAAGACATTGGATGACTCTACTAAGGAAGGAAATTGGGCGTAATGTGTAGAAATCCATGTTACGATAAAATAGAGGATAATATTGTGAATAAAGTTTATAATTTTTTTATGAGAGGACTCGTCATTCTCTCGAATGTGAGGGATGTTTTAAAACATAGGATAACTTGCGTAATAACTATGATGAACATATAAAACATTGGCTTGAAATAACTGAACATGAGATGTACATAAAGTTTATAGAAGAAAATCCAGACGTTAAGATTGGACAATGAATGTTTGAAAATTTGAAGCCTTGGTATGTGTGATCTGATAAAGTCCTTTACACATGTTGTTGTCACTATCATGTTGAGTTTTATCATCACTATCAGGTACAAAAAAATTTATAGATCCTGTATATATATTTTTAGGTGTGCTTTCATTTATATCTATATATTTGAAATTTGTTTAAATATCATTTTTTTAAATGTTATTTAAAATTAATGTATTTAAAAATCTATGTTTTTTCAAGTGTATAGAAAGTTACGGGAAGAAAATGCCCCACCTACATGTGTCAGTGAATTCATAACTTCAATTCTTTGCACGATATCTGATGATCATGTCGATGATCATATGACTTGCATCAAAGGTGTCTGTGACAAGTGTGGGGACTTGAAATTATTTCCAAAAACAAATGAAGATTTGGACACAGTTAAAATGGTTGCTTGCAAGAGGTGATTAATATATATATATATATATATATATTTGGATGTTAGATTTTATTTTGATTTTTATGTTTACTACAAATGAATACATGACAATTTGTCCATTATGAATTGATTTTGTAGGTTCAAATACATAAAATATTGAACAAGGCTTGGAAAAGATGCAACCAGGTTGGATTTGGTAGAAGCAAAAATCCCCATTGCTACATTCATTCAAAGTTTACGAAGTTCAATTAGTCGTACATCAAACATTGTCACTATTAAAAGTGGTAGGCTACACAATTCAAGACTAATAAAGGCACATTCCCTATTGGTTCCATATTATCCGTGGTTAATTTTGCTAAGAATTACTCATTTTGTCATCAAAAAGAAATTCGAGACACGAGTATTATCATCGACGGAGTTACTATCATGGTTCAAGTATTTTATAGGCATGCACAATTGGATTTGGATGGGGTTGAAAGTACATATGTGAAGCGAATGATCAAGAAGGAGTATCACTTCTACATAAATGACGACAAGGAACATAGCACCCGATTTGTGTAACATTGTTTTGGTTTGTTCTTTCAATATCTTCATCAAAGCAAGGAATACAAATAGATCAACATTTTTTTGGTTAGATGGGTGCGCATCACAATTCAAATCCTCTTGCCATTTCTTTGCACTTAGTCGTTATCATCATCATCAAAAAATTCCTCATTTATGGAGTTTTTTTAGAGTGGTCATGGGAAGGGAGAACACGATGGTGTAGGTGCATGCATCAAATGTGCTCTAAAGAAACAAAGCTTTGATTATGAGGGAGATTGATTGATTGATGCCCACACCATTGTTGAATGGTGTAAGAAACATTTTACAATTCAGGTTTCAACCTCACAGGCTTCAACATCACCCACTTCAACCCCACAAGCTTCAACCCCACATAGAGTGTTTTGGGAGATAACATGTACATGCACATTTAAAACATAGATATGTAGATCTTGATGTGATTTATTAAGTTCTACAAGTTACTAACTTTAAATTTTTTTATTCTGAATTTTGATGTTTGTTTTAAACTTTATTGATCTTTTGAGCATGATTAAATGAAGGTATTGATCGAAGGACAAAGTATGGATGTGAAAGGATTCCCAATTCTAGTTCTATTCACTCTTTGATGACTATGGATAGTAATAACTAGAAAATCTGTATAAGAGATTATTCTTGTTTTTGTTATGAATGCATGAACAAATCATATTCAGAGTGCAATAGTCAAAAACATGGGTATGTAGGTGAGTGGAAGCAAGTTCCTTTAGTTTTGGATGACACATATGGATCAGATCATGATGATAGTTTTGAAGATGTGCCATTAATTTCAACTGATTATGACCACATATCTAGATTGTTTAAACAAGGTATGTTTTATTTAAAAGGATTGTATAATTTGATAATTAAATATATATTTATACTATACATGGATCATTGAATGTTTATTTGCATTTTTGTAGGTGATGTATTTGCAGTCATTACTAAAGAAGACAATGTTGAGAAAGTGGAGTACTACTTGTTGCGTTGCACAGAAGAGAGAACAAAGCTAACATGTGAAATAACAAGTGAAGAGACAACATTTTATATTGGCTCGGTTGTAGTGCAGGGAACATACTTACAACAAGTGAAAGCCCTCCAAAGTGGGATTCCCTTTATTGATTACAAACCAGAGAAAAGGTGTATCATTACACCCATCACATAGTTGCTACAGGGTTACAATTACAGTAGGTGAAGACTAAAACTAGTCAACACAAAAAATGGAGACTAGATGTAGAAGACCATGAAATTTTTTACAAGTCATTGAACAATGAGCAGAGCCACTTGGTATTATATATAAGGACATGGAATATTATATATTCATGTCTTCTAGTAATTTAAAATATTTTATCTATTTTATTTTTCATTTGGCATACATATTTGACAACTTTCTTGCTATGATATTAAGGATGGGTTCATTAATGATGTAATTTTGTTCCCTAGTATCTCCAATAATATTATTTCCATTTATATCTATATATAACAAATGAGTTTTAAAAACTTAGTATTATTTTTTCCTCGTTTTAGTTTCTCTTTTCCAGCATCTTTTATAACAATTTGAAACAAGATCTCTTAGTGTCAATAAATCTAACTTGAATCATTTAAAATTTCATGTGAGCAAAATGATAGACAATTAAATTTTGATATAGACAATAAAGAACTACATGACTCTTGTATTAATAAAATTTCTAGAGCTTGTATTTATCCAAATATAATCATTACATGTTTATAAGATCTTTATATCAATTATGATTCATATATCATCTTTGCACATAATATATATCTTAAGTAGAATAAAATCCTAGTTTGGATATTACAAAACCCTAGATCCTTACCAGGTTATAACCTAAAAAAGAGTTTAGTCCAATTGGCTTAAGATTCCTCAACCCCCTCTGAGACAAGCATCACCTACATATCTATAATATGAAAATTCCTCACACCTATGCGGTTATCCCTCCCACTAGATGTGTGTGCATATATGCATAAATAATGGTTATGATAAGACCCCAATAAGGCCTCCAACACTTGGTAACAATCCTTGAATTTAGTTATAGTGCATGATTATGTACACTTGTAACTTGTTGGCATGCTCTAAGGATGTGATTATGTGATATTTTAATTATTAGGGCCTAAAGTCCTTAGAGTTCTTTAGAATGAAATCCTTTAGATGTCTAAGGAGTTAAGAGATTCCCTTAATAAATAACATGTATGTGTTTATATACACAACTTGTGTGAAATATTTCCCACTCAATTGACCATAAGATGATTGGTGTAAGGTGTGTATTTGAAAATGTGACCATTGTAAGTGCATGGGTCAAAATTTTCAACCTGGGTCAAAAACATTGGTCATTTCTACCCTTGTCACTCGATTCTACCCAGGTTTAACTTGGGACCTAATCTCATACATGTGTTGAGTGGATATGAGAGTGTAGATGTGTTCATTGTAAGGTAAATTGGTTCCTAAAGTGCTAAACTCAATGAAAAGTGTTGATTTGATGGAATCATAACATAGGAATTGAGCGGGGTGTTTTTACAATTAAGTCAATTTATGTGTAAATGGGAATATGTTGGGGTAGATGCCAAATAATTATTTCCAAGTTCCTTAGGTCCAAATTTTGGGTCCTACATTCTGCTAACAATTGTTTGCATGATTTGGATGTTATGTGAGTCCACATACCTTAAGACAACTCAGGTACATGTACATCATTAAACTAAATATTAACATACCTAATAGGGTCTATGTCACACCGCCATTAACACTTATTAGAAATTTTATTATTTTGGCTAATTATTGTTTTGCATTAATCAAATACCCTTTGGGAAGGTAAGCCATTTATAATGTTCCCTCCTCAACTCTTGTAGTCATTTTTGTAAGAGAAATTAATGGAATTTTGGAGTTCAAAGGCACCGAAGAGACAAAAAAATTCCATGCCAAAATATTTTCATGAGCTCGTGATCATAGCCCTAAAAATATTCTTGATGTTTTACATTTCCTTAAATTCAATAAATTATGCAATTATTTGGAGCAACTTACTTTAGTTGCATATTATTTTAGTTGAGTCCCCTTTGAGAGAACCTTCAAATCATGGGTTCATGATGCATGGATTATGCCTCACGGTGTCAAGCTTTACGGAAATAAAATCTTAATCAAGTGTTTCTTTTTGTTCTAACTATAACAATGTTGACCATTGTAGAGATATCATAGCTAATGGACCTTGGTTTATTTGAAACATAATTATGATTTTTCCCATTAGAAATGGTATTTTGTCATCATTGAGAAAGATAATTCATCATTGTCATATATGGTATAAGGTATTTTGTCATCATTTTCATAGGGTTTGATAAACCTAATTCGTAAGGACCTTAAATTATTATTATCAATTCAATTTAACTAATCCAAAAAAATAATATGATTGATATTAAAAGTAATAAAGAGTTTTGATATAAATTAATGTGTAAACTAAACATTCAATACACATACATATAATTAATAAAAGATGCAAAATACATTTATTACTTGTATTGAAAGATATTATGACTCAAGGTTAATAATATTACAAATGGTGGTAGAAATGCGAGTGAACATATTACAAATGCAGATGAAGACTTATTACTCTTTATGAGGTAGGATGGCACGAGTTGTATCTCCAAAGACTTTGGTTTACATAGACATGTTTTACGTTAGGTGTTTTAATAGTACAAATCTCCAAATAAAGTCAAATTTACAATTACATTAAAATAGTATAAATCATGGAAATGTATTGCATTACATTTACTTCATTTTCCATCATTTCACACACTTGTAACAACAAGAGTTTTAATTTCTGAGTTTAGAGAGAGGATAGATAAAGAGTGAATCTATTATTTTCACAAGCTTTTAAGTTACTATAGAGTTTTAGAGAGATAGTTTAATACTAACAATGTATTTTGAAAACATTTGAGAAGTGCATAAGTAAAGAAGCATTCACTAAGCTATGGAAGGTTTAATGTAATATAAAGTATTACTAAAATATCAAAAATCATGTCTAATGAGTATATACATGTCTAAAATCTCTAAAAGTATGTCTAAAATGTCAAAAAGTATGTCTAAAATCTCTAAAATCTATAAAATATCATTGAAGTCTCCTCCATGCACTAGGGTGAGTGCTAGACCCCTCACTACACTCTGTTGCACCCTGCATGTTAAAAAA
Organism: Taxus wallichiana var. yunnanensis; assembly: GCA_018340775.1. NCBI lineage: Eukaryota > Viridiplantae > Streptophyta > Pinopsida > Cupressales > Taxaceae > Taxus > Taxus wallichiana. Next base: position 159,678,396 of record CM031235.1, on the reverse strand, counting down.
AAGAATATACACATCATAAACTATATATAGCATGTACCATATATTAAAATATATAAGAAAAATTCTACAACAATTTCTTGATTAATTCAATACATCATATAACAGATATGTACAATTGATTACCTCAGTATCTATCCCTGGGCGGATGTTGGGAGTATCTACACTATGTGTAGATCTCTGTCCCGTAGATCCCTGTGAAACAAAATAAATAAAATGTAAGAAGTTGATAAATATGTTTTTTAATAAAGTTCATTAATTTCTAATATTTCAATTTAGATTAAATATTAATTCTATTAAAACACATATATATATACCTCTGCGGAACACGTCTCCAAATCTATGGGATTGCCACCCATGACCTCAACACTAGCAAATATGTCACCAAGTGAGCCAAGATGACTCAGGCCTAGAACATCAAGATCCATGTTGTGCTTCACAAGAGTTGTGTGTATGTCACATGGGTAGATGGTGTGGGCTGTGAAGCTCCACACACTGGAGCGAAGCCTAAACACAGAAGTACATGTTTAATTTTAATATTAATAAATTGTAAAGTAATGATGAAATAAAATAAATTTTAATTATATTGGGTGTTTAATTTTCACACTGGAATAGAAATGTGTTGAACATCAGGTGTGATGATCCCAACAACAAGAAGTCTATCTGTAGCCGGCGCGTAGTACCCTGACTAGAAGATACACTCCCACTCTACTCTATAAAATCTAAAACCCCGATAGTGGAATGTTACAATGCCATGAAATCACCTCATATACACACAACAAGTCAACACACATGATGTGTCCTAGGTGACGTGCTGAGCGGCGGTATCACGTAACTAGCTCAAATTCATCTGGGAAATCAAAGATGCACGAGCATATACCTTGTTGCATGCATCACTACTGCTACTAGCACCTCCACTACTAGTATCATGTCTCTGAAGGTACTGACCCACATGGTCAAAAGATATCAATTGGGTCTCGTGAGCAATTCCAGCAAGACCCTCGATAGCAGCCTCATGTGCAGTCATAACAATAGGTGTTGAGACATCTTCAAAACCTCATAAGAATGGTTGTGGACTTGGTACAAGCTTTCACGCGTCAACAATTGCAGGAGCTCCCTGCTTTCTATATGCCTCCCTATGGCTAATTCAGCCACACCCCTACCCCAAATAACTAGGGATGTTTAAATAGTTCACCTTTACGTTTAAGTGAACCTTAGCATGTAGTACCATTATGAAGTATAACGGTAATTCGTCATTATTCAGAAATTGGCCTTGAGAGGCCAAAAATCTAGGATAAATCAAAGGGGCACATAGGGGACATGAACATTTGTTTACATAATATGCCCTTATTTTCCTTTTGTTTGCATAAAAACTCCAACAAGACCTCTTAGCGACTTCCTTATAGAAAGTTGTGACTTAATCTCATTGTAACCTACATCTCTTGAGATACTTGATTTTAATGAATCCAAAAAAAAATTATTGACTAAGAAAAAATCGGTTATATGTTTTCAAACTTGTCTCTATTCTAAGAAGATCAACCAATATTTTTTCACAATGGGATTTATAGTGCCCAACTGTAGTTGGATTTTGGAGAATAGATTGCAATTTCACAAGATCTAAATTGGTCCTCTCAAACAAATTAGGAGTGGAAGAAGCCATGACTATAAAAAAAATGAAAGTAAAATTCAATTAATAGTACTTTTAATTAAAAAAATTTCCTAAGATATTCTCATATTTTAATGAAAATAGAAACATGATTTTCAAGCTTCAATGTAAATAATATAGAAAATAAGAAATTACATATATCTTATAAGTTAGTCATGCATGAGTGTATGGATCGCATAGATTTAATGGAACTAAAGGAGGAATTATCTAGAATGTAACATGCATTTTTTTAATCTAATCAAATGCAATAAACATATTGCACATATCGTTGAGTTCCTACATGCAACATCACACAATAAATTTTGGTGCACGTAATTAGGATACCAAGACATTATATTTTAGGTTTCTTATTAACAGGTTTATTATTAACAAATAAACCAAGACATTATAAATATACATTTCTTATTAACAAATAATTGAATATAAAGCACAATTGAACTAACATTATCATCAAATGTAATAAACCAAGACATTATAAATATTTATAATAAAAGTTCGTGACTTTATTTAAATGTTTTCATTTAGAGTTTTTTGGTACTAATTTATGATTTCAAATGTCTATATAAAACTTAATATCATTGTAAAGTAGCTAGTAACCACATTTAAGATATACAACCTCCACCCACAACCTCTTAAAATTAAGGACACAAAAAAGTTTAGAAGAATGTTATTTGACATGATGCCTACAATTGGACACAACCAAAATTCTTATCAAAAGTTAAAAATTAAATGGAATATAAACATGATAACAATCAAAATGAGTAGCTCACATGATCCCTTATTTAAAACAATGAAATGGAAAACTCCTATAGAAAATTGGGAAGATAGGAAATGTTAATTTCCCCCATATGTGTAGTAAAGACAAAGGAGTTTAATGATGGGGTGCATAACATTATGTGGACACATTAAGAGATGATTTTATAACCCATACTTTGATTTAATTAAGAAGTATTGTGTCAAACCCACATGCTAGTACAAATAAAAATAGAGGTTTAAGCTCATTGGGGTTTAAATATTGATAGGTTACATGGAAGTTATTTATAGGGATTATCATCCAAACATTAAAAAGAGATGCTACAAGGTCAAGGACTCGATAAAAAGGAAAATCTAGGTTGGTCGACAAATCGATGCTTTATGCAAAGTGATGGAAACCACAACTTTATGTATAGTTGTGGATGTAAAATTGCTAGGGTTATATATATATACCGGTTATTTCACCCATATGGGGAAAAAGGTTAGTAACAACCGAAACATGATGATTATTCCAATCAAATGACTCACGAGGTTCTTCAGTGCACATGAGAACATTCCAAACATGTTAAATAGGGGAGTTGGGCTTTGAAGGAGGAATTAATTATCAAAAGAAAAATTACAAATTGTACTTGGTTGTCTTAAGTTAAACCATTTTGATTCGCCATATGAGAGAGTATATTTTGACACTCTTTGTAATGATAATCTTTGTTATCACCGAATAACAAAGCACCCTTATGTTTACATAAGTGCATATACTTAAACTCATGGTGTGATTGGATAACATTGGTACCTCCAAGTTGTGGGATTTGCTACTTGAGATAGACCTCCAAAGAAAGTTGGTTCTTACTCCTAAACTACCTGCCACAATCTACTCTAATGCAGGGTAAACTAACTATTCTAAATTTCCAAGGGACCAAGGAGAGAGAATGCACAAAATGAAATCCTACACTAAAGCGGTGATACACAGAAAAGGAGGGTGTGAGAGTAGTCTTCCAATGTGTGAAAACTAGGAGTAAAGTGCATACTAGAAGGGGTGGTAATAGTTCTCCACAATCTGAAAATGCATTCACAACAATGTTTCATACATGCACAATAATAATGGATCCTTGCAAGAGTATAAAGATAGACACAATAAACTTGTAATCAAGGTTGAAGGGGCAAGAAGAATGCAAGAAAACACAGTAGGGGAAGATGCATCCAAAAACTTATATTTTATTGCTTCATGATATGCACAGTTCAATATGTTACAAGATAAGGGCCTATATATCCATGCAAGGAGTCCACAACAAGGGCCTGCAGCACATTGGCTTCACATAGCAATTTTGGCAGAGCTTTGCTACAAAAACTAAGCTGTCTTTACAATGATCCCAAAACTCCGATTTATAGAAAAATGAGAAGAGAGAGAGAAGGGAAAATGGAAATCCCGAAATCTGTCCTTCAACTATTTGTAAGAGGAATTAAATGGAGTGAAATGAGTGTATGTTACTTTAAAAAGGATCCCCATACTGTCCCAGGTGTGCTGCAACAAAGAAATAATGATGACCATTCCTCTTAAATGCACTCCTAACTACCAAATAAAACAACTTTGTTATGGCTGGACACGTTTTATAAAAATCCCCACCAATTTCTCATCAAATCCAGAATTTATTGATTGTTGTGTGTCAAGATCAAAGCCACGATTCCAACGGTACCAATGTTTTACAATTTCATTGAGAAATGTAAAAGTTATGGCCTTGTGAGTGTGGGCAGCAATTTTGGGTCTGCCATGCGTTTTTTGTCATTTGACGAGAATGAGCATTAACTGAATTGAGCTGAATATGTTTCTTTTATTTAAATATATCTACCCTCATTAAAATCGGAGCTCATTTAAGAAATTTCAATTTTGTGAAAATCTGAGCTCAAAATCAAACGTTATGGCCGTTTGAAGTTCATGGGTCAAACGTTGACTTTTCCTCTCTTTGCGGCTATTTTGGAAAAATCGGATCTGCATTTCGACTATTCGCAGACACATTCTTACGCATCGGTTAATTTGGGCTTCCTTGTCCCCTTTTGTTTCCTTTTCACCTTTGCACGTCCCGCACGTACTTTTTTCCTAGATGTCCGTGAAAATCTCCGCACTACCCGATTGGTGACTTACACAAATCGGCGATTCGAAACCATAAAAAAATATTTTGGAACTAATGTGGATTCACCTACATATCATCATGTAAGAATAAATTCCCTTTTACATTGAGAGATATCATGCTTATTTGGGGAAAGTGAGTCGTTGTATAGTGATGAAGAGATTATATTGGACCTTTTGGATTCCTTGTGGGGAATGTATCAATATTATTAAATGAAATATGATATTAAAATTGGCATTGGTGAGGCATCCAAAATGTTGAGTTAGGTGTCTCATCGACTCTCATAGAGAAATTTTTTTATATTGGGTTATTAATAAAATATCAAGATATTGTTACGTGGTTATGTGCATATATGTTTAATATGCCTACTTTTATCGTGGTGCATAATATTGTTGTGAATCGTGATGTCAAACATGCAAAGTAAAAAGATACATCCTAAAGTTGCCTAATAAGAAATCCAAATTTTTATTTCAATTATGATTTTGTTAAACCTATCGATAACTTTGATAGATTTCCCACATTGTCCCAATCGGTAAGTCAACTAGGGGCATTAAGATATATACAAATTTTTGAGATATTAATAAAGTATGCCCCATTGATGATGTCATCTTTCCCTATACTAATATGATTTTTAATTTCAATGTTAGGCATAAGATTCCTTCTTTCATGGATGGGTTTTATTCATTACAATAAAATAAAACAATAATACTCTTCAATCAATTTCTCTCATACTCAAAGTTGGCTCTTTTAAAGATGGTAATACTCATTGAACTAAAATTCACTCAAACCATGATTTTAAAAATTATTGAATAAAGGCTATTATACCAAATGTAGGTAATTATTATGGAATGGATTGAAAAGTAGATATTAAATATACTATATATGAAATTAGTGTTCATTGAGTCATGCCTAGAATTACTAGTTGTCTATCTAGTATCATTGTAAGAGAGATTTCTATCAAATTATGAACTCCATAAATTCAAATGGAGTTCTCAAGAATTACAACATTTCCCTTCCATTTTACTACTCTCATTGAATTCCTCAGTTATCAAGATGAATGGATGACTATTGTGAAATAGTAAGGACTACTGATATTAGTAATGTCATAAGGGATATTAGATCCTAAAATAAATTTTTAATTATTTCACTTCAAATGTATGTAAGCTACCATATGAAGATAGGTTGGAAAAGATGACCTATAATCCCATCAAGGGGATTCTTAAGTGTAGGTCATGTATTGATCAATAAAAACATCATAGTACATGTGTTGGAACATGTGATCCTAAGTTTACATTGTGTTTTTGTTTGTTTTATTTTCTAACTTACTTATATATACAAAACACTCTTTCATAAGATTATTTAAGCTTGAGTATGAAGGAAATTAAATGTAATGGAGTATTTATTAAAGTTGTAATATATTCTTGATTTAATACATTTCTTCCATATTAGTTGTGCAAATATTAGTACCAATGGTATCATAGCCCAATGGTTTCTCATGATACATGAGGAAGGAGAAAAATAGAAGAGACGTGAAGCTACAAAGATTTACATGAAGTTGTGAAGAATTTTCTTGAATTTTTTTGGTGAAGTTATTTTAATTTCTTGATTAATTTCCAGGGAGAAAATTTATAAAGAAAATAAATTATTGAAGTTTTATTCGGATTAAATTTTCTTGGAACATGTCATAAGAATCTAAAAATTAAAAAATAATGAAAATTAGAGGCATATATATATTACACCATTTATTGAATGTTCAAATGTTTTAGATAAGCCCTAGGAGTGTATGAACATTTCAGAAAAAGGTTAATGATGAGAGATGATTGGTAGAGAGAAAAGAGGGTAGCTAAAGGGGTTGAGAGTACGGTTAGAGACCACTCAACATCAAAAAAGTGCCAATAAAACATATTTCAAAACAATAATCAAATATATAACTATGCTAAAATTATACACTTTAATTACTAATAAATGTGTGTGGTGTCTACATGAAATGTCTTTTTTTAAGATTGACCTAAATAAAAACTAGCTAAACATGAAGTTTTCACATGGGCTTCTACAAAATGTGTTTTATAAGAATTTTTCCATGGTTTGAATGTTTGTGATTTTTTAATTCGTCTTTAAAAACAAAAAAATAAAAATATATGTCATTTTGAATTTTTCCACACTTACAACATTTTTGATTTTGCAATTGCTTAATAATCTTTTCAACAATGAGATTCAATCGATCGCCAATAAGATCATCCCAAGACCATACGATTTTCAAGTAATATTATGAATTTAGTCAATTGTAATTTAAAAACCTCATTCAAATTTGTGCGCTTTCACTCCAATCACATGTAAAAAAACTTCTTTCCCTTACTAGGTGAAAATGCTACATTGCACTCGACACAAGATTGGAAAGAAACAAGGATGATTAAAAGCATAAGGAGAAGGAGGGTAATGTGGAGCATCTTAAAAAGAGAATTGAGGCTTTAGAGGTGAATAAAAATATTTAACACAATATCATGAAATGCTTAATGATGGAAAATGTGAATCTCAAATTGATATGTCAACATGTGTCTACACAAATGCCCAAGGAAATGAAAAGAGTATGATGGGTGGGTGATGTAGGGATGTGGTTATGGAGATTAGGAGGTTCAAGGAGAGGTTAGAGATGTTGGGGTGGGAGAAAATAAGCTACAAAGAGACCCTTAATAAGGTGGTAGACTTGAGTAGAACAACTATAAAAAATAGTACTACCAATATTTTCATAATGAAGGAAAGTATTAAGAAGAGAAAAGAGATGGGTGAAGAGAGAGGTTCAAAGAAGAGAATCAGACACAAGGGTGAGGAAAGAATCAACAAAACCAAGAGATATTACTACTTTTAATAGGAGTTATTACTTGTAAAAATGTAGTCATGTTGCTTCCGATTACTTCGTGATTCTTAGATATCCAAATGAACTAGAATGTATGTGTTTGTATACTCAAATTGAATTCAAAATAAGACTTTATTGTTGTCCAAACCAACCTCTAATAGAAAAATATAAAAACACGTGACCAAGAAGAAAACAAAAATTATTTAATGAAAAATTAGATAGCAATATGTAATTGTATAAAACTCTTTTTTGGATTTCAAAAATTAACTAAAACCTCATGTAGATCAAATTGCAAAAAATGAGAAAATGTGCCAATGTAGAGGTAGATCAATGAAAAAATGTGAACAGAGCTCTATTAAAAATGATTACACAAAAAAATGTCTACAATTTGCTAGGGTTTTGCAAATAAAAAACTAGGGTTTCATTTATTTTTTGCAATTTGCTAAGGATCCTCCATTTTCACCAAAATAAAACAACAAAATGCATACCCAGATGGCCTCCTCACTCCTCAGTGGGCTCATTGGGCATGGTGGGTGCTTATGGGCTTAGCTTTGGTCTTCGCTTGTGGTCTCGGCTGGTCTACGTTGTGGGTTGTGGGCCCTTGTGGGATCAGCCTGGTCTCCTTCAATAGTAGGAGCTTGGTGGGCTCGGCGGGCTCTAGTCCATGAGCTCTGGCTATGGGCTCGTGCAGGTAAACTTCACATGAAGGAGGCGGGCGGAAGAATGTGATTTCCTCTACAGCGCATCCAATATATAAATGGGGTGTTCTCACAAACACCCTTCACGTGAAGGAGTTCACACGAACACCCATTTTACGCGAACCCTATTTAACGCTATATGCGCGAAAAAATAGCCGATTTGTCATCTCGCACGAATAGTGTTCACGTGAAGAGGTGTTCACGCGAACCATTTCTTTTACCACCCAAACTCACTCCTCACTCACGTTTTTGGGACAAAAAGTGGGACTCAGCACCATGCATTGACCCACTAATGAAATAGTTGAGATAGTACTTGAGCCCACTCTACCATTATTGCTACATGAAAGCTTGTAGAAGCCTTTTATGGCCCCATTGCAGCCATAAATTGTGATTAGAGAATTTTTAATAAAGCTCATCAAACTAGTTTGTAGGAACATGGAAAGATAAAAAAATGTTGTTGGATTATTGGGTCTATTAGTTTGAAACCTATGTTAATAGGTTAAAAGGAAAATGGGAGAGAGAAAAGGAAGAAATTATCTTCTAGCGAAGAAGACATGAAGGAAAAATACCAGGAAATTAAGGAAAAAAATATAGAGATTAGAGGGATAAAGAAGAAGCATGAAGGGAAATTTCAAGTGGCCTATGGGATAATAAGACACGAGCATCCTTCCGAGTGTCTATGACGTTTTCTTACAAGAAAATATGTTACAACTCAAGATTGCATGTACTAACTATGATATTTCATTTGACATTACTATAACTAGGATTTTCTTTAGATTATATCTAAAAATGCCTCATGAAATTCAGCTCTGTTGTGTGAATTATACATGTACAATTATTCCCTTGAGTATGATAGGGATTGGATCCCAATACTCTACATTGGAGATGTTCTAGTTAGAGCACTTTGTTCTTATTTTAACAATGAATTGGACATGGAGAAATAGATGGAAGAGTACATGCACTTGGAAAAGGTACAACCACGATGTTCAAGGCATAAGATAATAAGAAAAAGGAAATTATTGAAGAATATGGCAATTCTATGGAGAAAAATATTAAATACAATGCAAGAGATATATTATATTCCTACATGATGTGATAGAAAGAGATGTCCCCTAAGATGCAAAAGAAATAAATGCACTCTTATCATAATAGCATATCAACCTTGAGAAGAGTGAATTTATAGATTGATATTTGTGTTAAATTTTCCAAAACTTGGTTTCCAAATGGCTATCACTTGCCAATATTCAACTTTCCTAGACCACATTGGTATAGTAATGAATGCTTGGATGAAGTAGTATAGGATAGATTCATGAACATGTATAGGATGAATGGGGAATAATTCTTAATAGACCTTGAAGGGTTTTCTACTCCATTTTATTTAGGAGGCTTATGCTGACACCATTTAGGAGGAACCTAAGAAACTTGAAGTGCCTAAAAATTTTGAATGAAGACATTAAAGGAGTTATGTCTAGGGTTGTGATGATTTGTTTAAATCCCTTTCTAAAAAAACTTATCTTTTGTATTCTATTGAGTGATTCCTATCCCTACACCTATATTTATTTGTGATACTACTCGGACATTTTATTATAGCTTTAATCGATGGCATGAATATTAATTAATATAGTTATTAATAGTTTAAGTTATTTTTGTTATTGTGAGTATGCATTTATTCTCTTGATTACAATAAGGTGTTTAAATGATGCTTTATATCTTGCTAACCTTGTTTAAGAAATTTTTTATATGTAGAAATTATTGTGAAATAAAGGATCAATACACAACATCCCATTGATAACTTGAGGAATCATCCAAAGCTAAGGAGTCATCCATAGAAACTAATGTGTAGGCAAATGAAATATTTGTAGCAAGGCATCTGCAGCCAAAGGAGGTCACACTCGTTAATGAAGCCTTGATCTTGATAAGCTCATTGAACATGGACATAACAATTGAGTTTTCACTTGTTAATGGTAGAAGAAGTTATAACTAAAACATGAGAACTAAGAGATGATGTTATCAATTTTTACCCTCAAGAAAAATTGATCAAAAATGACCTTGCACATGAGAAAATTGAAGAATCGGTTCAGTCATGTGAGCCCACATTTAAAATCTAACAATCAGGTTACAATCACACTCGGCATGATGGCAATGGAAGTTGGGGAGATGAATGGGCAATGGAAATGTTGAAGAAGATCAAGCCTAGAGCAAGTCGAATCGAAGTAAAAAAACATAGCCGTGGAAGGTGCAATGTCTAAGCTCAGAACACTTTCAAAAGGTGCAACAAAGAAGAGACCCTAGGGATACACTTAACCCCCATGTGGATCTTAGCACATAGTAGGCTTACGAATGATGCCAAGTGTCCGACCGCCATAAATTCAAGAGGGAAGGGAGGGGGTAAAAGTCTTGGAATCCCATAGTGTTTCCACATCGAGCTAAGTCCAACCGTAAGTAGAAGCCTCCACGTGTCTCTTCGGCCCACTTTTCGTATGGTGCTCTAAGGAAGGGTCCCCAAATGAGTGCGAGCTCTCCACTTGGTCATAGCCAAAAGACAAAACTAGGTGTTAAATCAGCTAAGTATAAAAAGGGTCGTGAGAAGCCTCCACATTCCTCATCAGCAAAAATTCAAAGGTGAAATTCAAAGGCAGTCCCCAAACGAGCGTAGGCTCTCCACATGTCTAGGTATCAAGAAACTTGCACCATCCATTGAAAATTATAAGAGTCAATAGAAGCCTCCATGTGTCGACCTAATGCAACTTCAAAGATAAAACAAAAAGATAGGTCCCAAACATATTTGGCCCTCCATGTGTCTAGGGTCGGACATAATATCTTTGCCAAATAGAAGGGACTTAGGTAGAACACAAAGGAAGAAGAGAACGCTTGCTGATGGTGCCAAGTGTTGGCACGTCACATTCCCGAGAACCCTAAAAGGAAAAAAATCTTTAAAATGTGTTGGGCTTCAACGTGGATATTGTATGAATAGACTCAAGATCCAAAGTAGTTTGAAAATATCTATGGAAGCCTCCACATGTCTCTCGTGGTGCACCTTTGGTATGATGCTTAAAATCTAGGTCCCCAAACGAGTCTAGGCCCTGCACGTGTCTAGGGTCCAACAATGAAAGATGAATCACATGGGAACTTTGACCTTGACCTTGAGATGATCATAACTTCCTATTAGAAGCTCAGATTTGAGCAAGAGAGGAATTTTGGAAATCTCTCGATGTCTTCTAGTCAACTATAGGATGTCAGCATACTTACCTACCACCATAATTAATTATGGGCTTCCTTTATTTCCCAACAAGGAATAGTAATGGAGGCATGGGTTTACTGAGAGAACCCATCATCGTTGCAGGAAATTTCAATACTATTGCTGCTTTGGGGTGGTTGAAACAAGAGTTCAAAATCCTTCTCATCTCATTCTATAATTCTTCCTATATATTGTAAGGAGGGAATTTTTCTAAAGGTTGGACATTTTTGTTTTGCACCCTCCTTCTTATCTTGTCTGTAAGTGGATTTGTGGAGTTTCAAGCCTCCCATTCAAATTGTAATGCAAGTTTGTGCCTCTTGGCCATTGTAATGCATTGTATCAACTTTTTGGAGCAACAATACATGTTTGTGGATAATTTTCAACCCTCTCTTGTGTTCATTGTCTCCTTCCTAATCTCTCATTACAGTCCTGGTTATCTGTGCATGGTTGTTGCATTAAATTTTTATAGTTTGTGTTTATTGCAATGCAGTGTTCAACATTCCTTCGGTGCATCACCCTTGTTATTTTAGGTTTTATAAATTTCATCTCCTTAACCTTGTCTACTTGGAAAATTAGAGTATGTTTTACTGAGTATATCCTCTATGATATGAATGTGTGCACCTGAAAAAAGGAATAGGAACTAGCCTTCATCCTGAGAGCTCTCCTGATTTGCAAAGTCCCACACTTTGGGAGAATCTCCATGTTATGCAGTCACACTAAGAGTCTCAACCCATCGATTTGTGAAAATTCTGCGGTGTTGTGATTTGGCATCAATAGTTTTGGCATGCTCGGTAGGACTAAGAAGTCTTCATTTTTTATTGCAGCAAGATTGATGTGCACTTGTTGTAATTTCCCAGCTAGTAAGAAGCTCTGAAATTACACATCTGGCCACTCCAAAAAGGTCAGAATCCAATGGTTTCATCAGACCAAGTTTATCAAGTTCATGAGAAGAATACAAATAAGGTCAATAACTAGAGAAGAGGGGATATTTTTATCTACATTTATCCCTAGATAGAGAAAGAACGAGAAGAAGAGCTCAAATGTCTCCATCTCCACCAAACACGACATTGTCAACACCTCCACCGAAAGGCCTTTCATTCTATCACCTATATTCCTTCGACCAATCGGGATGACATAAACCAACCCCTATGTCAACTTCACTGGCAGCATCCCACTTGCTCTCAATGCAAAAAATCCAGTTCTAGTTGTAGCATTGAAAAACACTCCATATTTCACTGGAGAGAACCAAACAACTCTGATTGACCACATCCAAGACATTGCAAATGTCTATGCAATCCACAAAATTACTGAAATGGACATTGTTGTTAAATTATTGGCATCTTCATTCAAGGGCAAAGCATTGCAATGGTTAACAAGCCTAACAACATGATCTATGCATAATTGGGACTACTTGTGCATAGCTCTTCACATTCAATTTGGAGAAAAGGGAGATAACCTATCTTTATATGAACAACTAACAACAATCAAGAGGGTTCGTAATAGATAGTTAATTGACTTCAACTTCAGATTCCAGTGGACATGGGATAGGATTTTGTTGGCCGTGAGACCAACAACAAAAGTTGATTTTCTATACTTCATAAAAGCTTTAAGTTCATATATTGTTATGATGATTCAATGCATGGGAGGCATAACTTTACTCACATCCTATAACATTGTTATTAGAGCTTAAAATTACTTAATTCAAGTGGTAAACTTACACCTAGGCCACATATGCCTCTCTATCCAGACATGGGAGCTCCTACAACTAGTCAAACGCCAGAATTGAATCCCATTCTAGCCCCTAGAAATCAAAGCAATAGTGAGGATTATACTTCTTCAAGCACTTCAAAAGAATATGCTGGAGGTTATGAAACAACTACAAAACCTAGAAATGAGCTAGTGACTATCAAGAGACAACAAGCTTAGATTTCTAGACCATATCAACCTCCAAATCAATATCAAGCTAGGCCCCCATATCAACAAAATAGACCACCAAATCAAGGTAGAAATCAAAACCAGAACCAGGGACAACCTCAAGCTGCCAGGCCATTCCAACCATATGATCCAAATGTGGCTTCAACATCAAGAGCCTTGGTTCCAACATAGAACAACATGGCATAAGAGTACGACTAGTGTTACCCTTGCAATCTACCTCACAATCAATCAATGTGTTTCAATGGTGCACTAAACTAGGCCTTGATGGTACAAACCATTGGTGTATCCCAAGAACCAAGTCAAGAGGGAAATCAACAGCAAGAAACTCAACAAGAGGCACCTCCAATAGAAACTACGTTGGTTAATTGGAAAATAGAAGACTTCTATGGAGTTAATCAACCTCCTTTTCAGGGTGTAGCTGCTAACACATGGTCAAAGAAGAGGAACATAGAGGAGGGACAACCATCTAATCCAATTGTTTCTCAGCCCACTCCTACACAACAAGGAGTTAGTAGACCAAATATAGCCCCAAATGTGCAAATCAGCCTAAGGCACCCGTTGCAGCAACACATGTGCTTGTTCAAGCACCAAAAAAGGTCACACCAAGTAAGGGAAAAAAGGATAATTCATCCCCTTCAACATTATTGATCAGATGAAGAAAACACATGTGAAAATTTCCATGTGGGAGTCACTTTGGCAATCCTAGGACAATGAGATTTGTTGTAAGCTGCAATGGCCAATTGGTCTACCTCGAATGGATCAAACCAAGGTCAGGAGAAGGTTCTCACTAATGCAGTGCAACAGGGTGGTGGTCAACCAAGAAAATTTTTAAGCCTCCATCATTCTATGTGTCATTGATTTTCGTGAACCACTTGGTACTATTAACACTAAAATTTTCCTCTATAATTTCTATTTCATTAATGTATGTATTAGGAGTAGGATATTATTAAGTATAATTAGTAGTGGCATCGATAGAAGATAACGGCACCTACGTATGTATGACACCGCCAATAATGTATAGTACGGTAATAGTCAAAGTACAATAGGAATGTTATGGTAAAAGTAAATATTTGTCGTAAGTGGTCGGTGATGTTAAAATGTCAAAGTTAGGGTAAGTAGCAAAGTAGAATTCGACATGATTAGGAATTAGAAAGATTATATTGGTAATAAGGATAAGGAGTGATGTCATAAATGTTTTGTTTAATTTATTTGTAAAAAGTTTAAAAGGTGGAACCCATGTGAAATGATAAGGTTTATCTTATCTTAAAAGATAAGCTTACATGTAAAGATAAGAGTTAAGGTATGGAATATGATTCGTTAGAGTAGATTTCTTATCCTATCTTAGAGATAAGGTGGATAAGCCTGAAATTTCTATAAATAGAGAGGCCACCCCCCTCATTTAGCATAGAAGGAAGTAGTGAGAAATATTGTATGAGTAAGTGTGTGAAGGAAGCCATCATTTAGAAGGTGTGTTAAAGAAGCCATTAAGAGGTGTAATTGTGAAGTTTCTCCCATAGTTATTGTTGGAAGGAAAGTGGAGTTGGTAACACTTGAAGTACCTCATGGGTGAGATTGTAACAATTTCATGTTGATAATATAATTTACACTTATATTTCATATTTTTCATCATTCCTTTGTATCATAGTCTATGTTATTCTTATGTTGTGTTTCAGATTACTTCCACCAAACTAAAAGTTGTGCATTAGTAAATAATCATAACACAAGGAGTTCTCGGTGGAAAATTATTATAGTGTCGATTAGTGATGACATTTTGCTTCCATTCTTTGAGACCATTCCTCATTGGTGGATTTTTTTTGAGTAATATTCCCACTTCACCAAAAATCATTTAGAGGGTAACCTTGTTTTTTTTGTGCATAGTAGTTACCATGGTAAAGTCACTTTTACCTTGAATAGTAGTTACCATGGTAAAGTCACTTTTTACTTGTGAATAGTATTTACCGCATGATAATGTCACTTTTTACTATAAATAGTAGTTACCACAGTAACTTCACTTTTTACTATGAATAGTGTTTACCACAGTAAAGTCAATTTTTACCGTAGTAAGTCAAATTTTACCATAGTTTACCATGGTCATTTCTATTTTACCGTAGAAAGGTGTAAAATCACTTTCTATTATAGTGATTCCAATTATTTGTGTACATAAGTCTTGTTTATTGTACTTGTGGGTTGGTATTTCTTGTGCTTACTTTTGAAAACATGGAAGATTCCTATTTTTCAGCCCAATCTAATGAATATGCTTTCTCTTCAATGAGTTTAAATGTTCTTGCATTTGTAATGGACTCATAAGAAGGAACAATGGACTGAATTTTTCCTACCTTTTTGGATGGTTCGGCGCTTAGGTGGTTTAAAACACTAGGTGATAATGTGAAAAACTCATGGGATTTATTAATTAAAAATTTATTGAAGAATTTGGTGAACAACGAGAAATATGCGAGATATCATGATCGATATCACAAAGCTATCCCAAGGAGAGAAGGAGAAGATAAAGGATTATCATGCTCATGTTCTAGAGCTAAGGAGGAAGCTTGATGCCTAGATCCGAGAAGGAAGGATTAGCGAGATGGGTTGATGAATGGAATAAATAATCTCCTTTGAGATCACTTCATTCTTGGGATGAAGCCAGAGATTATACAATGAGTGAAGTACAATCACACAGTGACCCTCAAACAAGTAAAGGATATTACACGAAGGAAAGAAGAAATCTTGGAAGAAGAGCCCAAAGAAATTTTTGCTAAGGTATGGCCTACACCAACACCTTTGGTCCAGAATGCACAACCACTCTCGGTGAGCACAAATATTTCTCCTAGTACATTTATTGAGTATGAAGATCTGCTCAAGAAGATGGGCCAGTTAACTATTAATCTTCTTCAAGGAAAAGAATTTAGTTCTCAGGGAGGAGATAGAGGTCCAAAAAGAAATATTTTTGAAGTTGTATGCTTTGGTTGTCATATAAAGGGTTGTTATAAGTATAATTGTCTAGATAGAGATTCTACATCTAGTACAAGAGATAATGATAAAGGAAAAGCACCTATGAATTCTTTTGATATAGTATATAGGAGCATAAATAATGAAGCAGATGTGTTTGTAACAAAAATAAAGAAAGAAAAAGATAACCAAGATGGAAATGATCCTAAGAAGATGAAAGGAGAGACTATTAAGAAACATAGGAGAAGAAAGTTGGGTGTGCAAGGATTTTTGATTTCACAGGGGCAAGGACCATACTCTCTATCTTAGAAGATCTGTCCAAAAGGCCTGCAAATATTACATATGGTCAACTTCTTGCTATGTATTCTGAGAAGAGGCGGGAGCTACGAAGTGGACTCAATGCTTAATGAAGGAAGGAGGTTGAGGTTCTTGTTTTGGAAGCAAAGGTGGATCCCTATGCTCCACAAGTTGAGGTATTATGTAATGGTATTTCAATTCATTATGTCTTGGTAGATGGAGGTGCTGCGTTAGTGTAATGACCGAGTTTGTAATGAATATGTTGGGTTTAAAAATTGATCACCCCTCAACACTTATGTTAAGGTCATTAAATATGGGAAAAACTAAACCATAAGGTGTAGTTTCAAATGTGGCAATATCTTTTATGGGTGTTGTATGTTTGGTAGACTTTTAGGTGATGAAAAATGCTCTTTGTTGTGTACCCAATGTTGTTGGGAAGTCCATGGCTAAGGAGAGTTCATGAAAAAAACTACTGGAATGAAGGATTCACGACACTTGGACATGGTAGAGAGAGGGTGAAGATAAGCATGATCCCTCAGCATCATAAGGCAGAACTTGTGTATTCAAGTGATGGCGATGATTGGACATCCTCTTATTACACTAGTACCAGTGAAGTGGAAACAGAAGATGAAGAAAGTGATTTTGATGTTTCGGTCATGGATATCCTTCCAGTCACACTGACTCATGAACCCATAAAATTATGTGAAGAAGAAATTGATGATTGTCTCCAACAAATAAAGATTGGTGATCTTTGTGATGGAGAGTGAGAAGGAATCCTACCTCTCAAAACTGTTTGAAGGTACATACACCTATTCAATTTTGGTTACAAGGAACTTTTTCAAGTAAGTTGGGTAGAACATTCTATTGAGCTGATAGATGGCACTAAGCACATAAGCAAATTCCATATAGAATAAATCCTAATTTTTCCAAAAAGAAAAAATAGATAAGTTGCTTGATGCACGATTCATATTTGTTGTGGAGAATTCATAATGGGTTTCTCCCATTGTGATCTCAATAAACAAGAATGGGAATCTACGAATTTGTGTTTATTATAGGAAGCTCAACAAGGCAACAAAGAAGGATCATTACACTCTTCCATTCTCAGATCAGATCTTGGATGAAGTAGCTGGCTAGGAGTGTTATAGTTTTGCTAATGGATATAACGGATACAACCAAGTTTGTATAGTGGAGAAAGATCAGCTGAAGACCACGGTCACCACTCCTTGGGGAATTTTTTCTTATAGAGTTATGCCTTTAAGGTTGTGTAATGCTCTGGAAATGTTCCAGCGCTTGATGAATAGGGTGTTT
The DNA here is from genome assembly GCA_018340775.1 of Taxus wallichiana var. yunnanensis. Classification (NCBI taxonomy): domain Eukaryota; kingdom Viridiplantae; phylum Streptophyta; class Pinopsida; order Cupressales; family Taxaceae; genus Taxus; species Taxus wallichiana. The sequence goes on along the minus strand of CM031235.1, from coordinate 159,660,581 downwards.
GAACCCTACATTAGAAACTTCCTCAGTTTATTTCTAGATGATTTTTGCATCTATGGGAGCAAGATGGACCACGTGCACTAGATGGAGACAAAATTTCAAATGTTAGATGAAGCACAAGCCTCACTAAACCCTACAAAGTGTGTCTTTGGATGTTCTAAAGGAATTTTGTTAGGGCATGTTGTATCCACAGATAGTATTAGTACTGATCACGATAATGTTTCAAAAATTAAAGTTACCATTTTCTAGGAATAGAAGTAAGTTGAAATATAATTTAGGCCATGTGGGTTAGTATAGAAGGTTGATCAAGAATTTCTCAAAGACTACACAGCCACTAACCTAGTTCTTGAAAAAGGATGTTACTTATGAACTAAGAAATATGGTGCATGAAGCTTTTGAACAATGAAGGAGTATTTGGTGTCTTCACCTATTTTAAAGAATCAGATTGGAGAAACCCATTCATTGTGTATACTAATGTTTCAGATGCAACACTAGGAAGTACTCTAATCCAAAAGGATGAAAATGGGAATGATCATCTAGTTTACTTTGGGAGCAGACAAATGAGTAGTGTTGAGGTAAATTATACTATAATTGAAAAAGAGGCTTTATTTGTCATTTTCTTTGTAAAAAAGTTTGGAAATTACTTACTAGGAAATAATTTTACAGTTGTAACAGATCATCAAGCTCTAAAATATATTGTAAATAATCCTAACCCATCGGGAATGATAACAAGATGGATAATTTTGCTACAAGAATTGGAATTCAATATTATAGATAGGCTAGGAAAGAAGCATGTCAATGAAGATGCACTCTCTCGAGCCTATGATGGTTTATGTTCATCTTGTGATGATGATGATTTCTAGATGCAGCATTGTTATCCCTTGACACAATCCCTTGTGAATACATATACATTTGGAATTATCTGAATGAATTCATGTTTCCTGATGGTGCCAATGCAAAGACTAAGAGGAAGATTACTCAAGCCAATCGTCCATATTCTATTCTGCATGGAGTATTATTTCAAATAGGACCTGATGGACAATACAAGAGGGTAGTTAGACGGGATCAAGGGAAGGAGCTAATAGAAGAATTCTACAATGGTACATGTGGAGGACACTTCTCTGGACAACTTACAAAAAGAAGGATCTTGGATGTAGGTTATCACTGGCCCACTCTTTTTAGAGATTGCTATAATTATTGTAAGACATGTGATATTTTTCAAACACATGGGAACCATAAGACTTCACCACTTTGTTATGCCCTATTCTTCCAATTGGTCCCTTTGAAAAGTGGGGAATAGATATTGTAGGTCCACTTCCAACTACCCCATGCCAAAATAAGTATATTGTAGTTGCCATAGACTATTTAACCAAGTGGGTTGAAGCTAGGCCATTGAAGACACGGACTTCCATGGATGAAGTCGCAAGGTTCATATATAAACACATTATCACCAGATTTGGTTGTCCATTAAAAATTGTAACAGATCAAGGAAGCCACTTCATTTATGAAGTGGTAGAAGCCTAGTAAACAAATTTTATATTAAGCACAGGAAGGAAATAAATTACAAGCCAAACACAAATAGACAGGTGGAGTGAACAAATTATGTATTGTGCTAAATCCTAACAAAAGATGCAGCTTTGTAGGTACATAAGTGGGATAAAAGGATTCGTGTAGTATTGTGGGCATATAGGGAAACATCAAAATCAGCAACAGGATACTCCCCATTTCAATTGGCTTATGGCATTTATCCAGTTCTTCCTATTGAGTTTGATATTTCCTTTGTGAGATTTATGAAAATTGAAATGATGGATGAAAGTGATTTAGTAAAGGAAAGGGTGGTACATCTTCATTTGCTAGAAGGAATGAGGAAATAGTGAAGGATACAAGCTATAAGAAGAAAATGAAGCGAGAAGGAATACTTTGATCAAAAGATCCATTGGTCTCCATTTCATGTGAATGAATTTGCTCTAGTATATGATTCTAGATATAAAAAAAAAAGGTGAGAAAATTTCTTCCCAAATGGATGGGGCCCTACAAAATAGTAGCTATGCATAAAAATGGTACATATCACTGAAGGAATTGAATGGCACTCCCATTACAAAATGGGTCAACCATGACAAGTTAAAAATTTTCCAAGCACCAAAATAGTCTACTTGAGGACGGATTAGAAGCTAGGAAGGGGAATATGTTGACACTAAAATTTTCCTCCATAATTTCTATTTCATTAATTTATGTATTAGGAATAGGATGTTGTTAAGTATAATTAGTAGTGGCATCGATAGAAGATAATGGCACATCGATGCGGCACCGCAATAATGTATAGTACGGTAATAGTCAAAGTATAATAGGAATGTTGTGGTAAAAGTAAATATTTGTCGTTAGTGGTTCGGTAATGTTAAAATGTCAAAGTTTGGGTAATTAGAGAAATAGGGTCTACATGATTAGGAATTAGAAATATTATATTGGTAATAAGGACAAGGAGTGATGTCATAAATATTTTGTGTAATTTATTTGTAAAAATTCTAAAAGGTAGAACCCATGTGAAATGATAAGGTTTATCTTATCTTAAAAGAAAGGCTTACATGTAAAGATAAGAGTTAAGGTATGGAATAAGATTCGTTAGAGTAGATTTCTTATCCTATCTTAGAGATAAGGTGGATAAGCCTAAAATTTCTATAAATAGAGAGGCCACCCTCCTCTTTTAGCATAGAAGAAATTAGTGAGAAATATTGTATGAGTAAGTGTGTAAAGGAAGCCATCATTTAGAAGTTGTGTTAAAGAAGCCATTAAGAGGTGTAATTGTGGGGTTTCTCCCATATTTCTTATTGGAAGGCAAGTGGAGTTGGTAACACTTGAAGTACCTCATGGGTGAGATTGTAACAATTTCATGTTGATAATATAATTTACACTTATATTTCAGATTTTTCATAATTCCTTTGTATCATAGTCTATGGTATTCTTGTGTTATGTCTGTTATTGTGTTTCCAGATTACTTCCACCAAAATAAAAGTTGTGCATTAGTAAATAATCATAGCACGAGGAGTTCCCGGTGGATAATTATCATAAGTCTTGGATTGGTGATGACGAGTACATAACTACATGATCGATTCGGGTACAAGTAGCTCGGTGATGACGAAAAAAATAGTAGATCGATTGGGTCTAAAGTATGAACAAGTACTTAAAGGACTAATGCAACTAGATGGGAGAGTAGTAGGTATGGTTGGGGTCATCAAGGGTTTAATCCTAACATTTCATGTGTGTCCAAATGTCACAGTCTTGTAAGATGTTTCTATAATTGACCTTCCACAAATCTTTGTGTTGTGTCTATCAAGAGACTTCACTGCCAAAATTGGTGGATATCTATCAATAGATTGGTCACACATGATATTAAAAACAAGGTATGGAGCCAAGTCAACTATCAGGTCATAACCAATTACTAATTTCCACATTGAGCCCCTTGTGCCAAGTCCTATTAATGGAAATTGCTCAGTCTTTGACCTGGAGGAATGTTCACTAGATCTAGATATAGGTACCAAGGTCGAAGGAATTCTATATTTGACTCTGGATGAATGGGAAAAAAAGGCATGCATTCGACCCATTTAAGGAAATGGAAGAATCTGAATTAGGTGTATATTGTGTACATGAAGAAAATTCACCCATTCCTAACATCACCAAGCCGAGAAAATAAGGATGAAAATGAAGTATGGAAACTATATTTTGATGGTTCAAGAAGCAAACAAGGTCTTTGGAGGAGGTGCAATGTTAGTTTCACCATAGAACATCAAGTATTATTCAGTGTTTCATTTCCAGTTTGCATGTTCAAACAACACAGACTGAATATGAGGCCTTGATTCATGGACTTCATTGGGCCAGGAAAAGAGGCATAAAGAATTTGCAAGTATTTGGTGATAGCGAGCTAATCATCAATCAAGTCTAGAAGGCAACATGCTACAAAGAATGACCTACTCAAGAGCTAAAAAAATAGGGTATGGGACCTAATTGAAGACTTTGAAGCTTTCAACATTGTGTCCATACCCAAGAAGAAGAATGAAGCTGCATATAGGCTTGCAGTAGTTGGAGAAAAATTTGATGTGGTTGACAGTATCAAAAGAGACAAAACACAACCACATATCCATGTGATTGTAAGTCCAACAGTTCCAAAAAATAACACACGTTGGTAGGTGTTTGAGAATTATCAACATATTGTCAATTTCTTGTAAGAAGAGGCTGAATTCTCAGCTAGGAACCAAGACAAATTAGAGCAGAAGTATGGGGACCAAATATTTTAGCTATAGAGGAACAAGCTTGCAAAGGGTTTTGTAACATTGGAGTCTATATTCAACCAGAATGACTAGTTCCATAAAGAAAAATCCAACCTACAGGTCAAGGGAGAAGATTCAGAGCCAATTTCAGTTAGGGAAGGAAAAAAACTCGAAATTGGTAATATTGCCATTGAGCAAGAAAGATATGAGTTCATATGACTTTTCCATGACTTTCCAGATGTCTTCTCTTGAATTTATGAGGACCTACGAGGGTTCAATCTGAAGCTAGCACAACATACCATAGAATTGGATCTAGATGTTAAGCCCATCAGGTAGAAGCAAAGACCAGTCAACCCACACATTGAGCCTCTTATGAAGAAAGAGATAAATAAGCTAATAATGGCAAGCATTATATTTCAAATCAAGCAGTCGAGCTGGGTTGCCAACTTGGTCCCAGTCAGAAAGAAGAATGGAGAAATAATTTTGTGCATGGACTTCGAGGCGTGAACAATGGGGCATCTCTCAAAGACCATTACTCACTTCCTTCAATGGAACAAATATTACAGGTAGTATCTGACTTATAAATATTTTCTCTCCTAGATGGATACTCAGGGTATAATAAGATAATGGTGAAAGAAGACAACCAGTTTAAAAAATATTTCACCACTAAGTGGGGCATCTATGCCTACAAGAAGATTTCATTTGGATTGTCTAATGCCAGAGCAACTTTTCAAAGGGTGATGGAAATGGAATTCAAGGGGTTGATCAACAAAATAGTGCTAATATATCTTGACGGTATTGATATGTTCTCCAAAAATGCAGTGGAGCACCTTTTTCATCTGAGATAGGTATTTTAAATATTTAGGATATTTTAGGTATAATTAAATCCCAAAAATGCATATTCATGGCTCACAAAGGCAAGCTCCTAGGCCATATTGTGTCAAAGGAGGGATTCATGATCGACCTATAAAGAGTTGAAGAAATTTGAGAATTACCCTTACCAAACCATAAGAAGGCTCTTCAAATATTTCTAGGAAGGATCAATCTTGTTCGTAGGATTGTGCCAAAGTTTACTACTCTTGCGAAGCCAATAACACTGATGTTGAAGAAGAGCATGGAATTCAGGTGGAAAACTGAAAGAAAAGTGAGTTTTGAAGCAATAAAAGAGGCTATATCCCAAGCTCCAACTCTCGTCAATCCAGACTTCTCCAAGGACTTCATGCTCTATGCCTTTGGTAGTGGGGACACAATTTCTGCAATCCTAGTGCAACAAAAAAAAAGGGATCTGAACAACTGGTTGCCTTCTTTAGTCAATTTTGGAGGAATATGAAGTGAGATACTCCTTCATCAAAAATCATGTCCTTGTAGTGATCAGGAGCTTGAAGAAGTTCAAACACCTAGTTTCAAATAACAAAATCCAATTGCTAGTCTCTCATGCGAGAGTCAAGGACTTCCTTTTGAACAAATATCTAAATGAGAAACGTGTAGGATGGATCACTCATGTCATGGAATATGAAATTGAAATTAAGGTCACTAAGTTGGCTCATGGAAAGGGACTATGTGAACAGATAGTTTCGAGTCAACCAGTTGATACAAGCAAAAAGGAAATGAAGCTTTCTTAGTACTACAAGATGGTCAAGAACAAGTAAATGATAATGTTCCTATTCCTTGTTGGACTCAAAACATGATAAAATTTCTACAAATAGGCCTATGCCCTCCAGAAATGAGCAAATCAAAGAGGAGATACTTCATATTACAAGTCATTCCATATGTGCTTGTTGATGGTGTTTTGTTCAAAAGGGACATCAATGGTGTTTACTTGAGATGCATTGGGACATGTCAAATTGAGATATTGTTATAAGGAGTTTCACAATGGAGAAGTCGAGGTCATTTTTCCCCACGAGTAACAACTCTCAAGATAATGAAGGTAGGTTATTATTGGCCCATAGTGTTCAGTGACTGCTACACATGGATCAAGAAGTGCAAAAAAATGTGCATTCTTCACAGGTAAGGAAAGACTAGCAACACTCCCATTGCACCCAATTTCATTTGACTAGCCATTCATGCAATGGGGATTGGACTTCATTGGGATCATCAATCCAAACTCAAGCCAAGGTCACAAGTGGATTCTCAGAGCAGAGACTATTTCACCAAATGGACCGAGGTGATAGCACTCAAAGAAGCAAATGAGCCTAGCATACTAGACCTTTATGAAGGAATAGTGAATAGGTTTGGTGTACCAGCCACTATTATATCAGACAATGCATTGGCATTCATAGGTTCTAAGATCATAAAATGGGTTGTCAAGAATGTAATCCACTTGAGCACCTCTTCAAACTATTACCGACAGGGTAATGGATAGGAAGAGTCCACAAATAAGAATTTTCTAAGAATTGTCAAAAGGAATTTGGATGAAAACCAGAGAACATGGCATGCAAAGCTCAAATCAACCTTGTGGGCTGATAGGATCATGCCAAAGAGGTGAAATAGTAACTATCCCTAGAAGTTAGTCCATGGGAAAGAGGTAGTGTTACCTATATCATTAGAGATTCCTGCATTAGAACTCATGTAGCAGTTGGAATTATCTAATTTTGAACCAATGGATGCTAGGTGTGTAGAGCTCATGGAATTAGAAGAAATCAGAGAACATTCAATTTAAATGACAGAGAAAGATCAAGTGTCAATCAAAATATGGTTTAATAAGAAAGAAAGAGCAAGGACCTTTTAGGAAGGGGACCTAGTTCTAAAGTGGGATGTAGATCGAGACAAATCCAGGAAGGCATTCCAAGTTCGATGCCATTTGGAGTGGCCCCTACATGGTCACAGGATGTAAAAGTATAAATTCCTTCCAACTATATACATTGGATGGAGAGGAACTTCCAATTCGGTTAACGAGAATCTATCTTAAACATTTCTAATGAAGAGAAGGTTTCACCCTTATAAATATTAACCTAGGATTTTAATTCCTCTAATTACATGTGCAAATTGCCTTTCGTAGTATAGGTTTCAATTTCCCTTAGTTCTTTGTACGAGTTTGTTACTCCAAGGTTGTATCATTGTGCATTTAGTGTGCTTCAAGTGAATGTGTGCCTATAGTCCATTTCCAGAAGCAAGTGAATGCTCTAGGTCAAGAAAATTTTCTACTCTCAGAAATCTCACCTTCAAGATTTTCTTATGAAAATTGAGAGTGCAAAGCAGAGCAACAGGTTAACAGCCAATAGGTTGCATGTAGTCGGGCTCGAGGTTTCAGGAACATGATCAGAACTAGGCTATCATTCATGACTCCATGCCCAATGGATACTTCAAGGCAACTAATCTTTTCACCTAGCAGGTAGGTGATCCCACGAGTTTCAAATTGTTATCCAATTTTTCCCCTCGGGAAAAATTGATCAAACATGACCTTACACAAGAGAAAATTGAAGAGTCGGTTCAGTCATGCGAGCCCACATTTAAAATCTAACAATCAAGGTTACATGAAGGCTCGGTAATATAAATGGAAGGTGGGGAGATGAATGGCCAATGGAAATGTTGAAGAATATTGAGCCTAGAGTGATTTAACTTGAACAAAAGCAACATTGCAATGGAAGGTGCCATGTGTCAACTCAATGCACTTTCAAAAGGTGCAAAAAGCAAAGACCCTAGGGATGCACTTGACCCAACATGGATCTCGGCACATAGCATGCTTATGGATGATGTGAAGTGTCTAACCACCACAACTTCAAGAGGAAGGGAGGGGGTAAAATTATTGGAAGCCCGTGGGGTTTCCATCCGGAGCTAAGTCCAGCCTTGATCGGTGGAAGCCTCCATGTGTCGAGCCAAAAAGAAAGAACCGGTCATTAAATCGGCTAAGTATAAAAAGGGTTAGTAGAAGCCTCGATGTGCCTCAACGCCGCAACTTCAAAGGTAAAATCCAAAGGTAGTCCCTAAATGAGCGTAGGTTCTCCACGTGTCTAGGGCCCAATAAAGCTGCACCGATTGTTGAAAATTCTAAGAGGTAGTGGAATACTCCACGTGTCACCTTAGCACAACTTCAAAGGTAAAACTAAAAGGCAGGTCCCAAACATGCTTTGGCCCTCTACGTGTCTAGGGTAAGACACAGTATCTTCACCAAATAGAAGGGACTTAGGCATAACATAAAGGAAGTAGAGATGGCTTGCATACAGTGCCAAGTGTAGGCATGTCACATTCTCGGGACCCTAAAAGAAAACAAAAATCATAAAAATGCGTGGGGCTTCCATGTCGATCTTACATGGATAGACTCCAGATGCAAAGTAGTTTGAAAATATCAGCGAAAGCCTCCACATGTCTCTGCGGTGCACCTTTGGTATGATTCTTAAAGGTAGGTCACCAAATGAGAGCAGACCCTCCACATGTATAGGCTCCAACAATGAAATACAAATTGCATGGAACACCCAACCCCGACCTTCAACTTGTCATAAATTACATTTGGATGCTCGATTTTAGCAAGAGAGGACTTTTAGAAAGATTTCAACTTCTTCTATTCAACTACGGGATGTCAAGATTCTCACCTACCACCATAATAAATTTGGTATAGTAATGGAGGCATGGGTTTTGCGGGAGAACCCATAATTGTTGCGAGTGATTTCAATGCTCTTTTAGGGTGGTTGAAATAAGAATTATGAATCCTTCTCATCTCCTTCTCTAATTCTTCCTATATATTGTAAGGAAGGGTACTTTTCTAAAGGTTGGAAATTATTTTTTTGCACCCTCCCTTCTTATCTTGTCAAGAAGCGGATTTTTGGAGTTTCAAGCCTCCCATTCAAATTTTAATGCATTGTATCAACTTTTCGAGCAATAATGCATGTCTGTGGATAGTTTTCAACCCTCTCTTGTGTTCATTATCTCCTTCTTGATCTCTCATTGGAGTCCTAGTTATCTATGCATGGTGGTTGTATTGCATTTTTATGGTTTGTGTTTATTGCAAAGTAGGTGTTCAAAGCATTCCTTTAGTGCATCACCCTTGTTAGTTTAGGTTTTATATCTTTCATCTCCTTAAACTTGTCTCCTTGGAAAGTTAGAGTGGGTTTTAGAGTATATCCTCTCTGCAATATGAATGTGTGTACTGAAAAGAGGAATAGGAACCGACCTTCATCCGGACAGATTTCCCGATTCACAAAGTCCCACACTTTAGGAGAAGCTCCATGTTATTATCACGCCGAGAGTCTTAACCCATCGAGCTTCATACATTGGGGTTCTTGTGATTACGCATCAACATATGACTCAGCTCCAAAAATGAGAACTAAGAGATGAATAAACTTGAACATATGATTATGTGTTTGCAACTTAACATGGAACTAACTAATTTAACTTAGGATTTGGGAAGCGGTGATCAAACTAATCGGTTACTTAATTTGTTGCATGTATCTAGTCTCCCAAATTTTTGGTAAGATAATTTACTTGATCTAATTCAAACTCTAATAGAACTTTTTTTCTTCACACTTCTACTATAATGAGACATATAAGTAAATATTAATGCTTTAAGAGAAATTGACCAAGAGATAGAGGAATTGTTGTATTTCCAATTGTAATCTTCATGTCAATGTAATAAGAAGTATGAGTTCTTTTCATTATTTGTAGTCATAGGAATTAAGAGGAATTATCACCCAAGGTAGGTCCCACTTGGGGTTCTATAACCCTCTCCTTTTTTAATTTTATTTATTACATGATTAGATTAATAATAATTCATTCCTTTATACGTATTCTAATTTCACATGTTTTATCTTAGCCGAAAAAAATTTACTAATAAAAATATAGTTTGTTTCCAAGCATTGTTATTTCTTAAATTGTAGTGACAACAATTTATCTTTATACCTCCCAAATATTTGTAACTATGCATACAACACTGACACTATTGAAATTCTACAACCCTTTTTTGATAATATAATGGTTGTAGATTAATTAACAACATAGTAATTTTGCACGTTAGTTTACACCACTAACCCCCTATATGAGAGATGGACCTCTCAAATATTTCCAAATGAGTATGCAAATATTCAGTTTTGGAAAATTGTACTTTAGTCTTATTCATATGCTCTATGATATTAAATAGGGAAAAATTTAAGGAACCCTGACGAGAAAAATACTATATACACCATGGTGAATATGGTCAGAACTAGATTCATTGGGTTGGCGAATTATCTAAAATTAACATTTGTGACATTGGAGAAAAATATGTTTCTTTAAATTTAATTATGCATGGAGTGGTGAAAAAGGATATTTCGTGCAAAAATTAAATTTTAAGTTAAAATGGAGATCTCGCTTACATGTTCCCCCGATTGTCACTGCCTTGCCTAACCGTGGACCGAAACTTTATTAAATTGGTTCCTTCCAAATTATTAGAGTCTATGGAATGCCTTTTCCATTGATGATGCCTTAAATCCCACCACATGTTATCCCAATATCCAATTTCAGGCATTGTGGTTTATTTTAAAAACCTTTTTGGTCGGGTTCCCGAGAATGGGTGACCTTAGCCACTCTCGATCTGCCAAGGCATATCAAAATATTTAGTAGCTTCATAGGCAATTAGCTAAGTATTTTAAATTTTATGGGTCTTCTAAAGGTTTAACGACTTCCAATCTATATATATTTTTCTAGGTTTCTATTATATTTATATATATACATACATATCTATATATATGGAGAATTAAATCAAATTTCTACAAAATTCGTAAACATGGGGAAGGTTGCATATATTTCTTTGTTATCAAAGAATGTTTTAAAACCTCGACCCATCTATCACATAGTGATTCAATAAAAAAATATATGTTGGGATTGGAGATCCATTGGCTATTCACATCGGAAAAATTATTGTTAGAGGAATTTTTTTCGTGAAACGTTCCATTTTCATGGTAGTAAAAATAGTTGAATTCATATTCCAAAATTCAAACTTTTAGCCAAATTACAAATATTAGACACCAAAATTTTCCATGATGTTAAAAGGAGCAAATGTGGATAGGGAACATGGAGACACTATTGTTGAAGTTAGGATGTGCTTGAAAGTAGGAGTAGATGCTTGGGAATGGATGATGTTTTGAAAGGAAAAGTAGTGGATTTTGAAGTATTAAATTTTGTATAAGAATATTTTTATTTAGTATAAGAATTAAGAGACTTAGGTGGGATAGTAGGTGACATATTGCTCATCATGGGATCTATTTTCTCCATTGCATACTCCATACAAGGTGGAAGTGGGGATCATTGAATGATTATTTTGTTTGTTAGACTCATCATGGGAGGATCTTCTCTCTTTTCATTTGCATTATTAGTTGAGGGAGAAGATAATTTTTGAGAATGAGATCGGGTGAATACCACACAAAATAAAATGGGTACATATTTATCATCATATTCATCACCTTTGGAATACTCACAGAATCTGATTTGTGCATAATTTTCTACTTCTTAAACCTCTAGGGAATCACCTTATTAAAAATCTTGTATAAGTTATTTTTCATCTTCTTGAGTCATACAATAGGCATTGATAGGTGGGGTCACCAAGGAAAGGCTTCACATCTCTCCTATAATATGATTTCTATTATGGTTTTGAGGAGATCTTCATTGAAAAACTTCCCTCTTCAACGATGTCATTTCATTTACCCATCCCTATAGAAAAAGATCTATTCTCTCCTCTCCGAGATACCAAGATTTACTCTTTGAAGGATTTTTATTTTACCCGACAAGATGAGGTCATCCACAACATCAATCACCATTATTTGTACTTGTGCAAGATTTCATGATTGAACCCTCTAGAGAAATAATCCCGCCTCGACATTTTAGTACTAATGAAGAATTTTTTACATTGTTATCGGAGAGATCATATTCAAGAGGTACCCTTTTGAGTAGATTGTTACAACAAGATATGAATTCCTCATAGTCTTGTTTGATCATTTATTCATTTGAGGAAATTATACCAAGATATTCGACAATATTAAGTTGATTTGAATCATTACTCAAATTTAGTCTTGATATCGTCTCAACAGGTGATTGATCTAGTTTGTAGAAAGTAGAATCATTATACTTCTTTTTCTTAAATTGAATCCACAAAAATCTCATGGAAACATCTTCGTACTTGATCCCAAGAATTTTTCATGATGTTGTGAAGGATGATATGTGTTCTTTAAGAAGTTGTGTGTTATCACCTTTAAACTTTGGAATGTTCTTATGCGATCCTTCTTGTAGATTGTGAAGATGTGTTGTGAGAGAAAGTAGGCATGTATTCCTTCCCCATGGAGAAATGGGTTGGGTTCTTTCTCCTTCTTCATCTGCCATTTTTTCTTCTTCTTCTCCCGATTCTTCTATAGGTTCTCATTCTTCTTCCCTAGGGAATTCAATGTTCAATAATGGTTGAAAGATAGTACAATTTGTAGGGGGAGTATCACCAAGTGTTTGAATGGGATTACCAGAGCACCACTTCAGATGGGGATGAGGCTTGAGAGAATTATTATGGATTATCTTTGATTTTTTTGGGTTGGTTTTGTAAAACCTTGAAATCTGGATCAAGAATTCCCCTCAATAAATTCAACTTGGTATATCTCGTTCAAAGCATGTTTTTGAGAAAAAGTCCTAAATTGCAAATACGAAAGGATAGTGTGGAATATGAATGGTCACTTGGAGGAATCAATAGTGTGTGTTTCTTCAATGGATTTCAATAAACTCTTTTTTCAATATTTGATTTATTTTAAACTTTTGGATATTTTATTGTGATCATATATTGGGTGCGAGATGCTACTAAGTTTGCCCATGGCATGCACAAAAATTATGGTAAGAAAAGTTTTTGGGTTGAAAAATTGGTGGATATCCTACCAATACTTTAGGAATCTAATTCCCTCCATTTAAAAAGTGCATCTTTATATACACTTGTGAAATTTGATTTCTATGGTGGCCTTACACGGTCGGGGATCCAATAGGGGGAATCTAATGATCCTACAGAAAAATATATCAATGAATTGCTAGGGAAGATTATTCTAGGAGATTGGGAAAGGGAATGAGAAAATGGAAAAGGGATTAACATTGTTGCTAGAAAATTAGATTCCTACAACCATTAACAAGAAAATTCCAGCACACATAGATTAGAAGAAATATAAATTTTTCAAAGGGAAATAAGACAAGATGAAGTTTAGAACAAAAATTCTCAAGTACCTCCTTATCAGAAAAGGAAAATAATTCCTTCTTTCTTCATTGATGCTAGAAAACATGTACAATAGTGAAAGTGGGAAGAACATGTAGATGAGAAATAGATCAAGTGCTCTCTTTTTTATTCTTCATAAGGAATACTCTTTCATGTACTCACAAAATTGATAACCATTTATAAAAAGGGTCCCATTAAAATTTATAGGACATATAGATGACTATTCAACGACCCCCACATGAAATTTCATATTCCTTTACAAAGCGGTGATTTTTCAAATTCCTAAGAAATAATTAAGTCACCTTCTATGAAATAAAGGTGAATTTTCACATTATCAACATAGAGTCACTTTGTAAATAAATAAATAAGGCATAGTGAAAAATTATGTCCCCAAATGAAGAAATAGAACATGGAGGAGAGAGATAAGTGGGGAAGAGAAAAGAGAGAAAGGAGAGAGACTATGCTTGATGATGATGATGCTTTTGTCAATTAAGCTGTTCCTTTCAAGATGATCGATGAAATGTTCCAATGTAATGAACTCGGATCTTTGAACTCTTTAAACCATGATAAATTCTCTCTGAATGGCACCCGGGAACCTTGAATTGAGTGTCTAGGAACACTTTTTAATGATCACCTCGATGACCCCGACATTGTTTAATGAGGTCCACTCTAAAGTAGATGAAGATTGAAACTAACCATGTCATGCATCTCTCGAAAAAGATCAACTGGGAATGGTACATTTTCCAAAGTATACCTCAAGAGATTAAGTAATAAACATTTATGAGTACACCATTGATGAAAGTGAAGAATGTTTCTTCTAATGATGGAGCATAACCATCCCTGTAATCATCGATTACACACCGAATGAAAAAATGGAAGAATTCCTCATACGGAGAGTCATGATAATTTTTTCATTCCAAGTACATGTATGACCAAAATTTTGAATCAACCTACTTGTGATTATTTCATCCTCTCTTGGTTTTCTCTGGAGTCACCAAACATTCGATCCATCATATTTTTTAAGTCTCTATGAGTGACATTTTTACACGTCACACTGATTACTCACAAGAAAAATCATGAATATATTTCACACCTATAAACTTGGAATTCATGGCTTTTGGAACACTTTCTACAATAAAAAGATGGATTTAATATTTTTAGTAAATTGGAATTTATCACTCCTTATGAATTTGGCCACTCTATTTCTCCTTACGGTTGATCACCATGCACACCACCTTACTGGAACTACTTCTTATAGGATCTTACTAAAAATATTAAATTCCTCTGTAGTAGGTTTTTATATTTAGAAACTATATTCATGGGTGTCATATTTGACAAAAGTGGTTTTTATAACATGTTTTTTCATTTTTTTACACCTCTCAAGTTTTGTTTCGATCCGATCTCGAACGAAATATTTTAAAATTTAAAAAATTTCCCGGGAAAAATGGGGTTTCTTTACTTGAAAAATCAAAATCATTAATGGGAAAACATTTTATTGTATCCTCAATGTGATTAGGAATGTAAAATAATGTAAAATTCCCCGTGTTGATTCATGCACCGGTCTCTTAAATATGAGAAATTATTCCACGCGGATTTTGAATTCCCTATCGTGAAAAATCTTGTTTTTAGCCTTCAAAAATATGGATTTTTTTTATTTTTTTAGGTTTTTAGATCATGGGAGAATGAAAAAAATAAATGGAGGATGGAAATTATGGAGGAATATTGCTAAAAAAAATGACAGAGTTTCGGCAAAGTGTGTGCAGGAATATGGGGAATGAGTGAAAAATGGATAACTACCGTATTTATAAGGACAATACCTTTTTGTCCTCATTGTCCCATTTTGAAAGTTACAATATGTGCAAAAAAATGTTCCTTTTTCTAAATTTTCCATGTGTCACTTTTTCAGTAGTTAAGAGAAATGTAAGGGGGAGCTAAAAATGAGCTCATGGAGACTTACTTTTGGATGTATGAGTGACCTGAGTCAAGCTTAAGGAAGAATCCTTTTTCTCCCCATTTATCCTTGGGATGGGACCATAGGTATATAAATAGGTTCCTTGTACATTTTTTTCCTCTCATCATTCATGTGTTCAATGAGAGGGGGCTAAAAATGTTTGTCAGAGGGCTAAAGCGGGTCATCGGGGTCACGTGGTGTGACAAAAATATCCCAAGTCGAGGAGGGAACCATTTCATTACCTTTTTTTTAAATTAGTGAGGGATGAGGAGGAAAAAAAAGTGTGCCTTAACCTCATGCTCCCACATGGCATCCCAAAATTGTTTTAAGTATTGAAGTGCATATCTTGGCCGACAACTTGGAAAGACCATAACCGAAACTATTAGATGAGTTTTTTCACGCTTATTTATATGATTTTTCATGGAAATGACCTTTGGAGAAGGAGGCAATTGGTCCAATGCCTTGATTAGGACTAAAACACCATAAAAGAATATCATTTTTGACTTAAACACTAATTTTTATTAGAAAGAATGGGTTGCTGGAAAAATGTATGGGGTTTGGATTAATTATATTATTTTAACCATGTAGAGGAATGAAAAATATTTCCTTTCATATCTTGTTTTCCTAAAAATTCATTCCAAATCTCTTGGAATCACCTCTTGAAGTTCAAATGCTCTTTTGTGATGTAAGCTCTCCTTCGGCCCCGAAACCCACTTTTGGTGAAATGGGTCCTAAACCTCCAAATCCTCCCACAACCTTCCAAAATCAATCACATAAAGATCCTAGATCCTGAATACACATCCTTAATTAAAATATACCTTTGTAATCGCTCCAGTGATTATGCACTTGTCTTAGAAAGGATGATGATAGTCCTTACTAGCTCGCTTGAAAACCCGCCTTTAGTGAGGGTTATCAAAAAATAGTCAAATGATTTTATTTTTACTAAATCACCAACAAAAAGGATAGAATATAAAAATGTACATCTGGAAGGACATGATAGAACTTGACATGAGGGATAGGTTGACTAGGGGCATCTTAGAAAGACATAGTAAAAAAAAATTGACACTAGGGTATGGTTTTCCTACTTTTAGGTGAATTTTTCCCATGCAAAAACATTAAACAACACTTCCCAATAAGTACCATTGTAGATGGTACATCTATGATTCATTCATATTATTCCTTTTGTTCCTCTTTCTCCTTTTGTTCAAGTTGTAACTACTTATAAGTGATTATAACTAGTTGTAATCGATTATTACCGATTGTGACTTGTAGAATGCATTTTGTAGCTGGAGGAAATTTCATGATATTGTAGAATTGTACTATACACTATTGGATTTTTTTAGTGTATAAATTGACTATTCTTACTCCTAGGATACAAGTGCCTAGGGGGACACAAGTTCCCACCTCTCCGAACAGACTGGGCACTAGCATATGCTCTATGTTTTGGGTCAATATTTTTTTGGACCATTTTGTGACTATGTTCTGTGTAAATTCTAAAATGTGTTGTTTTGATCTATATCTTTGAGATTCTTTAGGGGTGAATTTTTTAACCAATAGATATTCCTCTCATTTTTTGTGTATGTGAAAACTATAAGAGGATGCATCCTAAAGGAGAATACTTGAATCTTATATGCATATCCTTAATGTAGATACCTACATGGGGTAGGGGATGTGTATGGTAGAAATCAAGGCACATGCAAACAAGACAAGTTAGTAATAAGTTTTAGTTATAAAAATAACGTACATGTAATAGAACACAATGTAATAGTAAAATATGAAGAAAAGATGGACTATGAAAAATAGGATTCATACATGTGACATCACTCGAGAATGTCAAAATAAATTCAAAGATGAAGCAACCAAAAGAATTCAATGAATAAACAAGACATAGGTCATAGCCTACAAATAATAACATATAATTGAAAAAATGAAGTGATAGATATATGTGGTTGTATAGATCCTACTAAGCACATGCTACACATTAAGCACCCATTATCATGTTAGAAAGATTAGTATTTCAAAGTATGTATATAGTACCAACGAGTAGAGTGATAGACTAGAAATAGTAAGTACTTGACATAATAGAACCTTTCATGTATAGAGTGTGAGAGTAGATAAGGGTAGATGCCCCGGGAGCCTTAGTAGGACAGGTAAAGATAATTAATGAGAATCATGCATCGTGTATAAATATGTTAAAGGTCTTGCAGTCATGTCTCAATATACCAAGTGAATATGCATAAGAAAAAAAGTGTAAATATGTAAATAGTACAATCTAAGAAGATAAAATGCAACTAAGATATGAAAATGTTGCATGAGTGTAATGTTGTGGTGTAATATGCAAGATGTATTGATGGTAGTAACATTTTTTCCCCCCATTATATGTGTATAATATGGCGCTGATTTTTAAATGTTCCATCAATGGTCAAGAATGAACCATAGAACAAGAGTTTGACATCAATAAATGACTGTTATGTATGTGATTGAGAGTAAATACTAGAAAATATGTATCGTGAAGCACTAAGCATGAAATGTAGTTCAAGTAGATGATGTGAGGTTCATTGATGAAGTGTGCCCTCAAAATTCAAGTGTGAACCATAGCACTAGAGTGTGTCATTAGGTAATGATGGTACAATGTGTGTACCAAATATTTAAGAGGTCCTAGAAAGATAGAGATGAAGAGTGGAGCGTGAAATGTAGTAAGTAGATACTAAAGAAATCTAATAGTAATGAGGGGGATAAATTATCTAATGCCCCCAAGTGTTTGAGTGATAGGATATCTATATGATGATGTGAGAGAGACCCTTCCGTGGTTGTGGCATTTGAAATCTAGCATAAGAAGAGATATGGTCATTACAATGGTAGGTAGGAGCAAGTGTATGACCAAAATTAATGTTATCTCTCAAACATGTACCCTAATTGAGAGATGAAAACACGGGTTCAAATATTGCTTGATCTCTCACTTTCGTAGATAAAATGGAAAAACCTTAGGTTTTGGGTATACCTATTGTTGAGGTGAGTCTCCAGTATCAACGCCGGTTCCTTTACCGATCTATCCTAAACTAATTTTTAGGGTTTCGAGGGTTAAAAAGTTGATTGTAAATGTAATTGAAAAGGGTGATACACCAAACGTATTGAGGTCTTTGATTGAGTATATGCACAATAAAATTGAGAATGAATTTTAGATGCACGAACCAATGGTTTTCAGAAAAATATTAAGGCAAAACACTTATGTATTGAGGGATAAATCACAACAATACAACAAGATAAACATGCACACTAAGACTATGCAGAAAATACTAGATTTACAACAAGGTAAGATGATTAATCAGGGAATTAACATTCACAAGAATTAATGGAAAGATACACACCACTACAAATAATTGGAAAGGCCAAAATTAGTTCTCATTCAAGGCAAAACTGGCAGAAATATGCTTCAAAGCACTCCTATGTCCAAAAGTCCTCATTGTGCTTTGCCAATGCACACAATATATAGCCAAATACTTCACCCAACCCATCCTAAAAATAGACTACAGTTTGTACTCTCCCATGCATGCTAATTTTACCCTTTTATCATGAATAAATAAAGGGGTAAAAATAGACATGCTGATTACAATGAGGCATTAATAGCCTTAGTTATAAAAATATACTCTAGTCAAAGTGCAGTTGACTATTCTATTTTTAATGCAATTAAAATACTTGGGTGAAATAGTTTTGGCTAATATTAGCCACTTTCTTGCTATGCAAGTCTTCTCCAATGTGCATGTAAATTATTTTCTTTATCCTATAGGTGATGATTTAAATAATTAATTTAAATCTCTAATGTGACACTTGAAAATTCACCCACTTGCAATGGTATTCTATCTTTATCTACGATCTGTCCTTTAGTGATGGACTACAAAATTACATACAATGCAAAAACAATGCCTTTAATTTCAACCAATTAGTAAAACTCATCCACCCGTGTGTGGGGACCACCTGTAAACATGTGCAAGAAAATAATATCCTCCTTTGTGAAAAATAAGGTAATTATGAAAGACATATTCTTTCATGTCATGGCATCTCTGCACTTGGCATATATTGTTGATTAAAAAATTTCTTGGATCCTTTGACATTCATGGCATATCGCATGATTTGAGGATTATCTTGCCATCTACAACATTACTTAGGGACATGGAACTTGGTTTCACATACCATATAATTACATAAAAATTATTGCCCCTGTGAATAGTTTTCATTTCAAAAATATCATTGATTATAATAATACATGGGCATTTATACAATCGTTAGCCCCCTTATATAATTCATACATACATTAATTGTCAAGAACCTTTTTATCATCATTTCACACAATATAATGTTTTCGGTGTTGGTATCCAAATTGATTCTCCTTGGAAGTCGAGAAGCATTACAAATTTAACAAGATACTCGAGATACGGAAAAATCGTAAGTCATTTTGTAGCTAGGGAAGGGATTCAACTAGCTCTTTGTCACTCGGGTGTTGGAGAAATGGATAACACCATATAAAAGGATTTGATCTATCCTCACTACTTTAGGTCGTGCCTTTCAACTAGGGTTGGAGGACCCGTTTTGTAACTGTTTTGGTGAAGGACATGGAGAGATCCTTCTTTACACAATTTTAGGGAACCTTGAGAAAATATGATAAATACACCACAATTTAACTCTCATGATTTCTCACTTCTAATAATAGAGATATTTTCTAAACAAGGTTCAGGTTACTAAAGACATTTAAAACCTACTTGCTTCTATATATTTTGGCAGTAGAATATGCTCATTTGTGGATACACAGCACAAATAGGGGCACTTTAGGTAGGATTAATGGTTATTTGAAATTTTTGGTGGGGAATTAAGCAAGATGAAGTTGATTTCACCAGATATTTGAGAAACTTTACAACAATTGGAAAACTAATAGACAAAATGCTTCAAAATAGCCAAAATATTCCTT
Source organism: Taxus wallichiana var. yunnanensis (assembly GCA_018340775.1). NCBI lineage: Eukaryota > Viridiplantae > Streptophyta > Pinopsida > Cupressales > Taxaceae > Taxus > Taxus wallichiana. Next base: position 159,640,266 of record CM031235.1, on the reverse strand, counting down.
CAACTAGAAGGTGTGCATCAATGGAGGCCCAGAGATATGCACGGTTTCACACAATCTTTAATAATTCAACACAAAGGCTCGAGCTAAAGACTCAATTAAATGTTGGAAATCCCTTATTAGTCACGCCTAAGATACACTCATAGGATTACAAACAATCTTTATCAACATAGTGGAAGTAAAATGATTTTAAATTGTTTATTTCATTACCAGATGAAAGCTCTTCTCATAATGAAATTGAAAATGCCAAAATACTAACACATGGACAAGATCTTGTGTGATTCAGAGGGATTTTAACATAATAGTGCAACGGAAACATGAACAACTATTTAAAATACATTATGAAATAAAAGGAGACACAATTTTGCCCAAGATCAACATAGATTAATTCAATATTTATCAGATTCATCAGTAGGAGAAAGTTTCTTGAAAAATCTTAGATCTTTTAAATGGTTGTACTCGCAACCATATTGACATGATTGAACTAAAACATAAGAAACTAATAGGTTTCTCATATGGTCTCCCAAGAAGATGGGATTTCTCAAATTTTCTCATAAAAATTAAGACATGAACTTTTGCATGACTAATTCATGCCCTTTATAGCACTCATTTACATTAAATCTTCCCCCAAAAAAATAATATTCGAGGAACCTTTGTTTGTTACATATTTGATCATGATTTCCAAAAAGTGATGTTTAACATATTTACAACAAAAATTTTCCAGGTGTTCAAAAGGTGAATCATTTTAGATATTTCCATCATTGTTTTAACTGGGGCATCCATTCATCTCCTCTGGCAACATGTTTTTCATCCTTTGCACCTATAGCTTCCTTCTCCTCATTCTTTCCTCTATAATTTTCTTTGTTGGATTTGGAATTTCATTTTCTGAACATTCCCGAGCAACTTTTTTTCAAAATATCAACTCTTGCACTTCCTTAGATTCACAAATTCGAGCTCCAAAACACTTCAATTGCACTTTCTTTGATAGAAACGACAAGAAATCATTCAAATTCACCATAAAAAATGATGTGTATTTGCATCCCTCGATTATTTGTGGAGCGTTAATGGTAGAAAAAATAGATGGATCGTACCATAATCATTGATTATGCCCTTTCAAAACTTTAAATTAGAGTCATCCACGTGGAAGATTAGAGATGAAACGGGCCAAGGGTGCCTTTTACATTTTATGATTTTGGAGAAAATGCGTAATTTTAACATTTTTCCCACCCACCGCCTTTGAAATGCGGGCTCAACACGTGGCTTAATCTGGGCCTTTGATGGAGTCGCGGCTCATTTCTACAATTTTACCCTTTTTTACAAAAGGAAAAATTTCCAATTTTCCTCCGACGACCCGCTTCTCCACCTTTGACTTTTCAATGCAGACTTCATTTGTTTCTAGCAGGGCCACGCTTCACTTTTATACTTTATCCCTTTTTCATAATAAAGCAAAAATTTCCAAATTTCTCCTAGCGCTCCTCCCTCCCAATTTGAATTTTCAATAGAACTCAACACATGCCTTTAGCTGGGACCAGCAGTGAGTCACGAATTATTTCATAACTTTTACTCCTTTATAAAACAAAGCCAAAAATCTTCAAAGTCTTCCACCGATCTATTTCCCTGCCTCTACGTAGCTGCTCAACTGATGACACATGTACTCCTTGGGGGAAAAAGTAAGAATTTGCTCTGCCACTTCATAAATTTGACTGGCCAATAAAAACTCAATGAGCCACGGGACCAATTAAACCTTTTTGCAAACATAACCAAAAGTGACAAGTTTATAAAATAAACCCACCATGCCGCAACCAATTAAGAATGAACACGTATCTACAGATGTTAGAGATAAATTTTGACAGGGAAAACATACACCCGTCGAATAGTAAGATGCAGGGGAACTTCACCATTTGCACACATAATTGAATTTTTCTTCAATTACAAATAATTCATGGCTCGATAGTAATCCATGACCATAGACAAGGATTTACAATAACACCCTAGTAAAGATAAAACTTGTACGCATCCATTCGGGGAGATAGAAAATATGATGAACTAGGAAAATTCGGGAATTTTTAGAACAAAAAGGTGAGATCAAATCGAGCACCAACATTAGCTCCGACTCAGAATGGGCACTCCCAATGAGTGCCAAAAGACAAAAAGACCAGATTGAGTGCCAAAAATGATTGGGAAATGGATTCAAGAGCCAACCATCCGGAGAAAAATGAGAAACCAACAAAATCGGCCGCCAATTACCGGACAAACCAAAATAGAAAAACACAAAAGCATAAGAAAACCGAAAGACTATACACTATACAATGATGTGCACCCTGATTCAAAGAAAATAATCAAGGAAAATTTTCAAGTGCCTTTGATTCTGGATATGACCATGCTTTAGTTTTGATAAATCTTTAACAACTAGTCATATGATTGTTTCTCTTTTCAGCCAAGTTTCCATCGACCACATTATTTTATGCTTCTCCATTATGCCTAGGTCAAATTTTTCAACATCTCTTGAGGCTACATCAAACATAAAAGTCCTAGGAAAATCAACTTTCTTAGGATATCTACATTGATCAATTTCATACTCCATGAAATCAACATAGCTCACACGATTATCAATATCATGTGTGTTTGCAATACTTCATAAGAAGTATTGTTGGGGTCTTCAATGAGATATAACATTTTATTTTCACCATATAAATTCACAAGGCTTCCCTCAATGGGTATTGTTATCACCGAATCACAGCACCCTGTGTTTATACAAGTGCATATACTTGAACTCATGGTGTGATTGGATAACATGGGTACTATCTCCAAGTTGTGGGACTTGTTACTTGAGATAGACCTCCAGAGAAAGCTGGTTCTTGCTCCTAAACTACCTGCCACAATCTACTCTAATGCAGGGGAAACTAACTATTCTAATCTAAATTTCCAAGGGACCAGGGAGAGAGAATGCATAAAATGAAATCCTACACTAAAGCGGTGATACACCAGAAAAGGAGGGTGTGAGAGTAGTCTCCAAATGCGTGAAATACAGAAGCAAAGTGCACACTAGAAGAGGTGATGATAGTTCTCCATAATCTAGCAAAATGCATTCACAACAATATTCCAAGCATACACAATGATAATGGATCCCTACAAGAACATAATAATAGACACAATATTCTTGTAGAAAGATTAAAGGGGCAAGAAGAATGCAAGAAAACACAGCAGGGGAAGATACATCCACAAACTGATATTTTATTGCTTCATGATATGCACAGTTCAATCTATTACAAGATAAGGGCCTGGATCACCATGCAAGGAGTCCACTACAAGGTCCCGTAACACATTGGCTTCACAAAACAATTTTGGTAGAGCTTTGCTACAAAAACTACCTCCCTTCTACAATGAGCCCAACACTCCAATTTATAGAAAAGATGAGAAGAGAGAGAGAGGGAAAAATGGAAATCCCGAAATCTATCCTTCAACCACCTGTAAGAGGTATTAAATGGAGTGAAATGATTGTATATTACTTGCAAAAGGCTCCCCATACTGTCCGGTGTGCAAAGGCAAAGAGAGAAAGAATGATGACCATGCCTCTTAATTGCACTCCCAACCACCAAATAAAACACTGTTATGAACCCAGCCACATTTTCTAAAAAATATCAATTGATCTCTCACCAAATCTAGAATTTCTTAACTACTATGCATCAGGCTCAGTGCCACGATTCCAACAGTACCAATTTTGTGTGATTTCGTTGATAAATGCAAAAGTTATGGCCTTCTGAGTGCGGGCAGCTATTTTGGGCCTGGCAGGCATTTTTCTGTCATTTGACGGGAATGAGCATTAACTGACTGGAGCCGAATATGTTTCTCTTATTTAAATATATCTACCCTTGTTAAATATATCTACCCTTGTGGCGTAGAGGACGTCGTGCTTGTTCCAGAAAGTCTAATTTTGTGAAAATCGGAGCTCGGAGTCAAAAGTTATGGCCGTTTGAAGTTTCACGGGTCAAACGTTGACTTTTCTTCTTTGCCTTCGGCCGCTTTGGCTTTTCGCGTCCCACACATACCTTTGTCCCGATTTCCCGGATGAAAAATCTTGCTTCGGCCGATTCGGGCTTCCTTGTTCCTATTTGTAGTGAAGACACGTGGCGAGATTCCATTCGCTCTCGGCTCTTTCGGCTTTTTGCGTCCCACGCGTACTTTTGGCCCGAGATGTCCCAAAGCCTTGAACGAAAGTCTCCTATTTCAGCTGAATCGGCTGGTTCACGTCCTCTGCGTACTTTTGTCCCAACTATCCCGGACCACCTGGGACAAACATCTCCAAACCACCCGAAATGGACTGACTTGCGCCAAACCGGCCGATCCGCGTCTCGCGCGTACTTTTGTCCCGACTATCCCAAACCGCGCGAAACAAGACTTAGACATTTTTTCCTTGCTTTTGGCCGATTCAGATTTTCGCACCCCACACGTACTTTTGTCCCAACTGCTCCAATCTACGTGGACTCGCTGGCGGATTTTCGGCCTGTTTCACGTTCACGCCCGACGTCCCAACTGTCCTAACTGTTGCGTGGACTAGGACTTAGCTGATTTTCTTCATTTTTTCAGCCCCAAGCTTGTTTTTTGCAATTTTTTCACCTTTTCTAACTCGTTGGGTTTTCTTCTTAGATGGGAGAGTTAGAAGGAAGCCGAGGGGGCCCCAAAAACATGATTTCGAGCCTTAAATCAATCTATTTGCTTGGGACTAAAGAATTTGATGCATGTTATCAAAATTACCTTGAGGGGTGAATTTTGGGTAACAGGTATGGTTACATAAGACATGTCCATTTGCACACTTCAACCCACACTAGCTGCCCACTTTTTGGATAATAACATCCCCCATTTAGCAGGACAATCCACAATGACCACATTCAAGGTTAAGTACTTTCTTGGATACGTTGTCAATTGCACTACTAAACCCTTGACAGATTAGACTACTAGCACTTCTCTTGAATCCATGGAAGTACATTTCCCATAAGTTGTTGTTACTTTGATATTTAATTCATTCATGACCTCAAGAGGCATAACATTACATGAGGCTCTTGAATCAAACATGCAATTATGTAACAACCTATCCTTAATAATCAAAGTAGTAAAAAATGGATTCACATTCAGCTAAAACTCGATTAAAGAAGTTCCCAAATAAACTTCAGGTGTTTCCCAAGTTCCTCCAATGCTTGTGGTTTTTCTAATTTTGCAATAGTAGGAGGAACCACTACATTGCTCACATTTTTATCCTGGGTAACCTTTTTTTCTTTAATTCCCAAATATTCAAATGCTCTTTTCATATGCTCAGGGATTATAATTAATTCAACAATAGGAATAGTGACCTTGATCTGACTCAAGATTTGGGCTATGTCACAAGGAACATATTTGGGTAGGGAAGTGTTAGAAGGGAGGTTCATAGCTTCATCTGATAATATGGGAATCTTCACAGTTTGAGCATGGGGAGGAACACAAGTTTTATTTGGGGAAACAAGGACTTTTCCAGATGTATCTTTTTTAGGATTTTCCTTAGGGATATTGGTAAGCACTGGAATTTTTGGTTTGGCCTGAGGCCCTTCCCTTTGAAAACTTTTCTTCTTGTATTATATTCTTTTTCTTGGGAAACTACTGCATTCATTAACAATTTTTGTCCTCTTCTGAAGGAATTCCTCCATCATAATTTTTAATCATTAATGCCCTTAAGTATTCAAAATCATTATTAGGCAACTCAAAATCTTGTACCATATCAATTTCAAAAGTATGAGTGGGAGGAAGAGGTAATACAGTGAATGCAATCCTAGAAATAATTAGTAGTTCTGGAACTTATTAGTTCAGTTGAGGTTTCTCCCTATTGTGAACTTGTAGAGCAATCCATCATGCATACATCATCATCTGTCTCATCATCATTATCTTCCTCAACTTCTTTGTCTTCATCACATGGGGAATGGGGAAAGAAAAATCTATCACACCACTCCATATCATGGACCTCTTCCACAATAGAAACTTTGGCAGCTAAAGGATCAGGCACCAATCTATTTTCTTGGGGTTGGGACTTTTTTCCTGATCCCATGGGCCCTTTACCCCTATCATTTGATCTATGATCACCTCTGGTATGATATGAAAATATTTCTTGACCTTGTGGCTTGTGTTGACCTTCGAAACCTTGTCCAATGCCCTTCTCTATTATGGCCATATTATAGGATATTTCCTTAACAGCTCCCACCAATGTTTTTACAACCTCTTCTAGATCCATAGACTTACTTGATTGAGGCTTCTCTAGATTGATCAGCTTGATACCTTCCCTCTTAGGAGGCTTACCAAATGCTTTGATATTGTTTTCAATTTGCAAAGCCATGGTGAAGGATTGCCTTAAATTTCCTGGGTTTTTGTCCCTTAAATAATAGGAAGCCTTTTTGTCAAAAGCATCAGAATATTTTATTAAACAAGATTCATCACATGGCCTTAAGTTTACAGGTAACCTTCTCAATGTCTTATTAAACCTTGTATTGAAATCATGAACAGATTCATTAGGATTCTTCTTTATATTTTCAAATTCAGACAAAAGAAACCTGAGATCTGTCTTATCCCCATATTGCAATCTAAAGGCATTCTTCATTTTTGTCCATGAGTCTATTGAGTTGTCTGGTAAAGACTTATACCAGTCACATGCATCCTCCTCAAGAGTATGAATAAATAATTTTATATACACATCCTCAAATTCAATCTCAAAGTCTTCCATCATATTGACAAAAACATTTATGCGTTGATCACTAGTGATAGCATTATTCCCTTGAAATTTAGGTAGTCTACTTCTAACATCTTGTAGCACTACATTTGGATATCCAACCATACCTCTAAAATTTATAGGACCAAAATTATTCACAACAAAAGGAGGTATGGGTGAAGGCTGGGTCATATTTTTTTGAGGAGGTAATCTTACTGGGGATACAAATTGATGAGAGACAAGGGGTCTTTGGAACATAGGAGTGTAATTTTCAAAATGGATGTTCTCTAAAGACTCTGTTTCATGGAAAACCCTATCAAATTTGTAAAATACAGGGACAGACTAAGAAGCATACTTATCGACACAAATAAATGCCCCTCTCCGGTTGGAGAATTTATATCTATATGAAGATTACCTAATTCAGAATCACTTGAAGAAGAATGGTAATCCTTAGCCACATGTTGATCACTTTTCAAAACTAATTTCTCTTTTCTTGATTCCTGATCTCCAAAAACTTTCCAGACTCTTTTCCTTTCGAATTTGTTGTTTTGCGAGTTCTGGGAAACAACTTTCTAGTAGGGTATTTAGTAAAGAAACATCTTCTTCCTTCCATATTTTCAAAGATTAGTGATAGATTTCACTTAATACAGGTTAAAGCACTAATATTTATCAAAATTTAAATCAACACAGAGTCCCCACTAAGTATTTTCAACTTAGTTGTGTAAATGCACTATAAATGATCTGTCAAATGTTAGTAAATACCTAATTTCTACAAAGCTTATCAGATCTGACCTTCCTTTACCATTATTTATCATTGATGATATAAATTTAGTGCAATAACCACTAGAAACTAGAAATATTGCACACAACTTATAACTTTGCACAATTCTTACAAATCTCAACACAGGATGACATTTAAACAACATATTTACACTTAGATCATGTAAGAAACATTACCAAGGCCAAATATAAGAATGCCTTTGAAGATCCCCAACAACGGCACCAATCTAGTGTTGGTATCCAAATCAATTCTCCTTGGAAGCCGAGCAGCATTATAGATTTAACAAAACACTCATAGTATTGCAGACAAATCGGGATTCGATTGGCTCTTTGTCACTCGGGCATTGGAGAAATGGATAGCACTATTTAAAAGGATTTGATATATCCTCACTACTTTAGGTCGTGCCTTTCAACCAGGGTGAGAGGACACATTTTGTAACCTCTGTTGGTGAAGGACATGAAGAGATACTTCTTTGCACAATTTTAAGGGGAACCTTGAGAAAATATGATCAATACTCCACAATTTAACTCTCACAAGTTGTCACTTCTAAAGAATGGAGATATTTTTTGAACAAGGTTCAAGTTACTAAAGACACTTAAAACCTGCTTACTTCTATATATTTTGGCGGTAGAATTTGTTCATTTGTGTATACACAACACAAACAGGGGTACTTCAGGTAGGGTTAATGGTTTTTTGAAATTTTTGGTGGGGAATTAAGAAAGATGAATTTGATTTTACCAGATCTTTGAGAACCTTTACAACAATTAGAAAACTAAAGATAGAATGCTTCAGAATAGCCAAAATATTCCTTCATCTAGAAGGTGTGCACCAATGGAGGCCTAAATCTGCACGGTTTCACACAATCTTTAATAATTCAACAAGAAGGCTCAAGCTAAAGACTCGATTAAATGTTGGAAATCCCTAATTAGTCATGCTTAAGATACACTCATAGGCTTATAAATAATCTTTATGAACATAGTGGAAGTAAAATGATTTTAAATTGTTTATTTCATTACCAGATGAAAGCTCTTCTCATAATGAAATTGCAAATGCCAAAATACTAACACATGGATGAGATCTTGTGTGATTCAGAGGTATTTTAACATAAGATTGCAACATGAACATGAAAAACTATTTAAAAGACATTCTGAAATAAAAGCAAACAAACTTTTTCACAAGATAAACACAGATTAATTCGAGATTTATTAGATTTATCAGTAGGGGAAAGTTTCTTGAACAATCTCGAGCTTTTCAATGGCTGTAGTACACTTTGCAACCATCTTGACATGATTAAAATTAAAAACACCGAAATTAACTGTGAGTTTCTTAGATGGTCTCTCAGGAAGATGGGATTTCTCAAATTTTCTCATAAATATTAACACCCAACCTTTTGCATGACTAATTCATGCCCTTTATAGCACTCATTTACATTAAAGCTTCCCCCAAACAAAGAATATTCGAGGAACCTTTTTTTTACATATTTGATCATGATTTCCAGAAATTGAATTTTAATAGATTTACAACAAAAAGTTGTCAGGTGTTCAAAAGGTGAATCATTTCAGATATTTCCATCATTTTTTTAACTGGGGCATCTATTCATCTCCTCTAGCAACACATTTTTCATCCTTTGCACCTATAGCTTCCTTCTCCTCATTATTTCCTCTTCAATTTTCTCTACCGCATCGGCAATTCAATTTCTGCAGCTTTCGAGCAACTCTATTTCAAAATATCAACTCTTGCACTTCCTCAGATTCACAAATTCGAGCTCCACAACACTTCAATTGCACTTTGCTGATAGAAACGACAAGAAATCATTCAAATTCACCATGAAAATGATGCATATTTGCATCCCCTGAAGTCATGGAATGTTAATGGTAGAAAAACCAGATGCATCGCGCCATAACCATTGATTCTTCCCTTTCAAAAATTTAAATTAGAGCCATCCACATGGAAGATTAGATCCGAAATAGGCACGGGGTGCCTTTTTCATTTTATGAATTTTGGAGAAAATGTGTAATTTTCAAATTTTTCCCCGCCCCTCCACCTTTGAAACACGGGCTCAACACGTGGCTTAATATGGGCCTTTGATGGTGTCACGACTCATTTCGCAATTTACCCTTTTTACAAATAGGAAAAATTCCAATTTTCCTTCAACGACCCGCTTCTCGCCTTTGAATTTTCAATGCAGACTTCATTTGTTTCCTGGCAGGCCATTCTTCACTTTTATACTTTATCCCTTTTTCATAATAAAGCAAAAAGTTTGAAATTTCTCTTGGTGTGCTGCCCACTCAATTTGATTTTTCAACAAAACTCAACACATGTCTTTAGTGGGACCCAATGGAGTCGCGACTTATTTCATAACTTTTATCGCTTTATAAAAAAGCAAAAATCTTCAAATTCTTCGACCGATCCATTTCCCGCCTCTACACAACTTCTCAAATGATGACATATGTACTCCTTTGGGGAAAAAAGTAAGAATTTTCTCCGCTACTTCATAAATTTAATCGCCAATAAAAACTCATGAGATACACAAGACCAATTAAACCTTTTTCAAACATAACCTTGAAAAGTGACAAGTGTATAAAATAAACCCACCATGCCGTAACCAATTAAGAATAAACACGTATCTGCAGACATAAGAGATAAATTTTGACAAGGAAAACACACCTTTCGAACAATAAGATGTAGGGAAACTTCATCATTTGCACCTGAATTGAATTTTTATTCAAGGACAAAAATTTGCAAATAATTCATGGCTCGACAACAACAATCCACGACCATAGACAAGGATTAACAAAGTAACACTGGTAAAGATAAAACTTGTACGCATCCATTCAGGGAGATAGAAAATACAACGAACCAAGCACATTGGGAAATTTGTAGAACAAATAGGCTAAGATCAAATCGAGCACCAATAGTTGACACTTGAAATAATTTTGTGGCATCATATATTATACACCTTATAAAGGTCAATGCAATGATTATTTGACTTATTGAGCCTACTCCCTCCCCACAATGAATCAACCCTTTGAATACTTTTCCATGGCATCTAACCATGTTAAGGCTAGTGTTTCTTTATTGTTGACGTGTTGGTATCTTTTGACTCCACGTTTAGGATGGGTAACCATGGTAATATCTAGAGTTTGCATTGGAAGTTGGTGATTTGAAAATTTGACCATTGATCTTTATACTTCTTGGTTCTCGAACCATTGATCTCAAATTACTTTGATCTTTGGTGATTTAGGCTTCAATGTGGTTGATTTTTGGTCTTTTGTGCACTATAGATCTTGGTACTTTTAGCTATGAACCGTTGATCCTTGTCTACTTATTCCGTGATGAGCTGGATTAACTCACCCCCGAGTTAATGGTAGCTAATTGAACTCTTGACTTATCATTCAAGAATTATTCAAATGGAAACCTTTGGCTTAGTGAAGCCTTGTCAAAATTTCTCATGGAAGCCATGAATGTGATCTTAAAGCTCTATAAAATCTGCAATCTTATCCTTTTATGAGTCTAGAGTGCGAATATTTGGGAATTTTGAGCTCGAGCTTAGAAAAATAAACTCTAGCACTCATTTTGTTGCTTTTTTTTGTTTATTTAAATCTTTTACCTTTGTTGATTTTTTTATAAGATATGGCTTCCACTACGAGAATGTGAGATTTGTAATTCAAATCTGGTTTGTTTCATTTTCTCTGTTCTTTGAATTCAAAGGCTTTGAAACCTTGAAATTTTTGTTTTCTCTCTATTTTTACGGTAATCTTGATTTTAAAACTCATTCTAGGTAGTTATTATTTTCTCTCGCACTCGATTCCTTTCTAGGGTTTCTTAGTGTTGAACAAGAAACGGTAAGTTGTTGTTCTATCTTGACATCTTCTATAACGTTTGCAATATTTGAACAACCTTGATCTAGGTACTTGCATTTGTTTATAAGTTTTACATTTTAAATGGCATCCACCATTGTATGGTTCTATCTCTCGTATTAGCATTGTATAAATGTGGATGCCATCTCTACCATGAAGCTTTGTATTCTCACATTATTTGAATGTTATGTTCGTTTTATTTCAAATTTTTGAGCTCTTCTTACTATATAATTGTATAACATTAAATCCCTTCTCTTTCTTTGGTTGTTTTTTCTTTGTGACACCATTATGAGCTTCAAAATGGTTATGGGTACTCACTTCTTTCTATGCACTCGATGGCTTCGAGATTTGATTTAAAACTAGAATGTTTGGCCTTTCTTCTCTAAGTTTACTTGCAAGACTTTTGAAAAACATTAATGGCTGTGAACTGTGAATGAGAGTGAACAATTTCCTCTATTAATATTTTTCTTTTGAAGAAAATGGTTTAGGGTTTCTTGAAAAAGAATGAATAATCTGATTATAACGAAACTTGTTCGTCTCTATCTTTTCATCTAATTCAAATGCTTACCAAAAGTTTGAAAAGTTCTATATTTTCATTTCAAAGCTCTATTTATAAAGGCTAGGGATATTTTCCTTTGAATCATTCTAAAAAAATTTAAAGATTTCATTAGTTTGGCATATGAAATATATCGGTTTGTGTTGTGATTGTATTTCTATCCTCTTTTATCGATTCCAAATCGGGTCATTTTTTCTTGGAGACCCAAATATGGGTTTGGCATCTTATCTGGTAAGTTGATTTACAATTTCTAACTCTTTATTACTTTGACCTATGTTTTGATTTGAGTTTTCCCTTCATATGAGCTCAGGATTGAATTTTTAGCTCTAGATTGACCTCTTGTTATTAGTAATTGTTATCACCGAATCACAACACCCCTATGTTTATACAAGCACATATACTTGAACTCATGGTGTGATTGGATAACATGGGTACTATCTCCAAGTTGTGGGACTTGCTACTTGAGATAGACCTCCAGAGAAAGCTGGTTCTTGCTCCTAAACTACCTACCACAATCTACTCTAATGCAGGGGAAACTAACTATTCTAATATAAATTTCCAAGGGACTAGGGAGAGAGAATGCATAAAATGAAAGCCTACACTACAGCGGTGATACACCAGAAAAGGAGGGTGTGAGAGTAGTCTTCAAATGCGTGAGATACAAAAGCAAAGTGCACACTAGAAGGGGTGATGACAGTTCTCCATAATCTAGCAAAATGCATTCACAACAATATTTCAAACATACACAATGATAATGGATCCCTGCAAGAACATAATAATAGACACAATATTCTTGTAATCAAGGTTGAAGGGGCAAGAAGAATGCAATAAAACACAACAAGGGAAGATGCATCCACAAACTTATATTTTATTGCTTCTTGGTATGCACAGTTCAATTGGTTACAAGATAAGGGCCTAGATCACCATGCAAGGAGTCCACAACAAGGGCCTACAGCACATTGGCTTCACAAATAAATTTTGGTAGAGCTTTGCTACAAAAACTACCCCCTTTACAATGAGCCCAACACTCCAATTTATAGAAAAATGAGAAGAGAGAGAGAAGGAAAATGGAAATCATGAAATCTGTCCTTCAACCACTTGTAAGAGGAATTAAATGGAGTGAAATTATTGTATGTTACTTGAAAAATTCTCCCCATACTATCCCAGGTGCTGCAACAAAGAAATAATGATGACCATGCCTCTTAATTGCACTCCTAACTACCAAATAAAACACTGTTATGAACCCGGCCACGTTTTATGAAAAATCCCCACCAGTTTCTCATCAAATCCACAATTTATTGATTTTTTTGTGATGGGATCAGAGCCATGATTCCAACGGTACCAATTTTGTGTGATTTTGTTGAGAAATGCAAAAGTTATGGCCTTCTGAGTGCGGGCATCTATTTTGGATCTGGCAGGTGTTTTCTGTCATTTGACGGGAATGAGCATTAACTGACTGGAGCTGAATATGTTTCTTTTGTTTAAATGTGGTGTAGAAGACATCGTGATCATTTAATAAAGTCCAATTTTGTGAAAATCGGAGCTCGGAGTCACAAGTTATGGCCGTTTGAAGTTCACGGGTCAAACGTTGACTTTTCTTCTTTGCTGCAGCTATTTCGGAAAAATCGGGTCTACGCATCCCGGCTGTCCTAGATGAATTCTCCCGCATCGGCCGATTCGGGCTTCCTTGTCCCCTTTTGTGGCTTTTTTCCTTTCCGCGTCCCACGCATACTTTTGTCCCATTGTCCCGGGGACGAAAATCTCTCTACGCTCTTTGTTCGATGATACGGTCTTGCGGCAAATCGACCGATTTGCATCCCACGCATACTTTTGTCCTGGCTGTCCCAAACCATGGGAAACAAAAAATTGATGATTTTTATTTCCTACGGCCATTTCACCTTTTTGCGTCCCACGCGTCCCAACTGTCCCGTGGACCGCCTGGGACAAAAATGTCCGACTCGCTGATTTTCTTCCCTTTTTGGTCCCAAACTTGCTACGACGAACCTCAGTACGACCTGCACTGGTACAATCGACACCCTTCAGACCTGAAATGCTTTAAAACAATCCTGCAACCTTATTTTTTTCATTTTTTCCATTTTTCTAACTCGTTGGGATTTTTTTCTTAGATGGGAGAGTTAGAGAGAAGCCGAGGGGGCCCCAAAAACACAATTTCGAGCCTTGAATCAATCTACTTGCTTGGGACTAAAGAATTTGATGCATATTATCAAAATTACCTTGAGAGGTGAATTTTGGATAACAATACTCAAACAATTTTTCTTTAGGGTATTCATTATTATCTATATAGACATACCTAAAATTGAATTCGTGAGCTTGACCCTTCGTTATAACTCCTTGATAAAAAAATTTATCCGAGATTTTCTTATCTCGTTAGGGTTCATGATAGCCTTGACTCAAATGGGTCTACATTTTTTCGTATCCACTTTTGTATTTATATCCCTTGACACCATCAAGGTTTTCCATTTAGATCTTTCTTTCCATTGTTATTTAGTTTTGACCCCTTACTACTATCATCCATTTTATATCCAGATAACAATCGCTTGTATATCATTTGGAATTGATCACTTGTTTATTCTATCTCAAATAGGAGTTCTATTGAATATCTCACTTGACGTTATACCTCATATGAATCTATTCCACATAGCTCGGTGCCCTCCCATAAACTAGTTATATACAAGGATTTACATTGGAAAAGATCTCATCTTATATCCTTCTAACTAATTGAGTTCTACTTTATCGTGTTTATGGCTCACTACATACTTGTGGATCTTTTTCTAATTGGATCAACTCTTATTCTCTAATTATTAATTAAAAAATTTAACTTGACAACATTCTCTTCTCTCACAGATAAAGCACCACTTTTACATTTATATTCACCTTTCCGTTTTAAAGGTACTTTGATAGCTTTGGATATCAAAAATTTCTCTATGCTCTATTTGGAGCTTTACATTTTGTTTGTACTATGCTTTTCCACTCGGTTGGAGTAGCCTGATTAATTGAATATGCATCAAGTTATCTCATTCAAATATTGACCCGCTAGATTTTTGTTTGAAAATGGAATGCATTCCCACTAAGAAGTATATTTCAAACTCTATTGTTGTCGTGTATCCTCACAAATATAACCTCCTCTCCAATATGTAGCTTGAAATTTCCTTGAGTTGAATATTTGTTAAAGATAATGCTTTCATAGACTTATTTTGACATTCTTGTAAAGAGTTGTTTTTCATCTTTACTATGTTTCTTTATTTTAGCAAAAGTCATTATGTTTCTTGAAAACCATAATATTTCATCTAGTTATTGAAAACTACGTCATTTAATTTTTAGCTCTCGAAGCTAATGTCATTTTGTACAATGAATTTTCTAAGATTGAGTGTAAATATATTTTATTTATCTTGGTGGATCATAACATATTAATCATTTGTCTTTGGATGAACCTTCCTTGAACTTTTAATTAGCTCTCGTATCATTTAGTGGACTCAAGATGGTATGTGAGAAGTTCTTGTTTCTTGATTGTATTGTACATGTACTTCATTTCTGAAAGTTTCTCTCTTTTCTTCTCATGTGAACTATGACTGCGATAAAGTTGAGGTAATCAATATTTCCCTAGTTCTATTAACCTTTGCAACATTCATTAACGATTGATCCTAGTCGTGCTTTGCTCAATTCTTTTAGCTTTGAATCTAAAACTAGTAAAATGTGGTATGGCTTGTACTAGATCTTTGTTATAGTTTGAAATTTAAAATTCGTAAAGATCACATCTCCGAGAAATATGTTTTTCTTGTCTAATCTTAATATGTTGAAGAATTTTTTAGAGACCGTATGTATCAACTGATTTTTGAATGCACGTCTTCTTGTATTTACTTATCTTTCATGAATACCTTCTTCATCTTTGAAATATTGTTCAGTTTGTTGTAGAGATTTATTATTAAAGGACTGTCATCACCAATCCGGCACTATGATAATTCTTCACGGGAACTCCTCGTGCTTTATGATTATTTACTAATGCATAGCCTTTAGTTTGGTGGATGTAACTGAAACAAAACAACAACCGAACAAAAGAATACCATCGACTATGATAAGATGGAATGATGAAAAATCTAAAATATCAAAGTAAATTATAATATTAACATGAAATTGTTACAATCTCACCCATGAGGTACATCAACAAGACTATGGGAGAAACTTTACAATTACACCTCTTGATGGCTTCCTTTGCACACTTCCTACAATATTTCTCACTACTTCTTTCTATGCTAAATGAGGGGGGTGGCCTCTCTATTTATAGAACTTCCAGGCTTATCCATCCTATCTCTAAGATAGGATAAGAAATCCACTCGGCGAATCAAATTCCATACCTTAACTCTTATATGTACATGTAAGCTTATCTTGTTAAGATAAGATAAACCTTATCATTTTACATGGGTTCCACATTTTTAGACTTTTTACAAATAAAATACACAAAATATTTATGACCTCACTCCTTGTCTTTATTACCAATATAATATTTCTAATTCCTAATCATGTAGACCCTACTTCTCTAATTACCCAAACTTTGACATTTTAACATTACCGGACCACTTACAACAAATATTTACTTTTTACAACATTCCTATTGTACTTTGACTGTTACCGTACTCCACATTATTGGCGACACTGTACTGACGACGCCATTATCTTCTATCAGACGCTACTACTAATTATACTTAACAACATCCTATTCCTAATACATACATTAATGAAATAGAAATTATGGAGGAAAATTTTAGTGTCGACATCTTCCCCCTTCCTAGCTTCTACTCCATCCTCGAAGTAGACTATTCTGGTGCTTGGAAAATCTTCAACTTGTCGTGGTTGACCCATTTCGTAATGGGAGTGCCATCCAATTCCTCCAGTCGGTACGTACCATTTTCATGCACAGCTGCTATTTTATAGGGCCCCATCCATTTTGGAAGAAATTTTCTCTGTCTTCTTTTTTTGTATCTGGAATCATATACTAGGACCAAGTCATTCACATGAAATGGAGACCATCGGATCTTTTGATCAAAGTATTCCTTCTACTTCATTTTCTTCTTATGGCTTGTATCCTTTGCTATTTCCCTCATTTCCTCTAGCAAATGAAGATGTACCAACCTTTCTTTTACTGAATCACTTTCATCCATCCTTTCATTTTTCATAACTCTCACAGTGGGAATATCAAACTCAATAGGAAGAACTGGATCAATGCCATAGGCCAACTGAAATGGGGAGTATCCTGTTGCTGACTTTGATGTTGCCCTATATGCCCACAATGCTGCATGAATCCTTTTATCCCATTTATGTACCTGCAAGGCTGCATCTTTTGCTAGAATTTGACACAACACAAAATTTGTTCGTTCCACCTGTCCATTTGTGCTTGGCTTGTATGTTGTTTCCTTCCTGTGCTTAATAGAAAACTTATTGACTAGGGCTTCTACCACCTCATTAATGAAGTGGCTTCCTTGATCTGTTACAATTTATAATGGACAACCAAATCTGGTGACAATGCGTTCATATATGAACCTTGCCACTTCATCCATGGAAGTTGTTTTCAATGGCCTAGCTTCAACCCACTTGGTTAAATAATCTGTGGCAACTACAATATACTTATTTTGGCGTGATGTAGTTGGAAGTGGACCTACAATGTCTATTCCCCACTTTTCAAAGGGACCAAGTGGAAGAATAGGACATAATGGAGCTGATGAAGTCTTACGGTTACCATGTGTTTGACAAATATCACATGTCTTACAATAATTATAACAATCTTTAAAAAGAGTGGGCCAGTGATAACCTGCATCCAAGATCCTTTTTGTTGTAAGTTGTCCAGAGAAGTGCCCTCCACATGTACGATTGTGGAATTCTTCTAGCAGTTCCTTCCCTTGATCACGTCTAACTTCCCTCTTGTACTGTCCATCAGGTCCTATGCGAAATAATACTCCATGCAGAATAGAATATGGACGACTGGCTTGAGTAATCTTCCTCTTAGTCTTTGCATTGGCACCATCAGGAAACTTGAATTCATTCAGATAATTCCAAATATCTATGTATTCACTAGGGATTGTGTCAAGGGATAACAATGCTACATCGGGAAATCATCATCATCACAAGATGATCCTAAACCATCATAGGCTCGAGAGAGTGCATTTGCATTGACATGCTTCTTACCTAGCCTATCTATAATAACAAATTCAAACTCTTGTAGCAAAATTATCCATCTTGCTATCCTCCCCGATGGGTTAGGCTTATTTACAATATATTTTAGAGCTCGATGATCTCATTACAACTAGAAATTTTTCCCTAGAAAGTAATTTCTAAACTTCTTTACAAAGAAAATGATAGCTGAGCCTCTTTTTTAGTTACAGGTATAGTTTACGTCAAGACTTTGCTCATTTATCCGCTCCCAAAGTAAATTGGATGTTCATTCACATATTCATCCTTTTGGCTCAAAGTACTTCCTAGTGCTGCATCGAGGCATCAAAGTGTACACAATGAATGGCTTGCTCCAACTGGATTCTTCAAAAAGTAAAGACACCGGGGCTTCCTTCAATTGTCCAAAAGCTTCATGCGCCTTATTTCTGGTTCATAAGTAACATCCTTCTTCAAGAAGCGGGTTAGTCAGTCATGCAATCTTTGAGAAATTCTTGATGAACCTTCTATAGTAACCACATGGCCTAAAAATGATCTCAACTTACTTCTATTAAGAGGGAATGGTAAATCTTTGATTTTGAAACTTTATCAGGATCGGTACTAATACCATCTCTGGATACAACATGCCCTAACAAAACGCCTTTAGAACATCCAAAGACACACTTTGTAGGGTTTAGTGAGGCTTTTGCTTCATCTAACCTTTGAAATGTTGTCTCCATCTAGTGCGAGTGGTCCAACATGCTCCCATAGATGCAAAACTCATCCGAAATACTCGATGAATGTCCCAATGTAGGGTTCGAACACCCTATTCATCAAACACTAGAATGTTGCTGGAGAATTACACAATCTAAAAGGCATAACTCTATAGGCAAGCGTTCTCCAAGGAGTGGTGAACGTGGTCTTCACCTGATCTCTCTCGCTATACGAACTTGGTTGTAGAAGCGCTATATCCATCAACAAAACTATAGCACTTCGCCGCCTACTTCGTCCAAGATCGATCGAAAATGGAAGAGGGTAATGATCCTTCTTTTTTTCCTTATTTAGCTTCCTGTAATCAACACAAATGCGTAGCTTCCCATTCTTTTTTATCGAAATCACAATGGGAGAAACCCATTCTGAATTCTCCACAAAGAAATATGAATCTTGCATCATCAAGCAACTTATCTATTTCTTCTTTTACGAGTCTTGGAAAAATTAGGATTCATTCTATATGGCATTTGCTTTATGGGCTTAGCACCATCTACCCACTCAATAGAATGTTCTACCCAACTTACTTGTGAGTTCCTTGTAATCAAAAGTGAATAGGTGTATGTACCTTGAAAGAGCTGGAGGTAGGATTCCTTCTCACTCTCCATCACAAAGCATCACCAATCTTTATTTTTCCGAGACGATCATCAACTTCTTCTTTAGATAATTTTATGGGGTCATGAGTTGGTGTGGTGGGGGATATCCATGACTGAAACATCCACCTCGCTTTCTTCATCTTCAGTGTCCACTTCACTAGTACTAGAGTAATCAGAGGATGTCCAATCATCAGTTTCATCACTTGAATCCACAAGTTCTGCTTTATGATGTTGAGGGATCACGTTTATCTTCACCCTCTCTCTACCACGTCCAAGTGTCATGAAACCTTCATTCCAGTAGTTTCTTTCATGAACTCTCCTTAGCCATGGTCTTCCCAACAACATTGGGTACGCAACAGTACCATTTTTCATCACTTGAAAATCTACCACACATACAACACCCATAACAGATATTGCCACATTTGAAACTACACCTTCTGGTTTAGTTTTTCCCTTATTTAATGACCTTAACATAAGTGTTGAAGGGTGATCAATTTGTAAACCCAACATATTCATTATAGACTCGGTCATTACATTAACTGCAGCACTTTGCATCAACTAAGACATCATGAATTGAAATACCATTACATAATACCTCAGCTTGTGGAGCATAGGGATGCGCTCCGCCTACAAAACAGGGACCTCAACCTCCTTCCTTCTTCAAGCATTGAGTACACCTCGCAACTCCCGCCTCTTCTCTCGAAGACATAGCCAAGAGTTGACCATATGTAATATTTGCAGCCTTTTGGAAAGACCTTCCAAGATGGAGTATGGTCCTTGCCCCTATGAAATCAGAAAATCCTACACTCCCAACTTTCTTCTCCTATGTTTCTTACTAGTTTCTTCTTTCATCTTCTTAGGATCATTTCCATCTTGATTATCTTTTTCTTTCTTCCTTTTTGTTACAAACACATCTACTTCATTATTTCTGCTCTTATCTACTACATCAAAAGAATTCATAGGTGCTTTTCCTTTATCATTATCTCATTTACCAGATGTAGAAGCTCTATCTGGACAATTATACTTATAATGACCCTTTTTATAACAACCATAACAAACAACTTCAGAAATATTTCTTTTTGGACCTCTATCTCCTCCATGAGAACTAAATTCCTTTCCTTGAAGAAGATTAATAGTTAACTGACCCATCTTTTTTAGCAGATCTTCATACTCAGTAGATGTACTAGGATAAATATTTGTGCTCACCGAGAGTGGTTGTGGATTCTGGACCAAAGTGCTGGTGTAGGCTCTACTTTAGCAACAATTTCTTTGGGCTCCTCTTCCATGCTTTCTTCTTGCCTTCTTGCAATCTCCTTTGCTTGTTCAATGGTAGCTGGGCGGTCATACTTCACTCGTTGTCTGATCTCGGCTTCATCCCAAGAATGAAGTGCTTACAGAGGAGATTATCCACGCCATTCATCAACCCATCCGCTAGTCCTTCCTTCCGGATCTGGGCATCGAGCTTCCTCCTTAGCTCTAGAACACGAGCATGATAATCCCTTATCTTCTCCTTCTCTCCTTGGGATAGCTTTGTGATCTCGATCATGAGATCTGCATATTTTTGTTGTTCACCAAATTCTTCAAGAAAAATTTCAGTTAATAAATCCCATGAATTTTTCACATTATCACCTAGTGTTTCAAACCACCTAAGTGTTGAACCATCCAAAAAGGTAGGAAAAAATTCAGTCCATTGTTCCCTTCTTATAAGGCCATTACAAATACAAGATCGTTTAAACTCTTGAATGAAAGAAGAAGCATCTTCATTAGATTGAGCTGAAAAAATAGGAATCTTTCCCATTTTCAAAAGTAACCACCGTGAAATACCAACCCACAAGTACAATTAACAAGACTTATGTGCACAAATAATTGGAATCACTATACTAGAAAGTGACTTTACACCTTTCTACAGTAAAATAGAAATGACCACGGTAAACTATGGTAAAACTTGACTTACTGCGGTAAAAACTGACTTTACTGTGGTAAACACTATTCATGGTAAAAAGTGAAGTTACTGCGGTAAATACTATTCACGGTAAAAAGTGACTTTACTATGGTAAATACTATTCCAGCAAAAATGACTTTGTCATGGTAACTACTATTCACGGTAAAATGACTTTACCACGGTAACTACTATGCACAGTAAAAACAAGGTTATCCTCTAATTGATTTTTGACTAAGTGGGAATATCTCTCCAGAAAATCCACCAACGAGGAATGGTCCCGGCAACGGAACCAAAATGTCATCACCAATCCGGCACTATGATAATTCTTCACCGGGAACTCCTCGTGCTATGATTATTTACTAATGCACAGCCTTTAGTTTGGTGGATGTAATCTGGAAACAAAACAACAACCGAACACAAGAATACCATCGACTATGATAAGACGGAATGATGACAAATCTGAAATATCAAAGTAAATTATAATATTAACATGAAATTGTTACAATCTCACCCATGAGGTACTTCAACAAGACTATGGGAGAAACTTTACAATTACACCTCTTGATGGCTTCTTCAACACACCTTTAACTGATGGCTTCCTTTGCACACTTCCTACAATATTTCTCACTACTTCTTTCTATGCTAAATGAGGGGGGTGGCCTCTCTATTTATAGAACTTCCAGGCTTATCCATCCTATCTCTAAGATAGGATAAGAAATCCACTCTGACGAATCATATTCCATACCTTAACTCTTATATGTACATGTAAGCTTATCTCGTTAAGATAAGATAAACCCTATCATTTTACATGGGTTCTACATTTTTAGACTTTTCACAAATAAAATACACAAAATATTAATGACCTAACTCCTTGTCTTTATTACCAATATAATATTTCTAATTCCTAGTCATGTAGACCCTACTTCTCTAATTACCCAAACTTTGACATTTTAACATTACCGGACCACTTACGACAAATATTTACTTTTTACAACATTCCTATTGTACTTTGACTGTTACCGTACTCCACATTATTGGCGACACCATTGACGGCACCATTATCTTCTATCAGACGCTACTACTAATTATACTTAACAACATCCTATTCCTAATACATACATTAATGAAATAGAAATTATGGAGGAAAATTCTAGTGTCGACAGGACTTGCATTTGTCTCTTTTGTCATGAATTCTTTCTATTATGCTCCATGTGGAAATGTAATTACAATCTCTGTTTGACATGTCTTTATTAGTACAATTTGTATCTTTTCATTCATGCATCGATCTCTTTTGTTTGCAACATGTACCTACATGCTTAAGAAAATGATTAGAAAATAATCGGGATTTTTGGCCTCTCTTATGTTCCATGGTGGATTTTTTCTCTTTCTTTTTCTCAATCATGTTTCTTGCGAATTCCATGATCTTCTACAAGATAGTGCCTTATCAATTTCATGTATGTTACTTGATGTAACTTATGCCTCTGATATTAGGAAGTCCATTTGCATGAATTTGAGCAATACATGAGTACTGATTAAACATTGAGCTCTTGACTAATGTTTTTCCTTTTATTTTCACATACATAGTAGTTGTTGGATGAAAAAGAATGGAATATGTAATTAGAGCCGAACAAAATAGACTAGGAGAAAACGTAAGGCAATGATGGGTTTCTTCTATACTCTTTTACTTTTAAATTTATGCACATGTACTTCCTATTTCATAAGTTATGAGTTACATCCCACGACTTGTGTGGGAAACATTGAATTTCTTCATGAATAAATGACATTAATTTCTATAATTGAGTTGTATACTTATTTTTGCATTCAAATTTTATGATGGATATTGATTGTATAATGAAATAAACAACTCAATCACATGATTAATAGTATTTAAACCTCGCACAAATAATGAGATTTAACGTGCCTATAACTCAATAATGAACTCCCCTTCATAAAAATTGTAACTATCTTTTCTTTCCTGAAGATAACATTACACCTAAACTATGATTCCCACCTTCATTAAGGAAATGCATTAGTCCTTCAGGGCTTCTATGTTTCCTTGATGAAGTTGAACATGGAATGGAGGTCCATGTGAGGTGTTACATTCTATAACAACACACATTTCTACATATTACATGTAGTTAATCAATACCTACAACTAAAAACAAAATAAAATTGTATGAATCCCCTAGTTAGGTCCATTTCATCAATGCCTTCCATTGAAAACAAAGTTTTGAGTTGGCCATTTTTTCATGAGTGTAAAAATTCTAAACATTTCAGATGATCTTCATGGGAAATCTACTTGCTAGCTTGTATACCATTGCCTTTCTCTTGTCCATTGGGCATGGAGTTGAAGCATATAACCAAAATCTATGTTTTCTATAAAATTGACCTTTCTAAATAAATAAACTAAATTCGGGAAAGGATTTGGTAAGCTAGATCACGTGTATGAGTGCACTTATTAAATTGAAAAATTCAATGTGCATGAACTGCACTTATTGAAAGGTAAATCCTACTCTAACCAAACATTGTAGGATTTTAAATAATAGTGTTTAAGAAATATACCATTCACACGAATGGGAAGTTCTTCTCCATTCATCCTTGAAAGATAAAATACATTGTGCTCTTTACAAGGTGAAATCATATAGGGACCACTCAAGATAGTGTCAAACTTCATGTGTTTCCTTCATTTAAGACTCTAAACTTAGCCTTTTTATCAAATGTTTTCTTGATCTATCTTTGATTCTTTTCCATGTTCAGATGAGATTTATCTCTTAGCTCTTGTAGCTCCATTAATTCTGCATAACGAACCTGCATTGGTTCATTCTCAAGTAATTCCATCTAATGCAGTAAATGCAATGTGGAAAAATCAACTCAAATGGGCATTCTTTCCTCTCCTCCATAAACAATCTTGTGCGGTGAATTGCCAACTGATCTTTTAGGAGTCACTATATTAGCCCAAAGTGCTGAATTTAACATTAGATACCAAGCTCTTTGGTTGTCCTTGAGTGTTCTTCTGATGATCTTCAAAATATTTTTGTTAGTACTTTCAGCTAATCCATTACCTTGTGGGTAATAATTAGACAAAGTACTCAAATAAATTCCATGCTTGACAACCCAATCTATTACCTTTGCACAAAGAAATGCTAATGTGTTATCTAAAATGATAGTTTTTGAACACCAAATCTATTATTATACCTTTGTAAAATGATAAGATTGAAGTTTAATTAGCTTCTTTCAAAGATAATGCTTAAGGCAACGTGTAAAAGAATCCGTAGCAAAGTAAAGATCCACTTGTGTCCTTGTGATAAAGGTGGATTTATCATGCGAATGAAGTCAAGACCCCACTGCATGAATGGTTGATCCAATGAAATAGGTTGCAGGGGAAGTGAAGCTAAACATTATTTTCCAATAAAGAAAGCACACTTCTTACACTTTCTAATCCACTCAAGAAGCAGTCCTTGAATATTTTCGGCCAATAGTAACTAGCTTTCAGAATTTTTAAGGTAATTGTACATCTTGAAAAGTGACCTCCTACAAGTTCTTCATGAAACTCAAATAATATTTTTTTATTTTTATATAATCAATACATCGCAGAAAAATTTCATTTATATCCCTTTTAAACAACACACCATCAATGAATAAGTAAGGTACAACTTGTAACCTAAAATATGTTTGTTTATTATTTTCCATACCTTCTAGAGAAGTACCATGTGTTGGTACCCAAATTTAACCTCCTTCAAAGCTTGAGCAGCATCATGGATTTAACAGGACACTCAGAGGTAGATAGAAAATCATGTATGTCATTTTTGTAGCCGAGGAAGCAATCTATCTAACTTGTTAGCACTCAGGTTTTGAAAGGAGTGGGTAGCACCTTGAAAGGATGTGATCTAATCCTAACTATTTTATGTTGTTCCTTTCAACCAAGGTAAGAGAACCTATTTTGTAACCTCTTTTTATTGAAGAACAATGATAATTCCTTCTTGTGCATAAATTTTATAGAGAATACCTTGGAAAAATATGATCAACACACTAGATCTGACTCTCACGAGTTGTCACTTCTAGATCATATAGATATTTTCACAGCAAGGGAAATGTTCCTAAAGACAGTTGAAACCCTAACTGCTTTTGCATGTTTTGGTAACAAAGATTATGCATTTGTATACACACATGAAAAATAGGGGTAGTTTTGGTAGGATTAGTTGTTTTCAAATTATTTTTGGTGTGAGGTGAAAGCGGGATAAAATTGATTATACAAAATCTTTGAGGAACCTCACAAAATAGAAGGTTAAACTAAAAAAATACCACAGAACAGCCAAAATATTTCTTTAACTAGAGTATGTGCTTCAATGGAGGTCCAGATTAGCACTCTTTCACACAATATTTGAGATTTTATCATGAAGGCTCAAGTTAGAAATCCAATATAGCATCAATTTTGAGTCAAATCATTTCTAAGGTGCACCAAGAGGCTTACAAACAATCTCTATCAACAGATGAAAGAAAAGTGATTTTAAATAATTTATTCCAATCCCAAATGAAAGCTCTTATGAGAAATGAAATTGTAGATGCCACTAAATTGTCACAAGGATTGAAGCTTGTGTGATTGAATCGATTTAATAAAATATTGCAACGGAAACATGAAGAACTTCGGCATACATTCAAAAGTAAAACAAACACATTTTGCTCAAGACAACACATAATAACTTGAATTTGACTAAATCTATTAGGGGGAAAGTTTCTAGAACAATCTCAGAGCTTTTCAATGGCTTTACACTGCAAGCACCTTGACACAATAAAACTTAATACAAAAAGAGATACCCAAGTTTCTCAGACGGATTCTCAAAAGATAATTTTTGTCAAATTTACCTCCGGGAATTTTCTTCGACCTCTAATACTCCAACCTCCAATGTCTCAACTCATTTGCACAAAAAAATCATGTTATTTATAACATTTACAACAGGACCCTTTCCTTCCAAAATCCATACCTTGATTGCTACTAGTGCTTTCCATGAATACGATCATGATTCTTATAATCAAATCTGTTGAATTCGTCAGTGCTCAAGGGGGAGATTTCATCGAATACCTCCCGCATTCAACTCCTTCCTCTCGCAGATCACTCTTTCTTCAATTTTTCAACCACTTCCACCCCTAATCTGTGAGATCTTGTTCCTTGCATGCTCGAGAAAAGAAAAACAAAAATACGATCCGGTGCGATAGTCAAACCATTTTAAGGGCAAAAGACATCCCTCATATCTTCCCACCAAACTCGGATATAATTATTAACATCCTTATCTTCTTGGCGTGTAGGAAAAACCAAGAAATCATGGAGACTCACACTTCCAGACATGTTTAAGAGAAATGGGGGGAAAATAAGATTTCAAACCTTAGCTACCATTGATCTTTACTTTGAATTTTGGTTGTCCATGTGGAAGATTCAAGCTTTAAAACAGACCAGGGGGCTTCCTTTGACTTTTTTACAACTTTTGAAAAAATGTAAAAAATTTCCATTTTTCTCCATACCTCCGTCCTCGGGAAATGAGCCCGACACATGTCCAAAGGTGGGCTCCAGTGGAACCACGACCCAATTTTTCCATTTAATCCTCTTTTTTGAATTTTTTTTTCAAGTTCCCCCATATCTCCGCCCTTGCGCTTATTGATCGGGGAAAATGTTGACTATTTCCCTCATTGGGCTTGTAGGCCATTTGATGTTTTAACTCCTTTTGAGGGCAATAGGAGAAAAATCCAAGTTACCTCGATGGTCTGCTTCCCCACCCCTTTAACTTTTAAAACCACCACGTGTCACCATGGTGCACCTTGAGATGGTCCCAAAACGTTGATACCTTGAATGACCTTAGGCTTGCCACGTGTTCCGCTCAGAAAAATTTTGTTTGAATGCTTGAAGCTCAGCAGGAAGGTGCCATGTGTCATGCTCTGTGGCGTTTCCTTTCGCCTTTGAAAAGTCTCAGTAAAATGCAAAGTGAGTAGAGGCCTCCACGTGTCATCCTGGCACTTCTTTAAAATGAAACTCAAGGGTCGGTCGTCAAACATGCACGGTTCATCCACGTGCCCCAAACCTTTGAAAAAGACTAAGTATGGGAAGACTCGATGAAAGCCTCCACGTGTCTCCATGGCGCTATTTCAAAATGGTCCCCAAAGTGGAAACCATGAATGAGCGTGAGCTTGCCACGTGTCCTCCTGTGGGGTCAAAGTGAGACATTTTCCCTCCCTCTTAAATTTTCTCCAATTAGAGCCTGGCGGGGCCAGAGCAGAGTTCAAACTTTTTGAAAAAGTATCCGAAAGAAAAATTTCAAAAACAAACCCGCCGCACCCCATCAAATCAAAAGAAGCCACGTAAGCACCAAAAGAACCAATCAGAATTGAGCGGAGCCACGGGACCAAATTTTCCTTTTCACCAAAAAAGCAAAAAGTGATAATTTAAAGCATTCGCCCGCCATCCCCTGACCAACCAAAAGATGCCATGCTTCGGTTAATGTAAGGATGCAAATTTGAGTGGGAGAAAATGCTCTCAAACCATAAAATACAGAAAAATGATCATTCGAGCCAGAAAATAAAAATTTCTTCAAGGAAAGAGAAATTAGAAACGTTTACAAGGCTCAAATATGTTTCTCAGAGATACATCCATTCATTTTCTTCAAGTATTTAGGGCAGGAATGACAAGGAAGAAAAATCTCAACTGTGGAGACCAAAAATATGAGAGAACCTAAGCTTTTGAATGAACAAAGAATGGGAGACCCAAATTACAGACCATTTCAGAGGAACAAAGAAACAAAGTGCAAACCAAGGACCCATAAGTAATCCACAACCCAAGAACAAATTAAAACAGAAACAAAGATTAACCAAGCACAACATGGGGACAAATAAATTGATAAAGACCGTAAATCGATAGATTTTTAAAGGTAAATTGGGGTGAGATTGTTTGAAGCACCAACACCATGTTTCAAGTAATTAATAGAATCAGTCATCCATCTTGATTCCTGGACTTCTGGATTGAGTTCTAGTTACTAATTTTCAGGCTATAATAAGATTTCATTTCGCTTTGATATGTGATTTTAGCATTTTGTAATGAATTTTTCTGATTACGTATATTGTTGTTGTTCTATTTCAGTAATCAAATGTTGACACAATCCATTTCCTCAAACTATTTTTACAACACAAATATCAACATCATACTCCATAACCTTTGTAATCCAGCCTACTCTCTTCTCATTTAGTTCTTTGTTCAACAAGAATTCTTTAACACTTGGATGAGAGACTAAGACATGTATCTTATTATTGGAAAGCATGTACTTGAAATTATTTAATCCTCTAACTACATAAAGTACTTTTTTTCAAGAAAAGTGTACCTTGTCTCATAGTCATGTAAGATTTTCCCAAAGAAAGCAATTGGTTGCTCAATATTTTCATCATTAACCTGAGTTAATATGGCTGAAATGGTTTTAGCTCCTGCAAGTGCATACATTGTAAAATCCTTATCAAAATTTGGATTTTCTAGGGTAGGAGCTTGTGAAATAACTATCTTCATAGCTTCGAATCCTTTTCTTCCTTTGCTGGTCCAAGAGAAAGTTTTATCTTTCTTTAACATGGTTGTTAATGGCTTGACTAATGCTATAAAATCTGGAACAAATCTTTTAAAAAAGTTGATTTTTCCAAGAAAACTTTGTAGTTCCTTCTTATGATGAGGCAAGGATATCTATGAAATTGCTTCAATTCTGAAAGGATGAATAGATAAACCTTGGATGGAAAAAATATGTCCAAGTAATTTACCCGGATGGATAGAAAAAATGGACGTTTTGGGATTCAATTATATTCCAAACTATCTACAAATCTGGAAAGTCTAATTTAAATGCATAATATGATCATCAAAATTCTTCAAAAATACAAAGTAACATCATCTAAATAAACTAATATGCATTTATTTAATAGATTGTGAAAATCCATGTCCATTGCATGTTGAAATGTTGCACCAACATTGGAAAGTCTAAAAGGCATTATTTTGTAAGCATAAGTACCCCACTTTGTAGTGAAAGTTATTTTGTATCTATCTTCTTCACGCACAAGAATATGATTGTATCCACTATAACCATCCAAAAGGGACAACTGTCTGAACCTAAAACTATTCTTAAAATCTGATCCATGTTGGGTAGCGGATAATGATCTTTTTATTGAGCTTTATTAATATCTCTTAAATACACACATAGCCACATTTCTCCATTCTTTTTCCAAATAGGTTCAAGATTAACTTCCCAACTCGAATGTTTGACTTGAGAGATAATACCTGATTCAATCAGTTTGGATAACTCTTTTCTCAACAAGTTTTCAATCTTAGGATTTATAGGCCTTTGTTTTTTCCTAACTCGGCTTGGAATTTGGCTATAAGTTTGTGGTATGCTAATCTAAACTGGGATTAAAACCTCTAGATCTTGGTATTTCCAAGTAAAAACATCTCTGAATTGTTTACTTAAATTAATAAAAGACTATTTTTAGCTTGGGAACAAACCTTTCGATAAATAGTTTCTTTTCATCATCAACTAAGATATATTTGTAGTTATCCATGTGAGTCAAGATCTTCCTTTTATCCTTTCTTAATTGATCATCAAAACTGAAAATATCTTCTAATGTGACCAGTCCTTGGGGCAGCTTGTTTGTCTTCAATTGAACAATCTGGTCACCATATAAATGTTGCATTTTTCTTGATTTACTACAGAAAATTCAACTTCTTACTATAGAAATCTAAAATTTACTCATCATCTTTGAAAACTTGCCAATTTTCTTAATTATTAGGTATTGAAGGTCTAATAATTAGTTTTATATATGGTTGTACTTTGTTGTTTTGATCTGTTCTAGCACCTCAAAGCTAGCACCAATCTGCTACAAGTTTGTCTGCATGTTTGTTTTCATCTCTTGGACAGATTACATATTAATAGCATCAAAATATTCCATTAAGTCTAAAACTCTATGTTTATAAGATTTCAGTAATGAATTCTTACACACATTAAATTTTTTTACTTGATTAATTACTAACTTTGAATCACCAAAAACTTGCAACATGTTGATACCTCTTTTTCGGCCCATTGTAAGCCATGAATTAATGCTTCATACTCGATACGTTACAAGTACATGAGAATTATAGACTTAAAGCTGAAAAATACCTTTCATTTATAGGGTAAGTGAGCATCAAACCTACACCTTGTCCTTTTTTGTTCTTGGTTCCATCGAAATGAAACTTCCATAGCCCTTTTGTTGTTTTTGTTTGTTTTGGATAGCAAGGGGATTAGTGCATTTTCTTCATGCAAAAATAAACACCAAATAAATCTTCTTATGATTCTTTGAAAGGATCATAAGCACTTTCTTCTTGATTTTTTTATCCATAAACAAATTATAAACACCATCTAATGCAGAAACATGTGTTGTAATTTCAAAATCAGATTGATCTATAGTTGTATAATTTCTTTGCAACATTTGAAGAAAGAGGATAAATATGAAATCTAACCAGAGGATTTGAATTAATAGTAACTTTATTTCCATACCTTGTAGTAAAGAATAAGAATGACCAATCTGAAGAAAGATAACCTCCTATCTTTTTTGTAAAATCTCTTGATAAACATAAGGCAAAGTAGGGAGGTAAATCTACGATCAGTAACATCTTGTAAGATAGAAACATTTGGACAAACATGTAAAGTTACCTCCAAATTTCTAATGATGCCAAATGTGTTAGTTGTTGTTCCATCTAGCTGCAACACACTTTTCTCTGTAGGTTCATACTACAAGCCTAATTTTTCTACAATTGCTTTAGGCATTATTGTGTTGCTTGCACCACTATCAACCATGTAGTTATGAACTAAATGATCTCCAATAATCAAAGATAGATAAAAGGGTGGTGGATTTTTAATATCATGATAATTTAAAACCTTTTGTACCATCCACTTAACCCCTTTATGTGATCTTTCTTGATTTTACCAAGAACCATATCTACTTTCTGAGCTTCCTTTTTGTTGGTTTTGAAGAAATTTACAACTTAGCAAGCTCATGAGCAAGTAACTCCTGTTGTCTTGGAATACTCAAAGCATCCCATAAAGAAATATTAATATTATGATTTTTCATTACCTCAAAAATATTAAAATAAGTAACAGACCTTTGAAAAAGCTTCTACGGTTTTATCATAAGCTTTGGAAAAACTGATTCTGCTTCAACAACTTTTGAAATTTGAGGTATGAATAATATTCTAGGATCAAGCTGAAATTATTTTTGTTGCTCTTTTGGAGCTAAATTAGTTAATTGATTTGTATTTTTGAAGGAACAACAGAGTTGTTTGCTATTTTTGACCTATAGTTGTTATATCGGTGAATGTAGGTAAAAGGGTCTCTTTTGTTATTTTTATTTATTTTTAGCCTTTTCTTGTAACTAGTAGTAAAGCGCCATAAATTCTTCCTCTCCAAAGATGACTAGATTCTGTTTGGGTGGTTTCTGACTTTGAGCATCTTATTTCCCACCCTCCATTTGAGGCATAAATAATGCTTCAGACTGAGGTTGTGCAACAAGGCTTATATTTAGGAATGCATTTGGACAATTAGTAGTTGAATGAGGCTAATTACAAGGTGAACACCATTCTTCTGAAACCATATTGACTAGAACAAGAGGGCTTAATGGACTAGGAGCCTTTGGATAAAATTTCCTTAACTGATATGGTTGTATATAGTTCTAATTTTGTTGAAAAGGATGTTTGTTCCGCTGATTTTCTTTGGTAAAATGCTTGGTAATGCCCTGCTAGGCTAAGCCAGTTTGTTCTCAATTAACGTTAATTTATTTGTCATACTCTACAAATCCTTAAATACATCATCTAATGGAGCTATAACAGTAAGATCTAAAATGGTAATAGGTTGTGGAATAGGTGCCAAATCTTCCATAAGAGGCATTGAAGGCCTTGGGGCTAATTTACCAGCTTGAATAAGGCTTTTTTTGCCCTAATGGAAATATCATAAGCTTTTGGGAGATTAGCTCCTCCCATAGACTGAATCATGGCTGAAATATCACTATTTAAAGCTTTGAGATAATATAGAAATGCATGATCATCTTGAGGCTTAACACTGGCTGAAATTCTTTCCCAAGTTCTAGAAAATCTGATGTTAAAACTAGCCATGAATTCATGAGGAGCTCTTTTGATTATAGACAATTGTTCTATGAGACATAGGTGATCATAAATGTCTTGAAATTGCTTAATTAATTTCTCCCCTAACTCATCCCAAGTTCTTATACTCCCTATCGGTAGAGTTTTGTACCATTTGCAAATATTTTCCTTTAAATGATGTAGCTAAGAGTCTTAAGGCTACATCTTCATGAGTTATATTATGAACTACACAAAGGGCTACAATATCTTTAATGTGCTCTATAGGGGTAATCTAATTTTCACCAGTAAATGAAGGTAAACCTTTTAAGGAAGCAACAGGTATATCATGATAGACTTGAATTACTAAAGGGTTGCCATTAGTAAAGGTCACAAAATTTCTAGGTGGTTGTAGAGCCATTGGAATAATAGGGATTTGAACAACAAGATTAATATGTGGTGAAGGAAGAGGAGGAGGGTTGCCAAAACCGAGCCTATTATAAGGTAAGGTATTGCCAACTCTTCTTCTTCTTGCAAAATTCAAAGGTAAAGAAATAAAATCATCAGGAATTCCTCTTACTAATTATATTGTAGTCGATTTAGGCTTGGAACATGTTGTAAAACTGATCTAAAATCAGCCTTACGGAGTTGCCAAATAAATCTTTTGATTTTTAGAATAAATTGTTGCAGCTTGTTTCTCCAAAAGTGACTTTCTTTCGTTGTAAATATGCTATAAATTGTTGTAATATATTGTATATCTGATCCGGTCCCATTGGGTGTGCCAAAAATTGTTATCTCTCTAAAGTGCACACTAGTTGAGAGATGACAATAGGGGTTTTCAGCTTACTTTATCTCTCACTTTTGTAGATACAATGGAAACACCTCAGGTCTATGGGTATACCTATTGTTGAGGTGAGTCTCTAGTATCAAGTATGGTTCCTTATTGATGTATCATAAACAACGTTTTTGGGGTTTTGAGGGTTAAAAAGATGACTGTAAATGCAATTAAAAATGGTGATACACCAAAATTATTGAGGTATTTGACTGAGTATATGCAAAATAAATTTGAGAATGAATTTTAGATGCACGAACCAATGGTTTTTAGCATAATATCAAGGAAAAACACTTATATATTGAGGGATAAATTATAGCAAACAACAAGCTAAACATACACACTAAGACTATGCAGAAAATACCACCTTCGCAATAAGGTAAGATGATTAATCAGGGAAGTAACATTCACAAGAGTTAATGGGAAGATACAAACCACTGTAAATAATTGGAAAGACCAAAACTAGTTCTCATTCAAGGCAACAATTGGCATAAATATGCTTTAGTACTCATATGTCAAAAATTCCTCCATTTGCTTTGTTAATGCACACAATATATAGCCAAATACTTCACCCAACCCATCCTAAAAATAGACTACAGTGTGTACTCGCCCATACAAGCTAATTTTATCCTTTTATCATGAATAAGTAAAGGGGTAAAAATAGACATGTTAATTACAATGAGGCATTAATATCTTTAGTTACAAAAATATACTCTAGTCAAAGTGCAGCTGACTATTTTATTTTTATGCAATTAAAATACTTAGGGAATTTGTTTTGGCTAATATTAGCCACTTGCTTTATATGCAAGTATTCTCCAATGTGCATGCAAATTATTTTTTTTTCCTGTAGCTTATGATTTAAATAATTAATTTGAATCTCGATGTGATACAGAAAATTCACCCACTTGCAAGAAAAAAATTTCTTCCTCTGCATGATGTGACACTTGTATTCTTCATCCACTTGCATGGTATTATGTCTTTATCTCTCGATTTTCCTTTCGTGATGGCATGCAAAATTACATACAAATGCAAATAAAATGCCTTTAATGTCCACCACTTAGTAAATCCTATCCACCCATGTGTGGGGACCACCTGTAAGCATGTTCAAGAAAATAATATCCTCCTTTGTGAAAAATAATGTAGTTATGCAAGGCATATTCTTTCTTGTCATGGCATCTCTGCACTTGGCATATATTGTTGATTAAAAAATATCTTGGTTCCTTCTTTGACCTTCATGGCATATCACACAATTTGATGATTGGCATGCCATCTACATCATTTTTTAGGGGCATGGACCTTGGTTTCACATGGCATATAATTACATAACAATCATTTCCCCTTTGAATAGTGCATGGTATACATTGCCTAAGGTTTTTGTTTTTGCAAATATCATTTCTTATAATAATACATGTACATTTATACAATCGTTATCCCCCTTGTATAATTCATACATACATTACTTGTTGGGCTCCTTTTTATCATCATTGCACAAAATATAATGTTGTCAACACTTGAAATAATTTTGTGGCATCATACATTTGTAGACCTTAAAAGGTCAATGCAATGATTATTTGAATTTTTGGGGTTGAGACCCTCCCCATGATTTCTTGACCCTTGGAAGACTTATCGGTGGCATCTAACAATGGTAAGGCTAGGGTTTCTACATTATCGACATATTGGTTCCTTTTGACTCCACGTTTAGGTTGGGAAACCTTGGTAAAATCTAGATTTTGAATTGGAAGTTGGTGATTTGAAACTTTGACCATTGATCTTCGTACTTCTTGATTTTGAACCATTGATCGATTTTTTTACTTCTTGATTTTGAACCATTGATCTCAAATTACTTTGATATTAGGTGAGTTAGGTTTGAATGTTGTTAAGTTGTGGTCTTATGTGTATCGTAGATCTTGGTACTTTCCACTCTGAACCACCGATCAAAGTCTATTAGTTCCATGATGAGTTAGATTAACTCACCCCCTAAGTTAATGGTAGCAAAAAGAACTCTTGACTTATCATTCGTTCATTATTCACTTGGAACCCTTTCGCTTGGCGAATCCCTGTCAAAATTTCTCCAGGAAGCCATGAATGTGATCTTGAAGCTCTGTAAACTCTACAATCTTGGCCTATTATGAGTTCTGAGTGCAAATATTTGTGCATTTTGAGCTCGATCTTGGAAAAACAAACTCTAGCACAGATTTTGTTGCTTTTTGTTGTCTATTTAAAGATTTTACCATGGAATTTTTTTGAAGATATGGCCACCACTGTCGGGAAGGTGAGATTTTCGTTTCAAACTTGGTCTGTTTTTTTTTTTCCGTTCTTTGACTTCAAAGGAACTAAAACCTTGAAATGTTTGTTTACTCTATGTTTTCTGGTAATATCGAGTTCCAAACTCGTTCTTGGTAGTTATTATTTGCTCTACACTCGATTGATTTCGAGGGTTTCTTCAAGTTGAACAAAAAAATGGTAAGTTATTGTTCTTTCTTGACATCTTCTATAACGTTTGCAAAATTTGAACAACCTAGATCTGGGTACTTGAATTTGTTTATGAGTTTTACATTTTAAAAGGCAACCGCCATTGTATGGTTCTAGCTCTGTATTAGCACTGTATAAATGTGGACGACATCTCTACCCTGGAGCTTTGTATTCTCACATTATTCCAATTTTGTGTTTATTCTATTTCGAAGTGGAGTTTAGTCTAATGTTAAAGCCCTTCTCTTCTGTGACACCATTATGAGCTTCAAAACGGTTTCAGGCACTCACTTATTTCTATGCACTCTGATGGCTTGGATATTTGATTTAAAACTGGTGAGTTTGGCATTTCTTCTCTGAGTTTACCTGCAATACTTTTGAAAAAAATTAATGGCCATGAACTGTGAATGAGATTGAAACTTTTCCTCTGTTTCTATTTTTCTTTTGAAGAAAACCGTTTAGGTTTTCTTGAAAAGAATGAATACTTTGCGGTCATAAGGAAACTTATTCATCTTTGTCTTTTCATCTGATTTAAATGCTTACCAAAATCTTTAAAATTTCTCTATTTTCATTTCAGATCTCTATTTATAAAGGTTGGGGCTACTATCCTTTGAATCAGTCTACAACTTTGTAAAGCTTTCGTGGCAGTGGCATATGAAATATCTGTGTTTGTGTTATGACTTTATTTCTATCCCCTTTTATCAATTCCAAATCTAGGTTGTTTTCTGGTTGGAGACCCAAATATGGGTTTGGCATCTTATGTGGTAAGTTGATATGCACTTTGTAACTCTGTATTACTTTGACCTACGTTTTTCTTGGAGGTTTCCCTTCATACAAGCTCAGGATTGAATTTTTATCTCTGGATTGAGCTCGTGTTATTGGTAATCAACCTATTTTACTTCAAGGTATTCATTATTATCTGTATAGACACACCATAACTTAATTCATGAGCTTGACCATTCGTTATAACTCCTAGATTAGTAATTTTATCCAAGCTTTTGTTATCTGTCAGGGTTCGTGATAGCCAAATCAAATGGGTCTGCATTTGGTTCGTAGCCATTTCTATATTTCTATCCCCTGACGCCATTGGGGTTTTCCATTGAGATCTTTCTCTACATTTTTATTTAGTTTCTACCCCTTGCTACTATCATTCATTATATATCTAGATGCAACTACTTGTATATCATTTGGAATTGATCCCTTGCTTATTCTATAACAGCCAGGATTTCTATTCAATGACTCGCTCTAAGTTATACCTCATATGACTCTATTCCAGATAGCTGAGTGCCCTCCCATGAACTAGTTGTATCCCATGATTTGCATTGGGAAAGATATCATCTTATATCCTTCCAACTCACTGAGTTATACTTTATCACGTTTATGGCTCGTTGCATACTTGTGGATCTGTTTCTAATTAGATCAACTATTTGTCTCTAATTATGAATAAAAATTCTCACTTAACAACGTTCTCTTCTCTCACAGATAAAGCAACCAGTTGTACATTTATACTAAATTTTCCCTTTAAAATGTACTTTTATAGATTTGGATATCATAAATTTCTCTATGCTCTATTTGGAGCTTTATATTATGTTTTTAATGTGCTTTTTCACTCGATTAGAGTAGCCTTATTAATTGAATATGCATCAAGTTATCTAATTCAAATATTGACCCGCTGGAATTTTCTTTGAAAATGATATAAATTCCCACTGAGAAGTATAATTCGAGCTCTATTGTTGTATGTGTCTCCTCACAACTGTAAACTCTCTCTCCAATACGTAGCTTTAAATTTCCTTGAGTTGAAGATCTGTTAAAGATAATGCTTTCATAGACTTATTTTGACGTGCTTGTAAAGAAAATTTGTTCATCTGTGCTATGTTTATTTATTTTAGCATCAGTCATTATGTTTCTTGAAAACCATAATATTTGATCTAATTATTGAAAATTGCATCATTTCATTTTTATCTCTAGAATCTAATGTCATTTTGTACAATGAATTTTCTAAGGGTGACTGTAAATCTGTTTTCTTTAGCTTCTTGGATCATAGCATATTAATCATGTGTGTTCGGATGAACCTTCCTCGAATTGTGAATTGGATCTTGTATCATTTAGTGGGCTGAAGATGGCATGTGAGGAGTTCTTGTTTCTTGATTGTATTGTACATGTACTTCATTCATGAAAGTTTCTCTCTTTTCTTCTCATGTGCACTATGAATGTGATAAACTTGAGGTAATCAATATTTCCCTAGTTCTATTAACCTCTGCAACATTCATTAATGATTGATCCTTGATCATGCTTTGCTTAATGCTTATAGCCTAAATCTTAAAATAGTAAACTGTGGTTTGCCTTGTATTGGAGATCTGTTATAGTTTTACATTTAAAATTCTAAAAACTCACATTGTGAGAAATATGTTTTTCTTGTCTGATCTGAATATGTTGAAGCTTGGCTTAGGGACACTACGTATCATTTTGATTTCTGAAGGCACATATTCTTGTATTAAATTCTCTTTCATAAATACCTTCTTCATCTTTGAAAACTTGTTCAGTGTGTTGTAGAGCTTTATAATTTAAGGACTTACATTTATCTCGTTTGTCTTGAATTATTTTTCTTATGCTTCACTTTGAAATGTAATTACAATATTTGTGTGACATCTATTTATTAGCTCAATCGTAGCTTTTCATTAATGTAGCTTTGCATCCATGCATTTATCTCTTCTGTTGCAACTCGTACGTACACACTTAAGAAAATTGTTAGAAAATAAGCAGCTTTTTGGCCTCTCTTATGTTCCATAGTGAATTCATTTCTCTTTCTTTTTTTGTGTCATGTTTCTTGTGAATTCCATGAGCTTCTATAAGATAGTACCTTCTCAATTCCATGTATGTTACTTGATGTACCTTATGCCTCTGATATTAGGAAATCCATTTGCATGAAGTTGAATAGTACATGAGTACAGATTAAACCTTGAGCTCTTGACTGATGTTTTTCCTTTTATTTTCAGGTACATTGTAGTTGTTGGATGACAAAGAATGGAAGATGGAACTGGATCTAGAATAAAGCAGACTAGGAGAAAACCCAAGGCAATGATGGGTTTCTTTTATACTCTTTTAATTTTAACTTTATGCATATGTACTTCCTACTTCAGAAGTTAAGAGTTACATCACATGGCTTGTGTGGGAAACATTGAATTTCTCCATGAATAAATGACATGAAGTTCTACAATAGAGTTGTATACTTCTTTTTGCATTCATCTTTTATGATGGATATTGATAGTATGAAGAAATAAAACACATCAATCACATGATTAATAATATTTAAACATGCAGAAATGATGAGATTTCATGTACCTATAAATTAATAATGAACTCGCCTTCACGCAACTCCGCAACTTTTATTCTTTGCTCCTAAATATAGCATTTCACTTAAACTTTGATTCATGCCTTCATGAAGGCAATGCATTGGTCCTTCGAGGATTCTATTTTTCCTTCTTGAATTTTTTTTTCCATCCGAAGACGAACATGGAATGAAAATATATGTGAGGTGTTACATTCGTACCAACACACATAGCTATAGATTACATATAGTTAATCAATTGTTTGAACTGAAAAAGTATAAAATTGTATGACTTCCCTAGTTAAGGCCATTTCATCAATGTCTTCCATCGAAAAAAAAGTTTCGAGTTGCCCATTTTTGCACGAGTACAAAAAAATTTCAAGAATTAGATTTTGTGTCTAACGAAGGAAATGCAAGTAGGTGATGGATCATAGCTTCGTCAAGTGAATTATTTTTTCTTCATTGGATGGTGGTTTCTAAGTTGGGATTGGTAATGTTTTAGATTACTTGACGACGTAGCGGGTAAACAAGTAAGTATTTTTAAAGGTGGTATGGTACTAGTTTAGATACGTGGCTCTTGACTTACGGGAGAAGGAACACTATTAATTATTGTGTGATTCTCACTAGACTTAGAGGGATCATATTTCAAAGCACATTGAGATTTAGCAATTGGAAAAGAGTCTAAAAAGAGATCTTTACGCTCCATATGTCATATTTTTATTCTAGAGAATAGAAATTACTATCACAATTTCCATTAATCCCATGGTAACTATAATATGGTCTAATTTTGTAACGAATGACTCGACGATAAGGGTGGTAGTGATTATTTAAGGAAGTAATTAATTTATTATCGAGTAGTGCAAATAATATCTTGTTCAAGTCTAGCATTTTGATTAAACTAGAGAGATGCTTATTTTGGTGAGATCTTGACCTCGCTCGTATAAGCACATATAGTAGACATGTGATCACGATGATGTCAATAAGAACTAACATGGGCATGATAATCATCCTTGAGATGTTGGATTTCAACTTTGGGGGATTGAATTGTGGCTTCCATTGCTTGAAATTTATCTTGAAAAGCGTGGTGTAAATCTTGAATTTACCCTAAGATAGCTTGATAAAATGTTTTATCGGGACTAATAGGAGATTATATGATAGGATTGAAAATGGAACTTGTGTAGGTGGTGTATTGCAAGGAAGGTACATTGTGTGTACATATTATGTGAGAGAATATTTACAAAATTGTTGTTTATTAAGTAATTGATACAAGGAGAGTTGCAGAGATTTAAGAGCTCTGTTAGTACTAGGGTTTTTATTTGGAGAAGAATAAAACCAATAGGATATGTAAAATATTAATTTGGGTGTTCGATCAAGCATGGGGTTCACCAAATTATTTAATATAAATTGAATTAAATCTTATTTTAGAGTAACTACTATAATGAATGATATACAATCATAATATACATTAAATGGACAAGAAATAAGACATAAATAATGTGAAACCGTAAGAAATTTAGAGAGATAGATGACTTAGATAATTTCCGAGTGACTGGAAGTGATCTAGGATGAGGAACTCTTGGGATAGACTAAGAAGAGTTTCATGAAGACTTCTAGAGGTTCTAGAACTCGAGAAATGTGTAGGAGAGAACTTCCCACATGAGGACATGAGTGACTAGGTGCTAGTGACTAATCTCAGTGCTATTTTCCTCTCAAATGTTAAGGTTATGATTCTTTATGGGTTAGAAGAGCTTTAATTTTGATTCTCTTCTATTGCTCGAATTTCTCCACTATCACCATTCGTATCTGTAACTTGTAAAATAGATAGATAGCTATACATACCCGTAAACCACATCAAATATAATAAAAATTAGATGCAAAATGTGGACTCGAATGACCCAAACAATCATCCGAAGAGTGAAATTATGATCGAGTATTGCACTACATCTCATAATCTAGGTAGTTCTATGTGTATGTGTGTGTAATGATGCTCTAGGTTTCCTTGTGTAAATTGCACTATGATAGCGGGATCGATCTAGATTGATTGAATTATGCATATGTATGAGATGGAATAAAATTAAATTCCCCTCTTATGTTGTATATTGTGAGTGATGGAGCCCTTGTTCCATTTATGAATGTGTTATATGGTTACTTTGTAATCCTCTTGTGCCCTTAGATGCAAGCTTAGGTGATAATAGATAATGTTATTGCTTAGTCCCTTATTAGAGAGAAAAAACTAAGTATATATATATGATTTCCCTTGTTTGAATTTCGTGATTGGCAACTAGAAGGCCGACCGAAGTACTAAAAGATACCCAAAACTTAAAGGAGACACAAAAGGGTGAGAAAAGGGTAGAGAGGATCGGGGGCAGCTAGGAGGGATGGAAGAACATGGGCATTTGTGTCCTAACTAGGATCTAGTGTCCGAGGCCATATAAGATAGATAAGTCAAGTTCTTATAGGGCTATAAGATGTGTAAGACTAGAAAAAGACAAGAAATAAAGCAAAAAGGAAAACAGAAGTGCCAACTACTAGTTATTTTTCTTAGGAATCATGTATATATTAGTATCCTTTAGGACCTAGAAATGTATTCAAGTGCATTGATTTTTTTGTCTACACATAAAGACAAGCAATATTTCAATATTACGTAAAGTTCACCATTTTGAGCTCACGGCATGACGGGGTTAATAATGATGCCCATAATGGTATGAAAAATGGTG
This sequence comes from Taxus wallichiana var. yunnanensis, assembly GCA_018340775.1. Lineage (NCBI taxonomy): Eukaryota > Viridiplantae > Streptophyta > Pinopsida > Cupressales > Taxaceae > Taxus > Taxus wallichiana. Next base: position 159,598,415 of record CM031235.1, on the reverse strand, counting down.
GAAGCAAGGTGGATTTATGTTTGATTCCCTACAAGAACAATTGCATACATCCATTGTCATGCCTACAAGATAAATTTTTGTGTTATTGATGAGGATTAATATCAAGATTGGCTAAAGATACTTGTATGGAAAACCCTTTCAGTCTCTCGAGAGATGTGTTGTATGGAACCCCTATCGAGGCTAAAAATGGCCCCTTTTAGACACTTGACGAGATCTTAAAGACACATCTTCGGCGTGATACTCATGAAATCACATGACATTCTAAGGAGGAAAATTTATACAGAATCGAGCCCTTATTTTATCGAGGAAAACGCTCATAATTTCTATGAAAACGGTCTATGCATTTGTAGAGAAGAAAAATAAACTTTTATGCAATCCCCAAGTGGACCATTAAATACCACGACAAAATTGTAGATGTGAAAACAATAAAGAGAAAGGTGGTTTTTTCTTCCTCATTTTGGGGGATGTGATGTGGATGACTAGGACAACAATGGATGTCAACAACCGCCCAAACTCAATCATGGCTGTCCAATTGATGATGGTAGTTAGAATTAGGCACCCTCATTCCAATTTGAAAAATGTTTTTAACATAATTAAACAAATGTATGTTGAAAAATACAACACAATATGGTTTTCAACATCAAGTTTAAAAAAATTACAATTTTTTTGAGGGAAACTAATGCAATGTTTATGGTATGCATGTACATAAATATATTTGATATGTAGCGTAGATGCTTCGGCCAATTACACTTGGGAACTCTTACGTGGTATAGACATTTCCCATTGCATTTGGTGATTCTAAGCAACATAACATTAACAAGAACTTAGGACCTCCCTATCAAGAAGCCCTACTACCTAGTGCTCTAATAATACAAAATAAAATCAATTAAAGTTATACGATTATTGTGGTAACAAGATTGATAGTTTACTGCACTAATAAAACACAAGCCACAAATTCAAATCACAATAAATTATAAAAATGTATTCTAAAAACACAACAAAATATATTTCTCAACACACAAGTTGAAAAAAATACATCTCTTTTTGCATGAAACTTATATTTTTTATAGTCTACACACACATTTTACATAGATTATAGACACTCCGCATTGCATTTGTAAACTGTACCAACCATATCACTAATAACTCCCAGGACTCCGACCATAGGCTTTTGCACTATCAACTACTTTATATAAATGCACACATATGGTAAATACTTTTCAACCTATTTAAATCGATCATTGTCGAATCTCCTAACATGCCGACTGGATAATTGCTTCCTCGAAGCATCCCTGAAAATGTCTGTCACTGTATTTAGTGTTTCAAAGTGTATATTTGTCAACAATGTTTAAAGAGTTGAAAAATTAGTTAGTTGTAAAAATGTCAAATGTGTATTCATGGAATGTATACAAACATGAAATAAAATACTACCAGTTCTCTGTTTTAATAAATACTTCATATCTGTGAGAGCAATTTCATTTTAAATTGTTTTACAAGTATCTAGAAGAGCCGGCAAACAAAAAAATATTGAATTGACATAAATAGTTACTTTGAAATTCCATATTTTGAACCGTCTATCATTTTCTGTCATTGTTTGCAGAATACGATGAGATCTTATATCTCATAAAATAATTCATTGACTCAGCTGACTTACGGATTTCGAAGAATACAGGGTCATTTGAAGAATAAATTCTCAGCTTAAATTTTGTCGACGTGAGGGGGCTCGAACAAAACAACCAAAAGCTGTTTAATTGAGTGATAATTAAGGGAATCAGTAGTGATACTTAATTTGACATTTACATGGTGGTTAAATACTAGTCTTTATTATTTTGAAATTTCTTTGATAATTGAATCAGCATATATTTAATATATATTTTGTTTTATGTATTTATTTGAAGGAAAAGTGAATTAATTTAAAATAATAAAATTGAAATGTACTAAAAAAATCGTTAGATCTACACTTGTAGATTAAAAGTTAGACATATAAGATATTACTTTATGATTGGATACATTAAATTGATGTTGGGTACAAATTCTATAATATTATATAATTTATTCAACTGCTTTTTATTAAAAATTACTCAAGTTTTAGGTATTTCCTTCTCAAATTCTCTTTTGAACTTTGTCAATTGGATCATCTCACCTAAAACAAATTAAAAAGAATCTTCAATTACATAAAAGAAACTAGTCATTCGTGTATTCCGATCATTTTCTTTCCAATCATTTTTTTATAACAATCGCGCCACCTACATTTCCAAATATTCATTAAAATAAAACCCAGTCAAAAGTGGAACAAGGACTGAGATTTGACGGGCGGGATCACTTGTCACAAATTTTCAAGAACGTTTACACACTTTCATCAACCTCCATTTGGAAAGCTAAGTGAAACTTAAAATCTTAATTTAAATTTGGTTCTGTAGAATATTTGATGTATATGAACTCACAGTTAAAATAAAACTATTTTTCTGTAACATCATAACAGGATACTGCCTGATAAATATAACAGACCGCTGTTTTTAATTGTACTGCTAACCATACAATAAATAATGCTTACAAAAACTGACAACTCCTATGAATACATTCACGTCAACACGTGACGGTTATACATTATTGAAAAGTGTCAAATACGTGTAAAACGCTGAAACACTCCCGTGACAGGCGTCAAATCATGTGTTTTATGAAGGGCCCGGGGATTTTTGATGAATTAGATCTTATATCATGTGTTTTATTCAAATTTGTTTTAGTGATATTTCTTGTTACTAATATGGACAATTTTAATTACTGTACTTATTTTTCCTGTTTGAATAATTTTTATTAATGTTTTCTGAAAATTGATTTGATCTTTAATTGTTGTTTTCTTTTTCTATTTTTCCTTAACAACCTTCGAACGATCCTATCTGATTAATTGGAATCCATATTCCCTTTCTATAATTATATTAAAGTGATTAACTTTCTTGTCCTCATATTTTTCTGAATTTGGCAGGGTTGATGTTTCTTGGAGCAATGCTGACATGATTTATGTTTACAACTCTGACATGAGACTATTCAAAGCTTTGGAATCTCACATGACATTATATTTAACCTTGTTTATGGTAAAGAACAATTGTTGCAAAGATGTGGAAGTTGGAACAACAAATAGGGAGTAATTACTTTTATTAACGAAGTTTTGAGATCGGTCGTTTTTTCTGAAAACCAGGTCACAAATGAGGTTTGTGCCCCTTCTTTCATTAATTTTAACAGCTTGGGAGCCAGATACATTCAATTAAAAGCTTGCTTGGATAGTTTTATTGCTTTCACAAAGTGTTTTGGATTGCAAATCTTTTTGAGCCTGCGGTTTGGCGAATGTGCCCTTGGAAATAGATTTCCCACCGCCAGAAGCAGATTCTAGTTCCAAGTATATTATAACTATTTTATCTTTTAAGTATGCCTGGGTTTTATTTTATTCTTCCTATTTTTATAATTAATGGCATCAAGGTATGTGATAGACAGATCATATCATGGGTGTTTAAAATGTTAGTAAGACCAGAATTTTATTGTGTAGTATGTGTCAAAATTAATGGTGTCTGATAATATTGAGCCTCATGCAAGTTTTCAAACTTGTTTTTCCCTCTCCCAATCACCGGCTCTGACAAGAATTTATTTGATTTTTGGCTGTTTAAATTTTGATTGCCCGACGAAACCCAGCAACAAAGGAAAGACGCTAGACAAAGGATAAGACAAAAATCCTGAGGACAAAGGAATGGTTTGAAGCCCCGAAACGAGTGGTCACCGCGAAGACAAGCGAGAGTTGCAGTGTTGTGCGGATCTAGAGTTTCTTATGGATCCTCAGTTTTCTGCATAAGCTAAAATCCGTGGTATGTTGTCAAAAGTTGTAAATGCCGCGGTATAAAAGGAAAAGCCACGCAGTGAAGGAAAGGTCGTGTTACAAGGAAAAGCCGCAGAATTCACCGAAATAAATATTTGTTTCGGGTCCGTGTCAAAGTCCAACATATTTTGAGTGACTTGCGGTTATATGTATGTGGATTTTGAATGTATGGCGACAAAATAGAAAAATAAAAGGGGAGAAATAAAATAGAGAGCAGCAGCTCGAAAAAGAAAATAGAAATACGTGCGACAACATAAAGAATATTGTAATACAAAGAGAAAGAAAATCTATAGAGATGAACCTCTAAGTTTGTAATAAGTTTTTAATCGAATATAATACATGTATATTGTGTTGTGTTTTTTCATGTGTTGGTTACGTTGGCAAGTTAAATTTTGCCAACTTTTTGGTATGAGAGAAAACATTTTGTTAGAGCAAATAAGAACTTGATAGCTTGTGCGTTTGAGTCTTTTTTTATGGGTTTGAGTTTTCTAGGATCGATGGCATCCAACAGCAACTCGTGGCAACAACCCCCAATATTTGATGGGAAGAACTATGGCATCCGGTGCATTAAGATGAAGAAATTGTCATCTTCTCAAGAGCTATGGAAACTTATTGAAAGAGAATATGAAGAGGTAGCAAACCGGGCTTCCTTCAATGTGTTGTGAAGCACAAAAAAATGCTTTGAAAGAAAGTAGAAGAAATGATACGAAGGCTTTAAGATATATTCAAAATGTTGTCAATGATTTCATTTTCTCAAGGATAACAATAACTATACAATCCAAACAAGCTTAGGATACCTTGCGGAATGCTTATCATGGAAGTGACATGTTGAAAGTATTCGGACTAAAAATGTTGAGGAGATATTTAGTGATCCTTCTCATGAAAGAATCAGAATCAATAAATGATTTTTTCATAAGAACAATGACCATAGACAATCAGATGAGGACTAATGGAGATGTGGCTAGACCATAAGATCATAGAGAAGGTATTGAGGAGCCTTCCACCCGATTTTATCTAGTTGTGGTGAGTGTAAGGACTTGAAGAAAATTACGGTTGGCAAGATGATGGGTTCTTTGTAAATCCATTAACAAAGTATGAGTAGGACATCTAGATCCCCCAATAAACAAACCTTTAAAATAAACACAAATGTTAGAGGCGGGGGAGAGGAGCATACGAAAAGGAAGAGGAATATTTATCAACCAATCGAATGTGGAAGACATAATCACCAAGAGCCGCATTCAAGATGAATAGAAGCGAAGATCGAACTTGCACAGGTGATTCTACACAAAGGTATGGAAAATCAAATATACAATGTTATTACTACAAAATGTATGGACACTATGCAAGTGATTGCAAAAAGAAATAGTATGATATGAGAATTCATAATGCAATTTTTTCTAATACAAATGGAGTGAACATGAAAATAATGGATCATTCTTTCTAACTTGCAATGTAGTTGAGAAAGGAAATAAACAAGCTTGGTATTTGGATTGCTCATGAAGCAACCACATGTATGGAAATAAGGATATGTTTAATACTATGGATGAAGCCATAAGATATGAAGTGAGGATGGAAAAAAATGACAAGGTTTTTGTGATGAGAAAAGGCATTGTATCCATTCCACTCAAACAAGAAGACAAGAAGAATATTCATAATTTTTCTATGTCCCGGGGTTGAAATATAATCTTTTAAGTATTTGTGATTGTCCAAAATGGATATAAGTTCAAGTTTGAAAATGGGGAATGTCGTATATATGATAAAGGTGGAAGCAATAAGCTGATTACAAAAATGATGATGACACAAAATAGAATGTTTCTTTCACGATGTAGAGTGCGAGAATAGAGCGATTCAAAACAATATTCATTGACCAATCTACTCTTTGGCATCTAAGGTATCGACATCTTAATCATGGTGGATTGTATGTTCTTTATAATAAGAAAAAGGTTAAAGGGATACCTCTTATTGAACAACTAGATAAGGTTTGTGAGGCTGCATATCGGAAAATCATGGAGAGTAATCTCTCCACTTGAGCTAATAAATTCAGACCTCTGTCGTCCCATGAAGACTATTTCCTTGTCCAAGAAAGTGTATTTCCTCGGTTTCAAAGACGACTTCAGCAGAAGGACATGGGTTTATTTCTTAAGAATAAAATAAGAAACATTTGAAATATTAAAGAAATTTACACCCGTGGTGTGAAGTATAGTGGACATTATATAAAGACATTGAGAACAAATAGAGGGGGAGAATAAATATCAAATGAGTTCTCAAACTTCTGCAAGGATTATGGGGTTAAAAAATTCACAACAAGGTATACACTATAGAAAAATGGTGTAGTAGAAAGGAATAATAGAACCATTCAAGAAATCGCGGGAAGCATCTTTGAAAGCTAGAGGATTGTCATGTGAATTCAGGCTAAAGCGATTGGGAAAACATTCTATTTGATGAATAGATGACCTACAAAGATTGTGAGGAATGTGATACCTCAAGAAGAATGGAGTGGAATAAAACCAAGTTTTTAACTTTTGAGAGTTTTTGTGTGTGTGGCATATGAACACATGCCAAAATAAAATAAGTTTAAAGTTGGATAATAGAGGAGAGTAGCGCATTTTCATTGGATATAGTGAGCAATATAAAGCTTATATATTGTACAATCAAATCACAAAGGAACTTATAATAAGTTGGGATGTTCAATTCATTGATGAATCATTTTGGGGAGATGTACATGAAGTGGAGAAGATGCAAGAAAAATCACATTCACCTATTATTGTTTCTTAAAAGAATGATGGTAGAACAAAAGATGTACCAAGTTGGACACCCATTTCACAAATGGATGACATCTCATGGTAAGAACCAAAAAGCAAATTAAGCATCTTCGTCATCATCGACTCATTCCAATAGCATGGAAGAATGAGAAGCTGTACATAAGAGATCTATGATAGTTAAGGTAAGATGAAAATGAAGATGAGATGATTAATTTATCTTTATTCTCAACAATGATGATCCTATTTAATATGGAGAATAAATAAAAGAAAATAAATGGTGAGAAGCAATGGATAAATAAATGCATACAATAGAGAATAATCAAACATGGAAGTTACTAGATCTTCTAGCAAGAAAGGAAGTGATTGGAGTCAAGTGGGTTTATAAAAAATACTACTCTTGAAGGTAAATTTTAAATACATAAGGAAAGACTAGTTATCGAAGGGTATAAACAAAGGTCAAGACATGATTTTAATGAAACCTTTTCTCAAGTAGAAAGGCTAGAAAATGTGGGAACATTTATTTGCATAGATTCTCATCACAAGTATAAGGTAAAGAAAATGGATGTCAAATCATCTTTCCTCAATGGAATATTGGACAAAGAAGTATATGTAGGAAAACCACCGGTTAAAACAAATCCAGGGCATGAAATAAAACTATACAAGCTAAAGAGAGCATTGTATGGAATCAAACAGAAACAAGGGCTTGGTACAATAGGATAAAATCCTATCCAATTAGCAATGGATTTCACAAAAATAGTAGTGATCCCACACTCTACATAAAAGAAAACAATTGTGATATTTTAATTGTTGTTTGTATGTACATGATTTAATCTTTATTGGGAATGCAAGATAGTCTATAGACAAATTCAAATATGCAATCAAGAAAGAATTTGAGATGACTGATTTGGGATTGTTAAAATATTTTCATGGCATTTAGGTTAAGAAAATAGAGGATGACATATTTTTCTCTCGAAGAAAAGTATGCAAAATAAATATTGCAAAGATTCAGAATGTTGAGAGAAAACCAACATCTACACCAACAAAAATAATTCTGAAATTGATTAAAGATGATTGTAGCAACAATGTGGATCTTAGAAGATACAAAAGCATGCTAGGAAGTTTGATGTATTTAATCGTAACAAGACTCGATATCATGTATGTAGTTGGTTTGATTTATAGAATCATGGAGACTCAAAAGGAGGCATATTGGCAAATAGGCAAGCACATTTTGAGGTATGTGAATGGTACAAGAATATATGGAATTTTGTATTCTACTAATGATGATTTTTAGTTAGTCGGATATCTAAGAATTTATGGGGAAGACAACCTTGATGATAGGAATACCACATTTGTATATGTGTTCAATACTATATCAAAATCCATTTCATGGGATTCAAAGAAAGCAATGAGTTGTTTAACTTTCTACAACAAAAGCAGAGTATATCGCAGCAAATTGAGACGCTTGTCGAGAAATATGGTTAAGGAGAATCCTCTTAGATTTGCATGAAGAGAAATAAATAGGTTCTACAATATTTTGTGATAATATTTGTTCGATTGCATTATCAAAAATTCTAGTTTTCTATGTTAGAAGAAAGCATATAACTATCAAGTATCACTTCATTCGTGAACTGTTTAAGAAAGGTGAAATTAAACTTATGTTTTGTAATTGAACAATATTTATCTATCTAAAAAATTTACCAAATCTTTATTGAAACAAAGGTGTGATTATTTAAGAATATGTCTTGGCATTGTAGATGTCCAGGATTTTAAAATAAATCCTTGAATTGATTTTTTAAGCTCAATATTGAGGGGAGTGTTAGACTTAGAGGTCTATGATAATCTTCACCTCATGCAAATTTTCAAAATTGTTTTCTCCTCTCTCCCGAAGACCATGTATTATAGGAAATTATTTTATTGTTGGTCATTTAAACTTTTATTTCCAAACAAATCCATGCAACAAAGGAAATATGTGAGACAATGGCTAAAGAAAAAATCCATAGGAAAAAGGAATGATTTGAAGCCACGAAACAAAGAGTTGTCAAAGCCGCAAAGGCAAGTGAGAGTTGCGATGTTGTGCCGATCGAAGTTTCCCACGGATCCTCATTTTTTCCGCAAAAGCTAAAAGTCGTGGTATTTTGTAAAATTATGCAATGTTGCAAAAACCATGATATAAAGGAAAAGTCCTATAATAAAGAAAAGGCCACGTTACAAGGAAAAGTCATAGAATTTACTAAAATGAATACTAGTTTCGGGTCCATGTCAAAGGTCAACATATTTTGAGTGACTTGCAATTTTATATATAGATTTTGAATCTATAGAGACGAGAATATAAAAATAACAAGGGCAGGAAGAAAATAGAGAGCAACGACTCGAAGATGAAAATAGAAATAGGTGTAGGAACAAAGAGAATATTGTAATAAAAAGCAAAACAAAATGTACAGAGTTTTACCTCTTACTTTGTAAGAAGTTTTTTGAATTGAATATAATATATATTGTATTTTTTTCCCCCTATGTTGATTGCATTAGCACAAAAGTTTTCCAATAATCTATGCACTACATAACTGTTGTACTAACATTTTATGGTATGAATTCCTCGAATGTTTTAACTTAAAATTAGTTCACAATTTTTTATTATTTTGTACGTGTTTCAATTTGATAAATTCATGTGAAATATCCTTGTTAAAAAGGTAAGTGTAATTCTTACAAATATTAGAAAGAACAGACCTAACCAGTTTATGATATGAATAATTATGGTATAGAGCTTCATATTTCCTTTTAATTAACAAATCGCGTGTATTATAAAAAAAATAGTAATTGATACTTGGTTTTATGGAAGGCCTTATCTAGCAAGTACATTCCATATTTGACCGATTTTGACATCATTGAATATAAATAAAGTCAGAGCATATATTTAACATTTGTGTGTGCAACGGTGGAGCGATAGGATATAATGATTGTAATTCAGAGGTCAGCGGTTTGAATTGTTTTAGAATTCGATAGAATGAAATGTGCTAGAAACTTACGCTCATTGTGGTTTTCTAGAATGTCTACATAACAATATAATATTGCGAAATGGTGAGTTTGTTTGACATCTTCACTATAAGATTGTGAATTGGTTAATTTTCTCAAATTGGTGAATGAAATGTGGTTGATATTTAATGTATTTAGATTAGCAGGGCGTGTAATTTTAAGATGTATTGACTCATGCACCGAAAATCCTTGAAAAGCGATTGATTTAACTGTACATTAAGAGAAGACATATGAAGAAGGAGTAATATATATTTGTGATTTCATTTTAAAGTTAATGGAAATATACATTTTCTTACATGTATATATGTACAAGTACCCTAGTAAACCTCTACAATCACTATAATATATAACTAGGGAAAGAAATTGGTTAGTTTTATGACCTGACACATGGTCACCCAGCGAAGACGCCACATTGATATTTTAAAAGGTACGAGCAATTTAGAACTTGTTCAAATAGTAATTGCTTCATTTCATAATCAAAGGACATTTGAGCACTATGCTTGTTTGGAGAAACGATTTGGGACTGGGAGGTTAGTGGTTCGACCCCCACCAAAAGCTTTAGTTTTTAAAACTATTTGAATTTGGTGGAAAAATTAGGAGAAACCAACAAACTTTAGCAAAGAATAAATCCCCACTAGACTCGTTGTCCATAACCAAACCCCACTCTATTTTAGCAAAAGAAAACCTAATTGTTGGATAAAAATTGTTTTCTCCCATTTTGCATAAAAATTCATGTTGAGAAATTTTAATAATGGGGGTATGTAAAACTACATTTTTCACTTGTTTTTTTCCAATTTTTTCCACTAAGAAACATAGTGAGCTCCAAAGGCCACTAGGGCCTCACAAACCAAAAAAAATTCCTTCCATTCAATTTTTCTACATATTGGATATAATCATATATTATTAGTGTATTTTTTCAAGTGGATTGTACTAGTTTATAGGTTGACATATTTAACTATAAACATTGTAATTGATACAAAATGGTAGATATTTGAAAACACAATTAGTAAAATATTATTCTATAACACTCACGAGATATTTGGATCTCTTTGGTAACATTTGGTATACATAGTACCTCTAGGAAGAGATTATGGGTAAATCCATTATTACTACGGTTGTACTTAATGCCTAATATAGCTAAAACAATGTCATCTAGGATTCGTCTCTATAAATAAAAAAGGAGTAATAAGTACACGATGCACACTTTGAGTCCTCACATATTTCGTGAACGATTACACAACATAAATTCAAACGCTTAAATTATTAGAGTATATAGTAAAGTTACGGGTGCATATGAGGAAATTTCTTTGAGTTCATGTCAATAATCGTAATGCAGACCCATTTTAGTGTTGTCTTGGAACCACGTATCAAATTATTTCATGTACATTAACGCTTCTTTCACGTACTTCCAGCTATATCAAAGGAGAGATTCCTCCATTTACCACAGATATATCGGAAGAGCGAGCATGAAAGGTTCAAGTATATCGAGAATGACAAGTATATAGATTGGGAGACCTTATCCCTAGAGTGATAAGAGCCTTATCCTTTTCGGTGAATTTAGAAAATTCCCACTAATGCCCCTAAGTTATTTCTTCCAGAGTCAAAGCTCCTAAGAGGAGATAATTATGTTGTATGGAAGACTAAGATTAGAACAAAACTTGATTTTGAAGAAATTTAGCTTGTTGTGAATGGTTGCAAAACTAGATCATCGAGATGATGTAGACTAATAGAAATAGTTTGACAAGGTAAATAAGAAGGCAAAATTCATAATCTTCTTTTCAATTTCTGTTGATGTGAAACCCCACATACAAGATGCCAAAACAAACGAAGAAGTGTGGGATACGTTAAGCACCGTGTATGACGCCAAAAACAAGAACACAATTTTGAATTTACAAATTCAATTACATACACTTAAATTAAAACAAAATGAGAAGGTGGAAGCCTTCTCGTGAAAGTAGAAGAATTGATGGCTTGATTGTAGTCTTGGGAGAGGAGGTTATCGATACAAATCTTGTTCCCATTGGTATGAGAACACTTCCTGCATACCATATTTTTGTGACGACACTAAACTTTTCAATCGGATAGTTATTTTTGACAAGTTAACGAATCTACCGCAACAAGAAGAACTAATGTACAAAAATCTAGTGAAGAGGAGAAAGAACTACCTTCTCATTAGAAACAAAATGAACATCTCAATCTTCTAGAAATTCCCAAAAACAACATCAACAAGGGGAAAAATAAATGAAGAATTATCCTATTTTCAAAATAGGACATGAACTGAAATATTGTTGGTTTAATATATATAAGAAATGTTCATCAAGGAATTTTGTACCTCGAAATTAGCGGTCTCATCAGGGACATTCATACTACAAGCAAGGGCAAAAGAAGGGAACTAGAGAAGATAACACCATCAGCAAGGTAATGTAGGTGAGCAAGGAGATCATTTAGAAAATGAGTAATTCTTGTACAATACTCATTCTAATGAACCATCCGAGTCATCTAGTATTGTTTGGTATGCTGATTTAGGTGCCACTTGACACATGACTAGGCACAAAGACTAGTTTATCACCATGAGGTACACACCTTTGAAAAAAATGTTTCGTTAGGTGATTATTATTCATACATTCTACGGGGTATTAGGATAATTTCTCTACCTCTTGTTTCACAAACTTGTAATTTACTAGATGTCTTATATGTCCACGGGTTAACAAAGAATCTACTATCGTGACTTAGCTTCAAGATCATAATCTGAATATTGACTTTGATTGTCATTTCGGTAAGAAATTATGTTTTATTTGAGAAAAATCTACTATCCATAAAGACGATCAAGTACTTATGGCTAATAATTCTTCCTTAGAAGAATTGTGGTATCGTTGGATGGGTCACATCGAGTTTCAAATATCGAAAACACTTTATCGGTACAACATGGTGAGATGTTTTCCATCTTTCCACAAGTATATAGATAAGTTTTTAATTACCTATCATGTAAACAAAAATGATCTTCATTGGAGAAAAGTACTTATCATTTGTTGGTAAGATTGATTTAGTTCATATCAATCTTTGTAGTCCGATGCAACCTAGTCATTTTGGATTTGTAATTCATGTTATGTGTTGATGAATATTCAAGAAAAATGTGGATTATTTTTTATTGGTAAGAAAAGTGAAGATTTATAGAATTTCAAATACTTCAAAGTGGCTATAGAGAATGAGATTGGTCATCATATCAAATCTCTCCTCTCAAAGTTGAGGGCGGAATTCACTAGTAATTTTTTCAAATCCTACCTTCAAGCTCATGAGATTTGTCTACAAATTCCTCCTCCACACACACTTGTAACATAATTGTTTTTTTAGATGGGAACTGTACTATCATGGAGATGGTGCATTGTATGATAGATGATTCTAGACTAGTGAGGAAATTATGGGTAGAAGCGCAAAGAAAAATTATATTTTCCAAATAGAGGGTCCAAATTTTCTTTTTATGGAGTAACTCCACATCAAGCATGGTTGAAGAAGATCCCATCGATTGGACACCTCAGAGTATTCAGGTGAAAATCTATCATGCACATACCCAACCGAATATAAATAATTTGGATATGAAATATCAATAAATCATCTTAATTTGATACAGCGAAGAGGCTCTTTGGTACATCTTGGTTGATCCGAAGACTATAAAATTCTACATGGACAAAGATGTTGAGTTATTTGAAAAGAAAGAATTTTTAACTCCTTCTCTAGACAACATCATGTACATATTTGACCTATTGTTAAAATAGAAATGGATGTTCCCACGATGATAATAGTAATGATGGGGATGATGGGGATGATGGTGATGATCAAACAATACCATGACCCATGGGAAGCAGAAAACGTATGACCAAGTGGTATACTAATATGATTCGAGATGAAAATTTTGATTCTCCATTGAATCACGGGGGTCACCTAGTAAAACTATGGTATAACATGTGCAATCGAAGGGTATTAAAGAATACACTTGATTTTAAATTTTACTTCTACTTACTCAATTGATAATACCCCTCAATTATATTATTAAAATGAAAATACCTCCTATTTTTTCCATGTACCTCACTTACCCATTTTTCCATTGCAATTTTATTTACCCCTTTTTATTTCTACCCGTATATGTCAAATAGAATATATATCATATTTCTCACTCAAATATTATTTTCTTAATACAACTTCTCTATAAATAGTGGGTTTGAATACATTCAAAACCTATTAGTGACCTATTACCAGTTACTTTAATGTTATTCTTTAATAATTTATCGTTCTTCAAATAATTTATCATTTTTCATTTAATTTTTTCTGTTTCCCATTTAAGTAGATCTATATGTTTTGAAAATATATAACTTTAGCCAACTATCAGATACTATCTCAAAATGGCCATGGTCTGCTAACAACATTATCAAACAAATATCAAGAATACAAGAGTACTGTGTATAATTTAATGGCATATCCATGCATAGCATTCAAATGTTAAATGTTAAATCATTATACAATATACTATTATAATCTTATAGTGTATATTGTACAATTAACTATAAATTTATAATAATGTAAAATATATAGAAAATGAATAAAATTATATTTATAGTGTTTGTTATAGATTGTATAAAATTTAATAATGTATTTTATATAAATGTATACAATGTACAAGATATCTTTGTATAAGTTGTATATACCATAGTTGGAATACTAGCATAATTGTATTTTTAATTACTAATCTATCTACAGTGATCAAAGCTTATGATTCTTTCAAAAGAATGCAAGAAGTTGCTTGGTCCAAAAAGGTGCAAAAATGGATTTTATGAAAATAAGAAAAATATTACTATCAATGCGTATAGCTCACGAAAATATACACTTTTAGAGAAAACAACACCAAACAGAGCCACATAATGAAAGTCATGGCACATGCAAGTTTTTTTTGCTACATCTTCCTGACCCTTTCCAAAATGGATGTTTTTTTGTTTCCTTGTGTTTTCTTCACCAAAAGTTTAAAAAAGGAAAAAAATGCCAAAAAAAAAAAAATGATTCGAACAAAATAAAATCGGTGAAAACACCGCGAAGCTAGAAACGATTCGAGCAAGGGGGAGGGAAACATCCCATCCTTGGGATGTCTTAAATGTCTAAGACATGAGGAAAATGGTCAGGACGCATCCCCGCGTAACACTAGACTAATAATCAAGCAAATAATTTTGAGTAAAGTGAATCACATTAACCTGACATACGTTTCAATAAAATAATTGAATACTGATATAATACCAGACAATGGCATCACAACCAAGATGAGACATTCAAGATGGTGAATCTAATGAAAAGTTATCTAATAAAAATATTGTGAATTGTATACATCTTTACCAAGTTGCAAAATTCACAACAACTTTTGCACTCTAACAAATAGAAGTGAAAAATAATTTGAATGCAATGTTACCAAAACTATAGAGGGCATCGATTACAATAAACATATACATACTTAGATACAATAAAATACAAAAGCCTTTAAAAACCATCCATAGCAAGTCACACAAAGCATAAATTCAAACAGACAATGATAAAATTCTACAATATATGAAAATGAGCAAGGGGACTTTGATCCTGACATAAGGAGCTATGCATATCGTTTTTTATTTTTAACAAACCAAGCTACTATTAAGAGTAGAAACTAAATACTCACCAAGAAAGCTACGCAAAGAATGGTTTTACACAAGGATTAAAAAAAATAGAACTCACCAGTGCCAAAGCTTTCTTCACCAAAAACAGAGCACAATCCAACATCCATTAAATTTCCAAAAAACTTCCAACCAGTGGGCACCTAATAGATGAGTAAAAAACAATAAACCTATTTTTACAAGACTCATAAAACAGTAGGAATAGGCAAATATGCATATAAGTAGGAGTAATTTGATACCTCAAAAAACTTAAGATTCAAGTTTTTGGCAACCACATCAAGTGCAGCCGATGTTGGCATGCTCCTGCATTAATCATTACCAACAACATAACATGAGAAAATAATAATGCATAACATGAATGATATATAATGTGTTTTTAGTTGGAAATTATTTGTAAAAGAGATCATATAGATATTACAGAAGGCATGCACTCAACAACATCCAAAGTCTTGGTTGCCAATAGCACCACAAACATTCTATATAAAAAATATGAGTGCATTTTCAAGTCTCATCACCACGCACCAACAGCAAAGTGAGGCACTTCAGCCTTTGCGACTTGTTTTAAAATGAATAATGCATGACAATTCATATTCTAGCCGTGCATGCATATAACTCTGGGTCTCAGCCTTGTAACAGTGCCATCAACATGCACGCGTATGGATAAAATTACACAACAGAAATTCAATATGGCATATGATATTCTCGAGCTTAAATTGTAGGAATTGTGACCTTGAAAACCTCTTGCCTATGGAAATCACAATTCTGGCTCACAGAAAAGCTCTCATTTTCTTGCACTATAGGCAATTAAAAAGTATGATAAAATGAAGGTGTAGATCAGATAATGAATAAAAAATCAAGACATCAGATAGTATACTTTCTTTATAAAAAAATCAATTAAGGGAAAGGAATTATGAACTTCCAAATAAGACAGAGATCTCCATTCTTACATCCAAACCGATTGTGATAAAATGGAGGTTCCAATCAATTAATGAATATAAAATCAACAAATCACATGGTATAACTTTTTTTAAAATTCAATTCAGGGAGGAGAATTATGAACTTCCAAAGAAAACAGAGCTCCATTTTTACATCCAAAATGATTGAGATAATCAGTAGAGCATCTTGAAGACCATTGTTTTCTCGGTCGCTTGTCACTAGGGGAACAACACATGGTGAGTTATTACTATATTCTAAAGCTTGTATGATTTGTTTTGAAAAAGTTCAAAATTGTATTAGATGTGGAATGAAATACATCAGAGCCAACTTTTATAGAAGGTCATTTGCGGTTTAGCATCATTTTAACCTTTTGAAGGGATATTTTTGGTAACTTTTTTAACTTTAAAATTAGATACATCTATTGTTGGCCTACATACCATATCTAGACGTATCTAATATGGCCCAATTATAGGTTCATATCTAGATACGGTTGGGTATGGTACCCAAACCATATCCGAGCCACACCATATGCATATCCATACCGACACATGGATACACATGCACTAGCAAGATTGATGGATTTTGTGAAGGGAATGCTACACAAGCTCATTATATAGGGAGACATCAAGTTGTTCCCTAATCGGCTTGACATGCATTATGTTGGTGCTCAAAATAGTCTCGCCCCATTTGTGCCTTTGAAAACTTATTGATTTACGACCTCTGTCATTCTCTCCTTCCCCGTGTTGTGCCTGGTTGACCCTTGTGGCCATTTTTAATTGGTTCCTGGGTTGTAAATCTCTTAAGGATCTGTATTTTGAGTCCCCTATTCTCTGTTTCTTCAAAAAATCATGTTTTCTGTTCTCTCTGCTCTCCATGGTCGGGATTTGTCTTCCATACTGTTTCTACCCTAAGTGCTTGAAGAAAATGAATGAATGTATCCTTGAAGAGCATATTTGAGCCCTGTAACATTTCTAAGCTTTCTGTCCTTAAAGAAAATTTGATTTTCTTGCATGAATGATCGTTTTTCTATATTTTACGGTTTGACAGGTGTTTTCTCCTTGTCAAATTTACATCGTTGCATTGACAGGGTACATGGCTTCTTTTGGTTGGTTAGGGGATGGCAGGAAAATGCTTTAACTTATCACTTTTTACTTTTTTGGCAAAAAGGAAAATTTGGTCCTGTGGCCCTGCTCATTTCTCAATGGTTTTTAGTGCTCACGTGGCTTCTTATGATTGGATGGGGCACATCGGGTCTATTTTTGAACTATTTATTTTTGGCTACTTTGGAAAAAATTGAACCCACCCAGTGGCCCCACTAGGCTACGATTGGAGCAAGTTTGAGGGCGGGGAAAAGGTCCCACTTTGACCCCATAGGAGGACATATGGAGGCTTCACTTTGCTTGGCCGGACTTAGACAAATTTTTATGTAGTTGGAAGTAGTTTTGTGGAATAGGACATGTGGCGAGCCCATGCTCATTCAATGTATAAAATTTTGGTACCATCTCAAGGTGCGCCATGGTGACACGTGGCGGTTTGAAAAGTCCGAAGGGCGGGTAAACGGACCATCGGAGGCAACTTGGATTTTTGCCACTTGTCCTGAAAAGATTAAAAATCTTAGAATGGCCCACAAGAGATGAGGGAGATAGTCAACATTTTTCCCATGTCAATATCAAAATAGAGGGCATATGGTGAACAACAAAAAGAAAGGAAAATATGGTAATGTGCCCACAAGATGAACCTTAGATCTCATAAAGGGAAAATTAATGGGTGTTGAGTTCCCTTGGTCTTGTTTGTCCAAGTCTCTTTAACCAACTTTCCTTTGGGCTTCCTCCTTGTTTCCAGTTCTTGGGGCCTAGATTTTTCAAACCTATGGGCACTTGTTTTTGTTTTTTTCTCTCTTGGGCCTTGAATGCTTTATCTTTTGGTTGTATAGGGTTCTTGATCCCTTCAAAATCTATTTTTACCTAAACAAATAAAAAAATATTAGAATGGTGGAGTCATGGGGAAAATTGGAAAAAATTCCTTTTTCGAAAAAGAGGATCAAATGGAAGAATTGGGCCATGGTCCCACTAGGACCCACCTTAGGACACGTGTCAAGATCATTTCTCGAGGAAAGAGGTGCGGAGAAAAATGGAAACTTTTTCCATTTTTCTAAAAAATTGAAAAAGTCAAGGGAAGCCCCTAGGTCTGTTTCTAAAGTTTTAATCTACCAGGTAGACGGCACAAATTTAAAGTGAAGAACAATGGTATTTGAGATTCGAAATCTGATTCTCCCTCCATTTCTCTACAACATGTCTAGAAGTGCGAGTTTTCACGATTTCTTGGTTTTTTCCACATGCCAAGCAAAGAAGGAATTTAATGTTCATATCTAAAGTTTGGTGGAAATATCTGGAAGGTGTATTTCACCATTAAAATGGTCTCGACTTTCATGCACGATTAGATTTTCCATTTTTATTCTCCAAAGCACGCAAGGGGCTATATTTGATAGATTAGGGGTGGAAGTGATTGGAAAATTGAAGGAAGAGTGATCTACCAAAGCAAGGAGTTGAATACGGGAGGCACTCGAAGAAATCTATCCCCTCGAGCACCGGGAGACTTTTTCGATTTGATTATGAGAATTACAAAAGAATCATGGCAAACAATGGTGCATTAAACGCTTTTTTGTCTTTTGGGGAGAAGGGCTCTATTTTAAATGTTATAAATGGCACAAATTTTTCGTGGAAATGCTTGGGAGTTTTTTGAAAAATCATAGACTAATTTTTCTAGTAGAAAAATATTGAAAGAGCCCATCCCTTCCTAAGAAGTCGCCTAAGAACCCCGTATATCTCTATTTATATCAAATTCAATCGTGTCAAGGTCATTACAAGTGTATGGCCATTGACAAGCTTTGAGATTGTTCTAGAAACTCTCCCTTCTCGATAAATTTGATCAAACTTGAGTTATTTTGTGTTAATCTTGAGTAAAGTGTATTTATTTCATTTCGAATTCATGTAAATAGTTTTTCTTGTTTCTATTGCAATCTTGAATCAAAATCCAATCTAATCACACAGTCTCAAGATTACTTGTGATACTTTAGCGGCATCTACAATTTCATTTCTTAGAAGAGCCTTCATCCGGGAGTGATATAAATGTTTTAAAATCACTTTTCCTTCATTTTGTTGACAGAGATTATTTATAAGCCTATGGGTGTACCTCAGGCGTGGTTTGATTTGAATCTTGGTGCTTTATTGGGTTTTCTAACTCGATCCTTTGTGATAGAATCCCATAGGTTGTGTGAAAGAGTGCTGAATTGGGCCTCCATTTGGGCACATATTCTGGTTGAAAAAACATTTTTAGATTTTATAGCATTTTGTTGACTGAACCTTTCCATTTTACATAAGCTCTCAAGGATTTGGTGAGTCAAATTCATCCTATCTCCTCTTCCACCAAAATCTATTTAAAACATCCAATCCCATCCATACTACCCATGTTCTACTCTGTATACCCACATAAGACCAAAATCCATTTTCCAAAGTGTGTAGGATATATTAAGGTCTCAAATTTCTTTAGTAACCTTCGCCTTGTTGTGAAAGTACCTCCATGATCTGGAAGTGAAAACTCATGAGAGTCAAATCTGATGTGTCGATCATATTTTCCCAAAGGCCTTCTCTACACAATTTTTCAAAAATAAAGGTACTTGTATCTCCTTTCAAATAACAGAGGTTACAAAATAGGTTCTCTTACCTTGGTTGAAAGGAACAACCTAAAATAGTTAGGATAAGATCATATCCTTTTAAGGTGCTACCCATCTCTCCACAAATCCAAGTAACAAAGGGATAGTCAGACATCCTCCCCGGCTACAAAACAACATATATTTATGATTTGGCTACCTCTAAGATCCATGTTGAATTAGTGTTTCTGCTTGGCTTGAAAAGGAGAACAAATTTGGGTACCAGCATCAATGGCACCATTGTCGGGGATCTAATTTGCGTTGTTAGGAACTTAGTTTAGTTTAATCCACGTACATACATATTTGAAGCCATATGTATTTGACCCATAAACAACAACAACATCAATGGCACCATTGCAGGACTCTCAGTTCAAAATCAAGAACCTAGTAAAACACTTCTTGTATGCTCCAAGTGTTGTGTGCCATTATTTCAGTTTCTACATCTAAGTGCACTAGTTTTCATTGATAAATCTGGGTAGAGAAAGGTTAGAGTCTCTCCATTTCTAGTTTCTAGTGTTGAAAAACATTTGACAAATCATATTTAGTGCATTTGCACAACTAAGGTGGGAATCCTTAGTGGCGACTCCCTATTGATCTAATTATTGAAAAATACCACTGTGTCTTAAACTCTGTCAAAGTCAGATTTGTTACTAATACTTGCAAAGATGGAAGGAAGAAGGTATTTATTTGCTAGGGATCCTACTAGGACATTGTTTCCAGAGCTAGGAAAAGTAAAATCAGAAGGAAGAAAATCCTAGAGAGCTATTGGAGATTAGTAGACAAGAAGAGGGATCTCCATTGATGAAAGTGATCAGCCTATCATTGAATACTACCATTCAAGTGAATCTAAATCAGGTAGCCTCTTTGTGGAATTGAACTCTCTAGCTAGAGAGGGGCCCTCATCTGATTTTGAAAGGTTTGCTTCACACTCTGCAGCTATCTTTTTGAGGTTGATAGAGATTTCCAAGAAACAAGGCCTCTGGGGTATACCCATTTTGAAAATTATACTCTTGTGTTCCAAGGGCCCTCTGCCCCTCATCAATTTGTTTCTCCCCCAAGATACCCTCCTCGAATTAATATGGCTAAACCCATACCTCCATTTGTTGTAAAGATATTTGTACCTATAAATTTTGTGGGAATGGCTAGTTATCCAAATGCAAGACCTCAAGATGTAAGGAAAAGACTTCCTAAGTTCCAGGAAATAATGCTATTCTTTGGTGATCAACATCTAAATATTTTTATCAACATGATGGAATACTTTGAGATTGAACATGAAGTTGTATACATCAGTTTTTTTGTTCACACTCTAGAGTAGGATGCAAGGGAATGGTATAAAGCATTGCTAGATAACTCAATTGATACTTGGACAAAGATGAGTAATGCATTTAGGTTGCAGTATGGTGATAGAACTAACCCTAGGTTCTTATTGTGAGTTTGAAAACGTCAAAATGAACCCTAATGAGTTAGTACATGATTTCAACACAAGGTTTAACAAGACCTTGAGGAGATTTCTTTCAGGATAAGGCCTTGTAACGAGTCATGTTTGATAAAATATATTGATGCATTTGATAAAAATGTTGCATATTATGTAAGGGATAAGAACCCCACAAATTTTAGGTAGGCCTTCACCATGGCTTTAGAAATAAAGAACAATATCAAGGGAATTGAAAAGCCTCCAAAGAGAGATGGTGTAAAGCTGGTTAACCTAGAAAAACCCCAAACAAGCAAGGATGCTGATTTGGAAGAAGTTGTGAAGACTTTGGCAGGGGTTGTCAAAGAAATCTCCTATAAGCTAGCCTGAGATGAGAAAGGAGTTTGGAATATTTCACAAGGACAACACAAGCAACAAGGCCAAGAAATATTTACAAATCATCAAATAATTGATGACGAGAGGAAAGGAGCTATTGGATTTGGGAATAGGCAGCCCACAAGGCAGGAAAATAGAATGGTGCTTGATCCTTGGTGTTATTACAGGTTGTTCTAGAAGATACATATGTCATTGATTGGTGTAATAGATGTTTGATGCCCCATGCTCCATGTGAAGAAGATCAGCAAGAAAAAGAATCAGTTGATGATGATAATGATGATGATGCCTGCATGATGGAGATCCCTGTGAGTTCGCCAAGGGAAGAAACTTCAACTGAGGTAATAAGTGCTAGAACTACTGCCACTTTTGGGGATTTCATCCACCGGGTACCTCTTCTTCCCCCTTCTCATACTTTATAAGTAGAAATTGTACAAGATTTTTAATTGCCCACTAATGATTTTGAATACCGAGGGCATTAATGATTGAAAAGTATGATGGAGGAGTTCCTTCAGAAGAAGATAGGAAGTTATTAATTAATGTTGTAGTTTCCCAAGAAAAGGAGCACAATACCAAAAGTATAGCTGTCAAGGGCCACAAGCCAATTCAAAATTTTCAAGTGCTTACCAAAGAAACCCCAAAGAAAAATGCATTTGGTAGAGAGCTTGTTTTTCCAAGAAAACTTGAGTTCCTCCCCATGCCCAAAATGAAAAGAATCCCATTGCATTTGATGAATTTTCCAATCTTTCCCCTCATGTTTCTCTACCCAAATTTTCTCCATATGACATAGCCCAAATTTTGAGACAAATCAAATTTCCTGTCCTAATTGTTGAGCTGCTTATGATCCTTGAGCACAAGAATAGGGCTTTTGAATATTTGGGATTCAAAGGGGGAGATATCATACAAGGAAAAGATGTAAACAAGGTTGAGGTTCCCCTTACCGTTGTAGAGTTAGAAAAGCCACAAGTATTGGAAGAGCTGGGGAACCAAGTAGAGGTTTATTTAGAAGCTTCTATGGTTAAATCCTAGCTAAATTTGGATCCATTTTTCACTACCCTGGTTATCAAAGACAATTTGTTACATAACTTTATGTTTGATTTTGGAGCTTCATGTAATGTCATGCCTCTTGAGGTCATGAATGAATTAGGTATCAAAGTAACAATAGCATATGGGAAGTGCACTGCCATGGACTCTAGAGAGGTGCCAATGGTGGGGTGTGTCAAAGGTCTAGTAGTACAACTTGCATCTTATCCTGGAAGGAACATAAAGCTTAATTTAGTCATTATTGACTTGACCAAGTGGGGATGTTGTTCTCAAGAAAGTGGGTAGAAAGTGTTGGTGGTAGTGTGCAAATGGCCATGTCTTATGCCACTATCCCCATTCAAGGAAACTTGGTGAAATTTTATGGAGAGAAGAAGTGTTAGCTTAATTAGTTAGCTGAGTTAATACATTGTTTTTCCACGTATTATATACGGTTCTTTTCATAACCGTGTAACTACCTTCACCTTCCGTGCGTGCAACTGTTCCAGTGCCTATATAATGGCGTGCTCTCTGTATGAATGATATAGCAATAAATAAATCTCCTTCCAACACCATCATTGGTATCAGAGCCGGTGGAGACTCAGCCTGTATTCTGTGCGTGGAGGATTAGTTGATGCTGCTCTGTGCGTGGAGACTCAGAGTGCCTGTTTGCTTGTCTATTTGTTTGTTGTTCTTGGCTGGTGCATCTTGCTGCGTGGAAGGCTGGAGTGACTTGCGTGGACTACAAACCATAGTGTTGTGCAACACGATTTCTTCCATCAACTGCCGTGAAGATTGGTGCCAGTGAGTACCAGTTTCTTTCATTCCTCTAACCACCTGAAGCTTGGCACATCTACTTTGGCATTTTTGCTGCGATCTGTTCTTGGCTGGAGTGACTTGTGTGGACAGTGACCAAGGAAGTAGCAGTGAAGAGAAGATTTCATTTGCTACTGTCTTGATTCATTCAAATCTGGCACATACGTTTTGACCTGCTTTGCTGAGCAAACGTGTGTAAGCAAAACATGGAGAATAAAAGGAGCATGGTAGAAGAAAGAAGAGTGACCAGGAGCCAAGGAGAACGTCAACACCAGCAAAGTGATCTCGAATCGAGACCAGCCCGCGTATGTCACAATTTTTGGATGCACAAAGCACCGCGAGAAATGCACCAAATATTTGGGCATTGAGTGACAACGAAGACACCACTGGGCTGTTCTTTGCCTTGGTCAATGAGCTACACAACACTGGGAACATTCTCTTTGATGAGATTGTGCACCAAGGACTGTTGGAATATTTTTGGTTCGACGTTCGATGTCAAGCACGGTGGATTCGTGCAGAACTTGAACGTGGTTATGATGCAGATGATGAACATGAAATAGAATGCCCACAGGAGTGTCGATGTCTCACTGCACGAGCCTATAGAGCCCATCTTTAGGACAGATTCCTTTAGTAAGCATTGTAGCCATTTTTGAAAATAAATAAATAAATAAAATACATTTTTGAGTTTTTGAAAATTTCTGCTCCAAAAATATTGCTATCCGATGCCCAACTCTTGAAAGGGCCAAATTTCACCACATGGAAAACCAAGATGCGGATGATTCTTGATTCGAAGATATTTGGGGATCATTTCGGAAAAGATGTCGCTCCCACAAACGCTGATCCGTTGGAAAAATATGAAAAGGATGATGCGAAAGCACTAATGCTCATCACCTTGAGCCTTTATGAAGAGGTGTAGCAATACATTTGGGAAGCAACCGCTTCTTCTCAGGCATGGAGCGCATTGTGTACCATCTACGAAGCTAAGAATCTGACGAAAAAGTTATATCTTTAGACAAAGCTTCATACAATGAGTATGCATGATGGAGAATCAATAGAAGCCTTCTTGTGACATGTGGCTGAGTTACGTGCAGAACTCTCTGCTCTCGGTGAACCAGTGGACGACAAGTTGATAGTCCCGCTCACCTTGTGAGCTCTTCCTTCCTAAGCCAGACATCGATCACCACGTTGACAATCACTCAACATTAGGTGATTTTGTCACCTTGGTGAATTATCTCCAGCAAGAAGAAGCCATGCAAAATGTATAAGAATCCTTTGAAGACATGGCTCTCATAAAGAGGAAAAAACATAATCCTCGGAAAGGGCGGTCAACCCCGTAATCGAAGCAAAGCATCCTCACCAACCATCTTCACAAAGTGGCCACCATAGTGGCCACCCAAGAAGCAACATAATCACAAGGCGGATCGGTGGTGCCACATTTGCTCACGGATACACACACAATCGCAAATCCTGTTATTACAACGGTCGCAAGTATGGCAACTCTGGTGAAGAGAGAACTTCAGGCCAAGGATATTCCAAGAAATCCCGATGGCGTGCTCGTAATCAGAGGTAGAAGGGCCACATTTCTGCTCAGCATGATGCAACCTTCGATGAAGAGGTACCAAATATGACTCATTTTGACATTGTTCTAGTCTCACAGAATTCACATTTGTTAGAAGATGTTTGGTTGATTGATTCAATGCGATAAACACATGTGTGCAATAAGAAGTTATTTCATACTCTAAGTGACCGGCCCACTGGAGATCAGATCACCATTGTAGACAATCAAGAGTATATTGTGGCAGGGATTGGTGATGTCATCATTCCTCTTGGAACATGAAGATGTACACTCACGAAGGTGCTATATGTTCTAGGTTTGACCTCAAATATTTTGTCTATGAGTCAACTTCTTAACCATTGAATGCAGGTTGAATTCTTTGTTGAGAAAGGGGTCAAGTCCTGCATCATTTCCCAGGGAGAGTCAATCATTGCTCAAGCATTTCTGAAGGGCCATCTATTTGCACTGGATGCGGTCACTTCATCTAGCGTTGCTCTCTCTGCTTCAACGACGGAGTCCACTGCACTATGGCACTTTCGATATGGTCATCTTTCTGCCAGGGCTCTGCATCAGCTCAGTGCTAAGGAAATGGTAAGAGGGCTTCCTCCACTCTCCCATTCCTTACCTATTTGCTCGGGATGTCTTGCAGGAAAACAACATATAGAGGTCCGTTCAAGAAGAAATCTTATCATTTTATAGAGCATCTTGTGTCGTTCACACCGATCTGTGTGGACCCTTGCCAGCTAGCTTCTAAGATTTTGAGTACTTCTAGCTTATCATTGATGATTACTCACGGAAAATGTGGGTATATTTCCTCTGGAAGAAGAGTGAGGTATTTGCAAATTTTCAAACCTTCTACAAGAAGCCACCGGGAAATATGGGAAGCCTCTTTTTCTCCTTTGCTCGGATCGAGGGTGGAATTTGTGTCAAAGAAGTTCTTAGCATACCCGAACAAGCATGGCATTCAAGAACATCCGACTACACCCACACACCCCAACAGAATGGGATTTGAGCGCCACAAAGTAACTGTCATGGAGATGGCTCATTGTATGCTCTCGATCGCTAAGTTGGAGGATCAGTGCAGGCGGCGTAGCCTGCAGGACAACGGTGTATCTACTCAACTCGGGCACCCACGAAGATCTTGCGAGAACAAGACACTGGAAGAGGTATGGTGGTCGTAAACCTTCTATTCATCATTTGAGAGTTTTTGGTCATCTTGCATATATGCATGTTCCAGATAAGAGAAGGAAGAAGATCGATCCAAAGACATTGCCATGTCTTTCCTTGGGGTATAGTACTACCTCAAAGGCATACCGTATCATGGATCCTGAGACGAAGAAGATCTACGAGAGTCGAGATGTGGTATGTGATGAGTCTTCCTTTCACTCCCGCCACACAATGGAGATCCAAAGACATCGACCTCGTCACATAGATTGCTCACACATCCAGATGAGCAAGATGATTCTTCTCGAGAGAGAAGAAGAGCCGAGTGGAGACTTGTTCGTTTATATTGGCACACCGGAAAACACATCTTCACATCAGCAGCACCAATGTCTCGAAATGTGTCAGAGTACTATTAGGGATGCACACCTAAACTCACTTCCTGGTACTTCTACGGGAGTTAGAACACGAAGTCAAGCTAGACATGAGGTAAATTTTGCACTCATGAGTTCAGTTGTTGAGAGCACCGAACCTGACACTGTTCATGAGGCATTAGACCAACCACAGTGGAAACATGCTATGGATACGAATATGATTCTCTCGATTCGAGAATCGACATGGGAACTTGTCGATCTGCCTCTAGGTAAGAAATCCATTAGCTGTAAATGGATTTTCAAAACAAAATATAAGGCAGATGGTTCAATCGACAAACACAAAGCACGACTTGTTGCAAAGGGTTATGCTCAACAAGAAGGAATTGACTATGACGAGACCTTTGCACCCACTGCGAAGATCAAAACCATCAGAGTTGTCTGTGCACTGGCAGCACAAAATGGATGGAAACTTCAGCAGATGGATGTCAAGAGTGCTTTTCTAAATGGTGATCTAAAAGAAGAAGTGTACATGGCCCAACCTGAAGGGTTTGTAGACGAGCATCAACCACACAAGGTATGTTGTCTGATAAAGTCTCTTTATGGACTCAAACAAGCACCTAGGGCATGGTATATAAAAATTGATGATCACCTATTGCAGCATGGATTCACTCGTAGCCCCTCAGATACAAATTTGTATATCAAGAATGTAGGAACAAAGATTGTCATTACGGTTTTGTAAGTAGATGATCTTGTGATCACGGGAAGTTCGACAATCTTGTAGATGAGGTAAAGAATGATCTGAAGAAATCCTTCCACATGACCAATTTGGGGTTACTTCATTACTATCTTGGCTTAGAGATATGGTAGAAGAAGAATCATATCTTCATCTCCCAAATGAAATATGCCAAGACACTCCTGGAAAAGTATGGAATGTCAGATTGTAAACCAATGTCCACTCCTATGGAAAAAGGTTTTCAGTTATCTAGATTCTAGGATTCACCGCAGGTAGATGGCACTCACTACAGGAAGCTTGTGGGGAGTCTCATTTACTTGACTTATACTAGACCAGATCTTTGCTTTGCAGTGAGCTATCTTGCCAGATTTATGCAGGAGCCGAAGAAATTTCATTGGATAGCAGCAAAGCATGTGTTGAGATATGTTCGAGGTATAGTTGACTTTTGTCTGGAGTATCAGAAGAACACTCAGTTCTTCTTACAGTGATATACAGACTCGGACTATGCAGGATCTGTTGATGACAGAAAATCCACTTCAATATATGTTTTCATCTTGGATCTGGACCTATCTCGTGGATTAGTAAGAAGCAAACTGTTGTTGCTCTCTCATCCACTGAGGCTGAATACCGCACTGCACAAGGAGCTATGTGCGAAGGAATTTGGTTACGTCGTATTCTTGCAGATATAGGGATTCCTGAAGAGAAACCTCCCATCATTCACCGCGACAATCAAGGTGTGTTGAAGTTTGTGAAGAATCCTGTTTTCCATGAATGAACAAAGCATATTGAGATCGAATGTCACTACATTCGTGAATAGGTCTTGAACCACCAAATTCAGCTCCAGGACTGCCCTACTGATTTTCAAGATGCAGATATTCTCACCAAGCCTCTCGGCAAAGTAAAGTTTGATTTGTTTAGGGGTAAATGTGTAAGAGAAATGTATTGAGGGGGAATGTTAGCTTAATTAGTTAGCTGAGTTAATACATTGTTTTTCCATGTATCATATACAGATTCTTTTCATAATCGTGTAACTACCTTCACCTTCCATGCGTGCAACCTGTTCCAACACCTATATAATGGTGTGCTCTCTGTATGAATGATATAGCAATAAATAAATCTCCTTCCAACGCCATCAAGAAGATGATGTACTTGATTGAAGACCCAAGCAATGAATCTTATGAAGTTTTGCAAGCGAGATGTTGATCGTAACACTTTTGTTAGCTTTGTGGATTTCAGGGAGTATGAGAGTGTTGAAAACAGAGCTCTTAAGTATGTTGTTTTTTCCTGGGAATTTGGTTTGTGTTTCAACCTTAAAGAATGTCATAGAATTTGACTTAAACACAATAGAGGAGCTTTAGAGAAGATGGGTGGTTTACAAATAGAACAAAGAAGAAAACGAGGTCTACTTCTAATTGATGAAAACATATCAGAACCTCTTGGCATGGTCATATCTAGGATGACAAGTGCTTGAATTGTTTTCTTGATTATTTTCTTTAAATCAGGAAAAAGTCTTATGTAAAGCGTATAGTTTCTTGTTTTCTCCTGTTTTTTGTTTTGGCTCGTTCTAGTCCCGGTGACCTGTTTTTGCTAGTTTCTCTATTTGTTTTTGAAGATGGATCTTTTTGTTTACCTTGCAAAGATGACTCCACTTCCCAATGGATATTTTTCGCACTTGGTTTACTCTTTTTCTCGTGGCACTCATAGGAGTGTCCCTCCCGATTCGGAGCCGGTGTTGGTGCTCAAAATAGTCTTACCCCATTTGTTCCTTTAAAAACTTATTGATTTACAACCTTTTTCATTTTCTCCTTCCCTGTGTTGTGCTTGGTTGACCCTTGTGGCCATTTTTAATTGGTTCATAGGTTGTAAATCTCTTAAGGATCTGTATTTTGAGTCCCCCGTGCTCTGTTCCTTCAAAAACTCACATTTCCCGTTCTCTTTGTTCTCCACGGTTGGGATTTGTCTTCCTTATTGTTTTTTCCCTAAGTACTTGAAGAAAATGAATGGATGTATCCTTGAAGAATGTATTTGAGCCTTGTAACATTTCTAAGCTTTCTATCCTTAAAGAAATTTTCATTTTCTGGCTCGAATGATCGTTTTTCTATATTTTATGATTTGAGTGGTGTTTTCTCTGGGTCAAATTCACATCCTTGCATCGACAAGGTGCGTGGCTTATTTTGGTTGGTCGGGGACAACAAGTGAATGCTTCAACTTATCACTTTTTCCTTTTTTGGAAAAAGGCAAATTTGGTCCCGTGGCCCCGCTCATTTCTCATTGGTTATGTTGGTGCTTATATGGCTTCTTCCGATTGGATGGGACGTGGGGGTATATTTTTGAACTTATTATTTTTGGCTACTTTGACAAAAACTTTGAACCCACTCCACAACCATGCCGGGGGCTTTGATTGGAGCAAGTTTAAGGGCAAGGAAAAGGTCTTGCTTTGACCCCAGGGAGGACATATGGAGGATTCCACTACTTTTCCCGGACTTAGAAATTTTTTTATGCGGTTGGAAGTAGTCTAGTGGAATAGGACACATGACGAGCCCGTGCTTGTTCAAGGTATAAAATTTTTAGGACCATCTCAAGGTGCGCCATGGTGACATGTGGCAGTTTGAAAAGACAGAAGGGTGAGGAAACAAACCATTAGAGGAAACTTGGATTTTTTGCCACTTGTCCTTAGAAGGATCAAAATCTTAGAATGGCCTGCAAGCCCGATGAGGGAAATAGTCAACATTTTTCCCCAGTCAATATCAGAAGGGTGGAGCTGCGGGGGAAACTTGGAAAAATTTCCTTTTTCCAAAAAGAGGATCAAATGGTAGAATTGGGCTACGGTCCTGCTTGAGGAAAACCTTAGGACACATGTCAAGGTCATTTCCCGAAGGACAGAGGTGTGGAGAAAATGGAATATTTTTCCATTTTTCCAAAAAATTGTAAAAATTCAAGGGAAGCCCCCAGGTCTGTTCTAAAGTTCGAATCTACCACGTGGATGGCCCAAATTCAAAGTGAAGATCAACGGTAGCTGAGAGTCAAAATATGATTCTCCCTCCATTTCTCTGCAACACGTTTGGAAGTGCGAGTTTTCATGATTTATTGGTTTTTTCTACACACCAAGTAGAGAAGGAAGTTAATGTTGATATCCTAAGTTTGGTGGGAAGATATGGAAGGTGTCTTTCACCATTAAAATGGTTTGACTTTTTTACCTGATCGGATTTTGTGTTTTTCTTCTCCTAAGCATGCAAGGGCAAGATTTGAAAGATTAGGGGCAGAAGTGGTTGGAAAATTGGAGGAAGAGTGATCTACCAGAGTAAGGAGTTGAATGTAGGAGGCACTCGATGAAATCTACCCCCTCGAGCACCTAGAATTTTTTTACATGTTTGATTATGAGAATCACGAAAGAATCGTGGCGAACACTAGTGCATTAAATGTTTTTTGTCTTTTGGGGAGAAGGGGCTATGTTGTAAATGTTATAAACGACACAAATTTTTCGTGCAAATGGTTGGGAGTTTTTTGTAAAGTAATAGACTGATTTTTCTAGTAGAAAAAGCTTGATAGAGCCCATCCCTTCCTAAGAAGCTGTCATAGAAGCCTGTATATCTCTCTTTATATCAAATTCAATTGTGTCAAGGTGGTTGGAATTGTACAACCATTGACAAGCTTTGAGATTGTCCTGGAAACTCTCCGTTGCTGAAAAATTTGATCAAACTTGAGTTATTCTATATGCTAATCTTGAGTAAAGTGTATTTATTTCATCTCTGAATGCATGCAAGTAGTTTTTCTTGTTTCTATTGCAATCTTGTATCAAATTCCAATCCAATCACACAGGTCTCAATCCTTTTAATAGTTTAGTGGCATCTAAAATTTCATTTCTCAGAAGAGCCTTCATCCGAGAGTGAGATAAACAGTTTAAAATCACTTTTCTTTCATTTTGTTGACAAAGATTATCTGTAAGCCTCTGGGTGTACCTCAGGTGTGGTTTGATTTGAATCTTGGTGCTTTATTGGGTTTTCTGACTCAAGCCTTCGTGATAGAATCCCATAGGTTGTGTGAAAGAGTGCTAATCTGGGCCTCCATTTGGGCACATATTCTGTTTGAAGAAACATTTTTAGCTTTTATAGAATTTTGTTGACTGAACCTTTCCATTTTGCATAAGCTCTCAAGGATTTGGTGAGTCAAGTTCATCCTATCTCCCCTCCCACCAAAATCTATTTAAAACATCCAATCCCATCCATACTACCCTTGTTCTGCTCTGTATACCCACATAAGACCAAAATCCATTTGCCAAAGTGTGCAGGATAGATCAGGGTCTCAAATGTCTTTAGTAACCTTTGCCTTGTTGTGAAAGTATCTCCATGATCTGGAAGTGACAACTCGTGAGAGTCAGATCTGGTGTGTTGATC
The DNA here is from genome assembly GCA_018340775.1 of Taxus wallichiana var. yunnanensis. NCBI lineage: Eukaryota > Viridiplantae > Streptophyta > Pinopsida > Cupressales > Taxaceae > Taxus > Taxus wallichiana. Next base: position 159,566,569 of record CM031235.1, on the reverse strand, counting down.
ATATTTTCCCCAAGGCCTTCTCTACAAAATTTATGCAAAAGAAAGGTACCTATATCTCCTTTCGAATAATGAGAGGTTACAAAATTGGTTCTCTTACCTTGGTTGGAAGGCACAACCTAAAATAGTCGAGGATAAGATCATATCCTTTTAAGGCACTACCCATCTCTCTACAAATCTAGGTAATGAAGGGACAATCAAACCTTCTCCCCATCTACAAAATGACATATATTTATGATCCTGGATGCCTCTAAGCTCCATGTTGAATCAGTGTCTCGCTTGGCTTGAAAAGGAGAAAAATTTGAGTACCAACACATTGTATTGCGTGTCTCACTAGAATGTTCAAGGCTTACTCACATGACCTCCTTGTTGCAACAAATGTGCTCTCCATGAATAAGTTTCTTGTTGAAGAAATAAGTTTAATGGAAGAGGCACAAGGAGTTAGTCTTCCCAACTTCTTACCTCATTCTATTTTCCTAAACCTTCTTCAGACTCACGTTGATTTGTTTGCTAAGTGGAGCAGAGATTTAGCTATGTAGGCCTATAATTATTTAGACAGAGTCATATGTCATGTATCAAATCTCCATCCTAATACAACTAGATCTTCAATGATGTGGTCTCAAGGAACAAGCAGTCACTTAAGTGCCCAAAAGTCTCCATATGCACTCAAGAGACACTACAGAGCCTTGGGACAAATAAAACATTCAATGGGAGCTTCGTAAGAGAAATATCAAATATGACTTTGGGCTCATTGGGATCTGAAACAAAATTTACATCTGCAGAGGCATTGTGACTCATTGGAGGGCTCAAAGCATTACATGAGAGCCTTTGGAGTGGGTGAAAGTCTTCTAAAACTTGTTTTGAAAGGAAAACAGATTCCGAGGGACTTTAATTGTGAACTGTGGGCCCAAATCTGTACAAGTTATGAAATATTTTAATTCCTTTCTCAAACCAAAAGAGGGCAGAGCATCCTCTTATCAAGGCAAGGATCTTGTCATTATATTTCAGATTCGACGAAATCACTTTGTAGGCTTCCCACCTAGTGTCAAAAGAAGAGAAGATAGGCTTCCCAACCACCATGTGCTTCAATTGCTTCAATAGATATGATATGATTAGTTTAATAATAACTATCAGCAATGTGAAGATGAAACTAGCAACTAAAAGCCTTTAATTGTTTAAACTTTATAGTATTAAAAGATAACATCAAATTGACTTACATAAGAAAATTGCTATCAAGGTTAATATAATTAAGCTTACCTTATCAGCCACAGGATCTAAGAATGCTCCAAAGGCTGAACCTGACATTGTCTACAAGCCATGACAATCACTATGGTTTGGGCAAGATTGTGCCCAAGATAGTGGAAACTGTCATTATCCTTGGACCAAACTCCTATAAAACATTTACATTAGCATTCTTATAAACAATAGCTGTAATGAATCATAGATATTCTAGACAAGAAAGCTAAAGCTGAGGGAACATGATGATTGTATACAAAGGGATGGACCACATACTCTTTGGGCTATATAACCATCCAGCCAATCTGTAGCAGCAGCTGCCACAAAGATGCTTGTTGTAGTCGTAGTTGCCCACGAGCCATTAAGATAAAATGCTGATAAATAAATTCATGTGTGAGTCCCATGACACTGTAAAGGTACAATTACCAATGGCACACAAATAATAAACAAAAATTAGAGAGAACAATTGAAAAAATGCAAAAACAATGGGAGAATATAGGGCTCAGAATTTATTGCAAAATGCACTCTCAAAATAGAGATGGTAGAATTACACCATAATTCTAACATTAGAAAAAACCTCAGTCACAATAAGTAACGTTACAAAGAACATCTTGTTTATGATGTCCCTCATATTTAATTTATCAACCTTAAACGAATTAGTTTTCACATTTTATAGTCATGCACAAACCTCAGCTCTTATTTTTTCAGCATGTAGCCAATGCTTATGGAGGGGGGTCACTTAATGTTAGTAAAACAATTTTTATTTTTTTGGTATGACTTATAATATAAGTGCCTTCCAATATTATTAGGAATCCCAAGGCATATGCGAATTCATTTGAATCTTTTCAGGGTCAAGATATCTCAGATTTAGGTAGAAATTATTATCCCCGGCTGAGCCACTGATGGCGCGAAATCTTCTATCCAATCTTCTCCCTAGGAAATCAATATTACCAATTCCTTTGAGTCACTGTTGGAAAGAGTTAATTACTCTAAAAATGAAAAGATTAAGAGCTCAATGCCTATATGTAAGTCTTGAATTTATGAATAAGCAATATCGTGCAATTAATTTGATATGGTATCAGAAAAGGGAATCAGTGCAAGATGGAAAAAGTTGAGTTGTTAATTGTTGCAGGGGCAGCTATTATTCTTTATTACTCCAATAATGAATCATTCTTTGATAAAGTATTTTTAGCGTGGTCGTTCTCAATTAGTTAGTGAAAGTTAGCGTATTGTAGTTTTTTAAGCATGCGGTTTTGGTAAGATCTGACAGCATAATATCAAAGACAAGCCTATTTCGTTGTGATTTTGCCATATGCATTTGTGCACAGCTCTGCCGGATTTGTCGTTGTTCATAGATCTTGTCTCCACATTGCATGAGTATCACCTGCCTGCTGCAGAATCTTTGCAATATATGGTTTTTTCACTCTTGATCATTGACTCATCATAGCTTTGCAATCATGCATTATCTAGATCTTGTCGGACTTTACATTGCAGAACATGTGGATTCGGATTTGTTAGCACTGTCATCTTCTGTCGATGACTCGATGTTCTCATAACTCTGCAGTTTGGTCAGTTAATTCTCATGTTCACAGATTGCTTGACTGATTTTTTTCAGCTTTTATTTCCTTTACGGAACTTCCAAGTCTCATACCCTTGCTCGAGCTTATTATTGCCCACCCTCCAATCTCTCATCACCATGCAGTGACGTCAGAAAATGACCCGTGCATCTCATTTGTAATGCATTGCAGTCAAGTTCGTGAACTGTCTTCCAGTTGATCAATCTTCTGTCCACATGTGTCGTCCATGCCTATCAAAACCTTCGCATCCCGTTCCGTGCCCAGATCCATGCCATCAACACCAAAGCACAGCCATCTTTGTATACAACTGTATTCCTATTTCTGAGGAGCGTAGCCACCTGCACGTATTCTTATTTGAGATTCTGTTGTCAGTATCGGGACTGATTTCTATGTATTCCGAAAAGTGGATACTCGGTGCCCATCATACAAAATTATAACTGGATAACGTCATCAGGGTTTCTACTTAAATGGCTCAAGACTATTGTTGATCTATGTAAATGATTATGAAACACAAATGTCAGAGGCATTTACATTTATTACATATATACAGACTTATCCGTACATTTGATGAAAACATTTGATCAGAACATGCTCAGCAATAAAAAAGCTACTTACAACGTAGCTTTGAGGTCATGCTACTAGTTTGCCTGGTTAGTGAGGATGTATCTATGTACGTACGTGTGTCTCTATGTGAGTTTATACATAGACAGTGCGTATGTATGCGCATTTTCATGTATATGGAGATCGATGAAATACAGAAGAAAGGCAGCTACCACAATCCTTACTGCAACAATGATTAAAAATAAGAGTTGAGCTCCTCATAATCTCAGACTGATCATGTTTAACAAATAAGTTCATTCTTTCCTGATCATAGAAGATCATGTTGAATGAATGTAGCAACAGTAAGAACCAGAGCATGGAAATGAGAAGTTAGATTGAAGATTGGAGAACCAAAAAAGTTGCCAGGGAACTTCAGTCGCAATCTGAGACTGATCAAGTTTAACAAATGAGTTCATTCGTTCCTGATCATATAAGATCATGTTGAATGCATGTAATAACGACAAGAACTAGAGCATGAAAATGAGAAGTTAGATTGAAGATTGAGAACTAAAAAGTTGCTGCAGAACATCTGGGATGGCATCCCCTAGGAACTTTGGATCCACCCCCGTCCATGAAAACGGATGGAATGGTTATTGAAAGAACTGCAACCACAACAACACAAAATGGGTGTGCCAAGGCCAAGAAAACTTAAAGATTTGTTTGCATAGCAGTATGATGAACTTGATTCAATTGAATCCTGACCTAGGTGGACTGAAGGCCCATCATATGAACTTGACACATTGTGAATGGATGAATGGATGGACATTCTGATATGCATCTGTTCTGAGCATTTCCTCATGGTACAAGACATACTGCAAAAATCAGGGGGCATTCCGAGAGCCGCAGGTTGCCTGAAGTTGCATCAGTCAAGCTGGCAGACCTTCCAACAAGACAATTGTAATCCATCTAGCTGCATGTTATATGGTTGTTTCAGGCATACAGACGTTCCATATTTTAAATTTATAAAGGATTCTCAGAACTGGGAATACTGAGGATTATAATGATCAAATGATGATAGTGGCAGCTTGGAAATGGAATATGTTGTTATTGATGATGGAACTTTACATAATGTATGATTACTTTCTTAGTTAAGGTAAAAGCTGGTGTATTATTGATATATGATTGCAATGATGTTTATGAAGATTATAAATAAAAACAACACTTACACTATACTGTGCAAATAAAACAAATAATACATCTGCTCACAAAGTGAGCGAACAGCAAAGCTAAGAGAGAACAAAAAATATTTGTTTTATTCAAAAAACTGTCTTCTTCTCCTTCTGCTGTACGTGTACTGCAAGAGAGAATGCATAGAATAAATAGAAAAAACAAACTAACTCCTACAGTTTATTAGGCAGCGAATGAAGCTGCAAACAAGAGAGAACTAGAGACTTAACTGAAAGTGAACTAATCCTATGACTGAAGGAATTGCTCAGTCTACAATTTATTAACTGAAGTAAAAAACTAGTTAATGAGCTGGAGTTGTAGAAGATGAGCTGCAGTGGTGGCGGTGGAACTGCAGAGGAACTGCAGATTTGAACATGCATCCTTCAATCTCCCCCTGCATGTGAAATGGGGATGAGTCCCAACTGATTCCTCAAAGCAACAAAACTGGATGTAGGTAGAGCTTTGGTAAAAATATCAGCAACTTGCTCCGTTGTAGGGAAAAATTGTAATTCCATTGTCCCATCTTGAACTAAGTCTCTGATGAAGTGATGTCGAATCTCAATGTGCTTCGATCTAGCATGAAACACAAGATTTTTGTCATTGCAATGGTACTACTATTATCACAGTAAATAGTGGTTGGATGTTCCTGAACCAATTGCAAATCTTCCAAAATCTGTCTAATCCATATGGCTTGACAACTAGTTGTTGCTGCTGCAATATACTCTGCTTCTGCGGAAGAGAGAGCAATGGTTGCCTGCTTTTTACTACTCCATGAGACAACTCTAGAACCAAGTGAGAAAATATAACCAGATGTGGATTTTCTATCATCCACTGAACCAACCCAATCAGAATCCATGTAACCACATAGCTCAAACTTATGTGTGGGAGAATAATGAATGCCAAAATTGTGTGTACCACTCACATACCTTAAAATTCTTTTTGCAGCACGCCAATGAGACTCATGTGGATCCTGCATGAACCGAGAGATGAGGCTCACAACATACATAATATCAGGTCTCGTGGTAGTGAGGTACATGAGGCTCCCAACCAAACTTCTGTATAAAGTAGCATCTACTTTGGAACTTGCATCTTCCTTGGTTAATTTTTCACCAAGGGCAACAGGAGTGGCAACTGCAGTGCATGACATCATTCTAAACTGCTTCAATAGATCAGCCACATACTTGGTTTGAGAAATGGATATACCTTCAGATTGTTGTTGCACCTCCACTCCAAGAAAATAATGCATGAGTCCCAGATCTGACATCTCAAATTCTTGTTTCATTTCTACTTGAAATTTCTCCATGAGAGATGGGTTGTTACCTGTATAAATGAGATCATCAACATAAAGGAAAACAATTAGAATATCATTACCAAGATGTTGGATATAGAGGGTTGGCTCTGAGGAACTTCGAATGAATCCTTTCTTCAAGAAGTAACTGTCAATCCTTGCATACCAAGCATGAGGTGCTTGCTTCAACCCATAAAGAGCCCTTTTTAGCTTGTAAACCAAATGTTCTTTTCCTGGAATTTCATAACCAATAGGTTGTTCCACATAGACTTCCTCATCAATAAAACCATTTAGGAAGGCTGATTTTACATCCATCTGATAGATTGGCCACTTGTGTTGTGCAACAATAGCCAATATAATCTTGATTGTATCAAATCTTGCAACTGGAGCGAAAGTCTCTGAATAATCTACTCCAGGCATTTGTGCAAATCCCTTGGCAACTAATCTTTCCTTGTGTCTATTCATAGAACCATCAGCATGATATTTCACCTTATAAATCCATTTGACACCAATCACTTGCTTATCTTTAGGAAGTTGCACTAATTCCCATGTATTGTTTTTATCAATTGCATGCATCTCTTCATTCATAGCATCAATCCATACTTGTTCTTTCATGGCTTCTTCATACACTGAAGGTTCAACTTGAATGGTACTAAACAAAGCAAAATTGGAAACTGGATTCAAATTAGAACTCCTTTGATAAATTTCATTTAAACTTCGTACCTTTCATGAAGAACTTGGACTTGATTGTGGACTAGAACTATCACCTGAAGAGGAACTTGGTGAACTTAGTGAACTGGGGCTTGAACTTCCACTTGAGCTTGTGGGGAGAGGAGGAACTTGTTGAACATCTTCTATACCCGTGATGAGTGGTGTAGTTTGTTGAACTCCTTTTTGCCATTGCCATACTCCCCCTTCATCAAAAACCACATCTCGACTAATAATCCATTTCTTTGTGTCAGGATTATAGAACTTGTATCCTTTTGTGAAATCTGAATAGCCCACAAAGATACAAAGTTGGGATTTTGCATCCAACTTCTTCCGCTTCTTTTCTAGAACATGAACATATGTAGGGCAACCAAATACACGAAAGTGAGCTACTGAGGGCTTGTGTCCACTCCAAGCTTCCTTGGGAGTGATATTCTGAAGCAATTTTGTTGGGATTCAATTCAAAATATAAGTTGTGGTTGCTACTGCAACTCCCCAATAGCAATTAGGAAGGTTTTTGAACTACAACATACTTCGTGCCATCTCCATAATGGTACGGTTATTTCTTTCTGCAATGCCATTCTGTTGTGGGGTATAAGCTGTCGTAAGTTGTCTCTTAATTCCATGAGTATTACAAAAATCAGAAAACTCATTGGAAGTGAATTCTCCCCCTCTATCTGTTCTGAGTATTTTGAGAGAATACCTGCTTTGATTTTCTGCCATAGCCTTAAAATGCTTGAAGCATTCAAATGCCTCAGATTTCTACTTAAGAAAATAAACCCATGTGTGGCGTGAGAAATCATCAATAAATGTCAGAAAGTAAATATTCTTACCCAAATATTCCTCTTGCATGTCACCACAAATGTCACTATGCACAAGCTCTAGAGGAGATTTTTCCCTCCATGATTTGTTCACCGGAAAACTGTCTCGATGTTGCTTGCCAAGTGCACACCCTGAACAAACTTCTTCTTTTTGCCTGAATTGTAGGAAGTCCTCTCACCATGCCTTTCTTATGAAGCAAACTTAATCCTTGAAAATGCAAATGACCAAACCATTGGTGCCATAACCATGAATCATTTGTGGTTTCCTTGAGGGCATGCATCTTAGTGGACTCCAAAGTGAGAGGAAATAATTGATTCTCTGTCATACAAGCCTTTGCTACAAGATAATGATTAGCTGATTTATCAAATATTTTGCAGCAGTTATCTTCAAACACAACCTTGTAATTTTTTGCTACAAGCTGCCCAATACTTAAAAGATTATGTTGTAATTTGGGCACATGCAAAGTGTCATGAATAAATGTAGTTTCTCCTTGCTTAGTTTTCACTACAAGGGTACCTTTTCCCATTACATCAACCTCTTTATCATCACCAAATTTTACTTGACTCCTTACAGATTCATCTAATTTGACAAAGAGATCAGATTTACTTGTCATATGATTTGAGCAACCGCTATCCAAGAACCAAACATCCTTTTGAGGTTCTTTTTCCAAATTGCAAGTGAAGAATGTAGAGTGTTTTTCTTCTTCAAAAGACTCTTCAGTATAGTTGGCTCTTGACTTATTCAAATCATATTTTTTCTTTCTACATTTAGATTCATAGTGTCCATACCTTTCACAATACTGGCACTAGATGCTTCTTCGATCCATATAACTTCTTCCTCTTCCTCTGCCACGTCCTCTAGATGTAGAAGACTCCCCTTCAGATTTGTTTGATTGAGAAGGGGTTGTAGATTTTTCTTCAATTCTTACAGTAGACTGGAAGGCTTGAACTAGGTTCACTGTAGAACATTGCATACGCTCCTCATGAGATTGCAAAGAACCTATCAACTCTGCAACTTTGAATGTGGTTAGATCTTTACTTTCTTCAATGGCTATGACCACTGGATCAAACTTTGGAGGAAGAGATCTCAAAATCTTTTCTACAATTTTTTGCTCTATGACACTTTCCCCTTGAGTTTTAAGATGGTTCACAATACTTTGAGCCCTAGTAATAAACTCTTGAATAGACTCAGCGTCCTTCATACTTAAACTTTCAAAATCTCTTCGAAGGGTTTGAAGTCTTACCAACCTTATTTTGTCAGATCCTTGGTATGCAGTTTGTAGGGCCTCCCATGCTTCCTTTGACTTTGTCATACCAGCTATACGGGGAAAAATTGATATATCCAATGCAGATTGGATAGCAAAAAGAGCTCGATTGTCCTTCTTTTTGTCTTCTTTCAATTGCGTTCGTTGATTTGCTGTTAAAGCATTTAAAGCATTCTGATCTGCAGGTTCGTGTATCCTCCTTCTACTAAATCCCAGATATCTTGGGATAATAGTAGGGTCTTCATCTTTATACTCCAGTAATCGTAGTTGTCTCTGGTAAACAACGGAAGCTGGAATGAGAAATTGCCACCATTTGACATTCTGATAATTCTTGGAGAGAACCGTTAACCTGCAACTTTTGCAAAAAAGAATAGTCTTGCAACCTATCTCTGATACCAATTGAAGATTATAAATAAAAACAACACTTACACTATACTTGTGCAAATAAAACAAATACATATGCTCACAAAGTGAGTGAACAACAAAGCTAAGAGAGAGAATAAAAAAAAAAAAATTATTAACAAAACTCTCTTCTTCTCCTTCTATTATACATGTACTACAAGAGAGAATGCACAATAATAAATAGAAAAAACAAACTAACTCCTATAGTTTATTAGGTAGCAAATGAAGCTACAAACAAGAGAGCGAGACTTAACTTTAAGTGAACTAATCCTATGACTGAAGGAATTACTCAGTCTACAATTTATTAACTGAAGTAAAGAACTAGTTAATGAGTGGAGTTGTAAAAGATGAGCTGCGGTGGTTGCGGTGGAACTATAGAGGAAGCTGCAGATTTGAACATGCATCATTCAATTTATATTGGTGAATAGATAATATTACCACGTAATAAGAAAAACAATAGACACTCTATAGTGGATGAATAAAACGAAGAGGATGTGATGATTTTAGATGATATATTATTGGTCTCCATGAGTATTCCTCCGCAAACTTACAGAGGTCTTACGCTAAAACATATTTTTTGTGATTCCAGTCTATAGAGAGAGTCAAATATATAGGGATAACAATCTTTGGTTGTTAATCTACAAAGCATTTGGGTAATTTTTAGCTTGATCGCTTATAAATCCTTTCCAAGTCTATCAAAACAATTACTTAGTTTCCAGTTACTCTAACAAAGTCATTGACAATGTCGGTATTCTAATAGATATCTTGGGCAGTGCAATTATCTTAATACATGTAGGTTGGAGGGAAATTAGCATTCATCTAGAGCATACTTTTTTTGTTGATAAGAAGAGCATTCCATGATCACCAGCTCGACATAATAATTGCAGATGTTAGCACATGACAACGATTGTATACGATGCAAGATGATTCTTAATTACAGAATGTTACAAAGACTGTGCTCTTAGAATTAGATAGGCTATTGTATGGTATTGGAAATCACTGTGGGGAAGGATGATCGATGAGTTAGATCAACACCTGCAATCTAGATTGAAACAAGGACTATGCTTGAAGTTGTTGCTGTACCCATGAAAATGTTCTCTTTATCAACAACAACTTGTAGAACTATTAAAGGTTCCCAACACGTTGATTTTGTTAGGTCATACTCAGATATGTAAATGTCAATGGGTTGTCACCTAAAGCTTTTTAGGATAGAATCATATCTCACGTCTTTGACAAGCATGTGGCATGGACCTACTAAGTTTATAAGATGCTAACCAATAGGATGCATGGCGTGGAATGATCAAATGTTGTGCGTAGACAATAATCAACGTACTTGTATTGGCATATTAGAATGAGTTGTAGCAGAATTAAGGCATTTTGTTGTCCATTGGATGGAGTGTCTGCTAAGAAAAAAACTGAGGTTCAAACCCCAGCGGGCCATACAAAAGGCTGATGATTTCAAATCATTAAAAAGGAGTTTGACCTCAATAATTGGTTTCCACTGTGACTATCAAGAAAAGGTATGTGGTAGTTGGTAGCTTATTTGATCATGGATGCTAGCTTGGACATGTTTTAAACTTTTTAGTTATCAAATTGCTTTAGTAGTGATTCAGCTTAATGTGGACACACAATGACTAGAGGTTTATTTGACATAAACCATAATATGGCCATTTTTGTGTTAGGAATGTAAAATGCTAATATTTTTATTGAATGAAGCTACCCTGAAAGAATTTAAAGTCAAGAATAGGCTGATTATTCAAATATTATGAGCAGCAATCACTTAGCATGTTGAGGATGGTTGAAACTTTCTAAAGTCCAAACCTGTTGACCAAATCATAGGGAAGTGAATTTGTAAAAATTTCACTTTAGGACCTTGAACACCTTCATAACGTCATCATCTTAAGGTCATGAATCAGTGTTGTATCAATGCGTAGGAAGGCTTGGGATGCAATCTGACATTGTAATTAAATTTCGCACCGATAAGTTTCAGACATGCGTATGGATAAGAAGAATCTGATATGCGGATATAGGAAAAAAATTGGGGGGTCCTTGATACAACTTTGGATATGGCCCTACAAAAAATATATGAATTCTAGCCTAATAAATAGGAATTAACCACGTATTATGCATATTAAAAACAAAATAAGTTAGATAATCATGAAACACTACTCATAATTTGTATAATACCAACCAAATCCCAAATGACTAGTCACAAATGTAAAAAATGAGATTAAACGCCTTAGAGAGGCAATGCAATGAGGGAATGAGGTGAGTGTTTTTGCTTTTGTTTTATGTTATTTATTGCCTTTATAGGGTTTTCATTGGGTATTTTCAATTTGAATTTATTTTTTTAGGCACTTCATGTTTTTAATGTTGAAAAAAATAACTTTAAAAGCCTTTTAAGCCCAGATATGGCTCAGGTACAACATCTGCAGACGTATTTGGACTGCCAATGCCATACCCTGCCGAAATCCATAGGCATATCCGGTAAGTATCCATATAGGATACGTACCATACCCATATTCAAGACCTGCAGGGGGCGTATCGGTATCTGATTTTGCAAGCAGATTCTTCTGATATTCCAAGCAGTGATCATAGAATTTGAAAGCAATTTTAAGTGGTATGAAATCTCATAGGAATGGAACTTCATAAATCACAGAAAGGGTACTTGACATTCAAGACATAGGAACAAACTAAATCAGCACAAGGAATTCTTAAACAATGATTTTATCGTCCACAGAAATTGATAAGAATAATCAAATGAGATTATTAGATGAAAATTATGATAATGCTAAAATTTTAAATCCTATTCCATGTATGAGGTATAACCTTATCACAGAAGTGGAGTAATAAGAAACCGAAGCAGAATCAAGGAACTTTGGAACTTGGCTAGGGACCAGCAACATTTGCCAGTCCAGTAATACTGTGGAAACATAGTATAAGCAATGATATTACAACCCATCAATCTAGATTTGAACAAAGGCACCAAAAATGCAACGTGACCTGAGATCTCTCTAGTGAGAAGAGAGATAGTGTCACCTTACCTGAATATTTTATTCTAGATCGTAATTAATTGTGACGGTTTGTGAGGATTATTAAGCATACATCATGAAAATTGACTTTATCACATAAGTGAAGGCTTAGAGGATATTAGGTATAAAGAATGTACCTGTGGAGTAAAATGGAACTGGAAGCAAAATTGTGAAACAATGGAATTTGGCTAGGGAGCATCAGCTGTGAACAGTCAAAGTAACACAACAGAAGTAAAATTTGAGCAAAGCAATCACAACCCATTGCTCTAGTGCTGAACATAGGCACTGTAAAATCTCCTTGAGGACCACAACCAGTACTCCCTCTAGGAGGACACGATATAAAAAATAATCACTCATTACTACATTAGCCTAAGATCAAGCCAAAATATAGAACATAACTAAGAAGATAAATTTCACAAAAAGCGTGCATCCTTAATTGAGCATTCCATAAATAAGAGGAATGATTGCAATTGCAATATTTTATTTGAAAATTTAGGTTGATAAGCATGCATGTCCATTTCCAAGCCTGTATATCCTACAAGTGAGTAAATAATTATAAACTTAAGAACAAAATTTCTATTGACATAATGTCGATCTCTACTTTGCAATACTTTGTAAGTTTCTAACAGAATGTACATCATTCTAATAGTTAGGGGTAATTTTACTACCACGATTTGTTTAACATAAATTTCCGGTGTTGACATATCTACAATAAACACAGGATATGGTGGGGACATCCATGCTACCAACTCCAGGCTATTAGTCCATCCAAAACAAAAGATATATGTATGTATATATATATATATATATATATATATATATATATATATATATATATATATATATATATATATATATATATATATATATATATATATACAGATAACTTGGTCTAAGATGAGAAACAGATCCCCACGAAGTCCTTGAAATATTGCTTGATGGATAGAAATGTCAACTGCACAATAACCCTCTTCTGCAATGGATAGGGAAAATCCAGTAGTATTTAACTGAAACCAAATTCTAGAAAGTAGTAGGTAACAAAAAAATTTCAAGCTTTTTTCTTATAAATGACATACACAAAATTAAAAAAATTATAGATTTGACACAAAATTGGATACTCCACATGATATAGAAGGAGATTTAAAGCCCATATATATCAAATACTCCTGACAGACTACAAAGCTCGCAATCTTGGATTGGAAACAACAAGACAAGATGTATTTGATAATTCCGAACCCCACAACTACGTAGTTCGACATTAGAAATGAAAAAATAAGCACCCCAGGTTCTAGGTGATTTTGATGATCAACTATAAAGATCCAAATTCCAAACCCTTCTAGGGACATAAAACTCTTCAAAATCATCCACAAGAAAAGATAATAAGAATTTGCGAGCCATGAGAAAAAGGTTGAACCCCTCTACTACATATATTGCCACTAAAAACATTAGTACAGACAATCCAACGCCTAGAATTGTGTGACTTTGGGGACCAAGTATAAAGGTTAAAGCTAGACACCCTTATGGTAATATACAAATCATCCTTCTGGGAAATTAGGTGCTTATCTTCAAAGTCATTAACCAAAAAAAAAGTAAGAATTTACAGGGAATAATACAAAATTGAACTCCTTAAATGCATAGGTTGCCAATAAAAATACTAAGACTATGATTTTAAGAACCGACTGTTAAGACAAAACTTCAAACCCTTCTGGGAAAATATGAATCATCCTTTTGGCTGGATGGCCAATCACTTTCATGGTTATTAACAAGAAAAATGCTAAGAATTCACAAGCTCTGGGGGAAAAGGTCAATAACTGCAAATCCTATAAATGTCATTTTTATCTACAGATGGGTAGCAGAATAATTTTGTAATCGTTAAGTTAAATAGATAGGGTAAACCTGCAGATCCTGTGAATAGCATTTCCACACAAAGCCTAATGTGCAGATCCTGTGAAAAATTGTAATCCTTAATTTGGCATTGCGAAATGGTAATACCCAATTTTTTCCCAACAGAAAATCTTTGTAAAAGTATTGGTGATGGAATGCTAGTTCTATTTTTCATGGGAAATGTTTGTTAAAGTATTGATAATGGAATGCTAGCCTAAACAATTCATTCACTGCACAAAATCTCCTGAGGTTTTTGAGTTGTTCTGGAGCTAAAATTGAAATTTGTAAAGGATGAAAATTGAAATTTGTTGAAGTATGATTATTGCCGAATTTAAATGAAAAATAGCTCAAAACCTGTCACTGACAAATTTGGAGAAGACTTCCATTTGTGGAAGCTCAAGATGAAAATGTTTCCATTGGAAAAGGATATATGGAAGTATGTTGATGGTGTACTTACCGAACCTACTAATCCTGATGCTTTCGGTAAGTGGGGAGCAAAAGGATGGTAAAGCCCTTGTCAGCATCATTCTTAGCTTGACAGATGCATAGGTGTTGGAGATTGTGGATGCAAAGACCTCAAAATATGCTTGGGATAAGCTGATTAAAGGTTTTAGATGACTTGCCTCCACAATATTCCTCAGATTTGGCATGAATGATTGATTTTAGGTGGATTTTAGATGGCTCCTACGTATGAGACACTGCAGACACCCACTCCCGCCACCGCCTCCGAGAAACCGGCTCCCAACTCCATGAGAATCTTCCTCTTCTCCTAGCTCATGTCTATGTGAGTGCCTCTCCTCTAGGTCGCCCTGTGTGACTCCCTCTCCTCTCATCTCACACCTGTGTTACTGCCTCTCCTCTCAAATGCCTTTCCTCCCAGCTCGCTCCTCTATACTTGGTCCCCCAATACATAACTTTCCATACTAAAAAACTAAACCCTTTCACCCCCATGTGCATATCGGTATATTGAGCATTTTTTGGGACATTTTTAATCCCCCAATATGAACGTACATGGTAGGATACCACCTAGTTAGTGAACCCCTCGCACATTGGATACATCCACTAATGGACCACAAACTCCCAGTAAAGCACAGAGAAGAGGTAAAATTTTCTTTGATTTGTAGATTTTGAATCTATTGACTTGTCTACTTTAGGTGAAGCCCTATAGTCGAATTATTGAAAAGATGTCATGGATTATTAGTATTAGTTGGTGATGACAAAAAAACTTGACAACATGTTGATCTTCCACTAGGAAAAAACCCATTAGTTACATATGGATATTCAAAATAAATTACAAATCAAATGAAACCATAGACAAGTGTAAATAAATACGATAGTAAAGGGGTAAACACAAAAAAATGTATAGACTATGAGGAGACATTTTCTCCGACAACTAAAATCAAAACAATCGAGAATAGTATATGCTTTAGCTTCTTAGTTTGGTTTGAAATTCCATCGAGATGGACGTGAAAATTGATTTTTAGAACATAGATCTATAAGAGGAAGTCTATATGACTCAACCTAAGGGAATTGGTTTACCTAATGATGAAACAAAGCTATAGAGACACAGAAATCTCTTTATGGCCTTAAACATGCACCCCAGGGCTTGGTACCTAAAAATTGATGAGTGTCATGCAACATGGATTCGTTATAAATCCATATTATCCCAAAATCTACCTCAAAATGTAAGGAGAAGAGATTTTGATATCTGTTGTTTATGTTGATGATCTACTCATCACCTTTGGTAGTTTGATGAAGATGATCGATGCAACAAACAAAACATCTTAATCAATCATTCGACATGATTGATCTTGTGCTCATGGACTAATGTCTTGGATTGGAAGTATGGCAAAAAGAGAATCAAATAATTTTTTCTTAGATAAATTATACCAAGACAACGCTCGAGAAATTTAGGATGATGGATTACGCATGTTTTTCTATACTTATGTATACGATACGACAATTATCTCATTCAGATCCATCTTTTCGGTAAATGCAATCTCTATCAAAATTTGATTGGGAGTCTCATTTACATGACCTATACTAGACTAGATATCAAATTTTCAGTGAACTATCTTTCTGGTTCATGGAGGAACCCAATTTTTTCATTGGAAGGAAACAAGGTAGATCTTAAGATATCTCAATGTTACTGGTGGATCTTTCCTAGAGTACAAGAAGAATGATAAATTCTTCTTGATTAGATATTTAGATTCATATCATGCAGGTAACATTGATGACAGGGAATCAACTTCTAGATTTGTATTATTTTTTGGATCTGGACCTATTTCATGGGGAAGCAAGAAATAAAAATTTATTTCTCTCTCATCTATAGAATCCAAATATCGTGCTACAAATGGAGTTGTCTTTGAAGCGATATGGCTATGTCACATCTGGAAGCACTTGGAGTACAATGGTAAAACCTATGACCATGTATGTAGACAATGAACGTGTTCTCAAACTTGATCATAATCAAATATTTCATGAAATAAAAAAACGCATCGTGGTACAAGTTTATTTCTTACGTCTACATATCTTGAAACACAATATAGACCTTCAAATTTTCCAAATAGATAAATAACGAGACTATATCTTCACAAATTCATGTGTATGTGAGAAGTTTAATGTTTTCATTGAGTTCCTCTCATCATCCCTTGAGGCAATGTAAATTAAGGGGGTGACTGTTAGGTAAAACTTATTTCACTAGGTTAATTATGCATTGTATTTACATTTTTACCTTAGGTAATTAGTAATTCACTAGGGTAATTAGTTTTTGTATACTTGTTATATGGTTATGTTTTTATAACCATTATATTTGTTATTTTGTGCAGTCACGTATGTTTATTGTTGCATTATTGCAACATCATATTTGTTTTATTATTCCCATATAGTTTTTGGTTGCACCTGTGCAACTTCTCATTTGTTTGTACTCGGTTGTACAATATCTATAAATATTGCAGCCATCTCCATTGTACATGATTTTGAATGCATATCAATACAATTACTAGGCTTTTGTCCCTCCTCTAGATTGAGCTGATGTAGTTGGTTGTATTTATTAATTTGTTTTTCAAATTTCATTTGATAACAAATCATGTATATGATGTCATAGAGAGAAGAGTCAACCTGATTAACTTGCCTTTTCTATCAAACCCTCAATTGATGGCAAGATAAAATATTTAAAGTAGGTTATGGAAATCCAATGATATAAAATGGATAAGGGGAAGAATTTAAAAAGACTATGAATTGTCTAACACAAAATTCCTCCAAGAAATAAACACTCATAAATTTCAATGATTTTGTCATATAAGTAAAGGGGGTTTATTGAAAATGCCTTTTACAATTTCCACCAAATATAATTCGTAGTGTAAGGGCATACAATTAATATTCATGTGTACAAATGATCTCATACTCTTATACAAGTTTGACATTTTATGTTGTGTTGGTTATGTTAAGAAACCTGTAAAATCAATCAAAATGAAAACAAAACTTGAGGTTATTGTGAGCATGTATTTGCTTGCTTCTAGAGAGAAGAGCATGCAATCAATCTAGTTCTTAGTGATTATAAATAAAGTGTTTGAAATGGTTCTTTACACAAACATTTCCCATTTTTAATGATCCTTTTATCTAGAGTAATTATATTATTTTGTGGTTAAATCAGGCCTATCATTTGCAAATGAATCACACATATGACATTATATATGAATGTGCACTAAGAATTTTACAATCTCGTTTAATATCAAGACTTCACATTTTTGCATCCTCAAAGGTATGATTTCTCACAAACTTACATGTCTCACTATTATTTTTACTTGACCATTACAAAAAATTGAACGATATAAAACATGTACATTCTATAAAATAAGAGCAAGAACATTTTTAAGTCCTTTTCAACAAACACAATTTGTGTATATCTTGCAATCATTACAATTGATGACATCACATGTATTTAAAGATTTTTTCAAATAGTAAACATCTAAGCCACTATATATCAAGGAAATTATTTCTAAAATCTCTAAGAAGTATTTTATTCATAAACCTCGACAAATATCTTAATATAAGTGAACACTATGAGTAACACTAGTTCTATTAATTCTCATTCATTTCCACTCTATTAGGTGATCCAAAAAAAAATTGGGCTAAAATATCTTACATGCACTATTGTGCATTTCTCTACCACACTTTCTTTTCTTTACAACCCTTACATCCACTATTTGGTTACCCACAACTTTTGTGCACTCCACCCATTGGGATCCTTCCTAATAACTATTACAAAAAAATCTATCTTGTCATGCAATTGCCACTTGATTTTGGAGTACTTACACTACTTTTATACACACTTCCAACCTTGGATGCAATTATTTTTCATCAAAATTTATGAAAGATTTCCATCGATCTTTGTCACTCCTCTATCAAATGTGCGCACACATTCCCCCACACACACACAAAACACACACACATAAACACATACGCATATATATGTATCTATATACATTCAAATGTGTGTGTGTGTGTGTACATTGTTTTCATGTGAAATGTATAGCATAAAAATTAAATTTTTGGCAATGAAAATCAAGCCCACACTCAAAAAAATCCCACGAACCGAGTAATATGAACCTTCCCTTTGGCCAATATTTGACTATGTAAACCCCATCATGGACAAGACAGATGTGATTACTATATTTTAAAATCAATTTTCATGTGTAGGTAATCGTGTGGAAGCTATTCATAATCTTGTTCTTATTCACTGAAATGAGTTGCTCGTGGAGGCCTAACAAGGACTAGTTTAAGACTTCCCGCACTTTTTGTAGAGTACCTCTTGGGGATGTACCAAGAATATATGATGTTTTTAAGAAGCATTTGATAGAGATGTTCAACTATCCAATGCACTTTAGAATGGTTATAGAATCAAATCGAGTTTACGAACAAGTTGTGTGAAACTGGGTCGTTGGGAACATGGTATTGGGAAATGCATGTGCTGAAAAAGCTAGTCACCTTGCTCAAAGAATTTTACGAGCCTCGTGAAGATAAAAAAATATCATATCCTAGGAATTTTAGATAAAAAATGTCATACCTCATGTTCAAATCATCAAGGAAAGCTTTTGGGAACATTGAGAGCTGAAAATTTGTCGATAGTGCGACACATAGGTCTTGGTACAAGGTATAACTTTTTCAAATCATTTTAGGAGTATCGTGAAGAATTTAGAGCCAAAAAAATCTAAAATTAAAATATGTTTAATTGTCTTCATGACCATATGATGTGTTAGTTTTTGTGATCATAAACTCTTCCTATCACTCAGTCTATCGGTACGCACCTTGAGAGAAAAAGTGAAACATGGGTAAAAAATGATGAATGCTTAATTTTTAGGACTTATATATATGTTAATTAGATTCATTGGCACTTTTACATAAATATTGATATATTTGATGACCTATTTTTGTTGAAAATTTCTCCCAAAATGGTGAAAAGACGTTCGTAGTAAAGCGCCAATTCGACACTTGTCAACAACCCATTGTTTACATACAATTTTTTTGTTAACGAACGATAAAAAAATTTAACACATGAAAAAAATTCATTGTTCCCGAAAACCACTTTTGATGTCGACAACCACTTTTTATCACCCGACAACAAATTTCAGGAGTCCGAAGGCTCAAGACGCTCGACAACAAGGTACTAATGCGTGATAGAAAGGTGTTGCCACATGACAATAGGGATTATTGATGCGTGAAAAATGAGGATTATTAACTAGTGAAAATGATGGGTTCTAACATGTGACATGAAAACCTAAATGATAATGAAAATGTTGACATGCGATAGGAAAGTGAAATGTTGTCGTGCAATAGGAAATCAAATGCCGACGTGTGGCGGGGGAGGGTCAAGATGTTGTCGTATGACATGGAAAATGAGGTAATGTTTTCAAGAATAAATTTTATGACCTAATACAATTTCACATGTGAGTAAGATGATGTCATGCACAAACACAATTTTTACGACATAGGAATCGATGTCGTGTGTCAAGGAGATTTGTGCAATGTTGAGATGATGTGATAAAGAGATGTAGGAAGATGGAAGGTCACACGGTGTGACAAAGGAATACCTAAGGTCACGACATGAACCCGAGGGAAGGTGAAAGTTCAAGTAGGGGAGAAGAAAGGATACTCTTGGTACTATAAATATTAATGACGCCCTCACTTCAAAGAACATTTAAGAATTATTTGCACTCTCACTATCTTTCTAGAAGAAATTTCCTCCATTTCTTCTATTCCCTATCTACTATCTTGCTTTATCTTCATCTCAAATTATACTCCAGGAGAATTTGAAATTGTGCAATATGGTGCAACAAGACTTTTTGTTTCTTGTTGATTGTTCCTCTATTCTTTCCAAATGGTTTCCTCTCATTGATTGCAAGTGAAATGTTCGATTTTTATGCAACAAACTCGTTATGTTATTTGTTGGTTACTTTTTTTTCTAATTTTCCTTCCATCTCTCCCTCACTAAGAAATTTTCTTCTCTTGTATCAAATAGAATAAATTTTCACAAGTTTAGGGAAGGATTCTTATGTGATCTCTATTATAGATTGTTTTCATTTCCTTGTATTCAATAATTGGAGCTTCCTCCTTCAAGAAGAGGGACTCAATCTCGTGCACTAATGGTGAGAACTCAATAATTTTAGTTATCAAAAAAATATTTTTCCAACATTTTTTTGCACCCACTATGGGCCGATTTAACATATCTACACCCAATTTTTATTCTAAAAAATCTGAAAAATTGTATATTCCAAACATAAAAAACTGGAATATGAAAATTTATTGAACCTTATTTTCTCCACTAATGGCTATTCCTAGTAATCCCCTACTATTGAGGTCTGAACTTCTATTCCATATACACGAATATATTGCATCAGATTTGAGGGAAACTATTTGGAAATTTTGAGAAACCTTCCCTCATTACTTCACTGCTATAATAGTTCTGGATTCTCAAGAATAATGTGCGAAGCCTTTCAAAGAGTGAGACAAGTTCGAACCGAGAAGAGGAGAGCGTAGAGGAGTCTTGTCTAAATTACACATTTAAGTCGGGTCGATAGAATGTATACAAGATATTCAAGAGATATTGGTTTGTCTGATCTCAACTTCGAAGAACAATTGCAATCTGATTTTAGAATTCCTATCGGTCAAATTATAAGTAGAACAATTTGACAAGTACTCCCACACTTTGATCCTGCAGCCTTCATTTGCGTTCCCTACTAAGGGAGTTGCGGTTGTACCTTTAAACTAGGTTCCTACATAAGAGGATATTGTTGAAGAGGATATTGTAATCAAATTCATTATCGAAGTATTTAAAGAAGAACAGAAACCTAAGAAGATCCACCAATGGCTAAATAGGCACCACTACCCTTGGGAAAAATATAAGCCCTTTAGCTCTCAGCCAACTTCTACATGAGTTACCTAAATGATTGAGAAATAATTTTCCCAAGTTCTGTTGTGATGGGAAGCAACATCCAGATGACCATATCGTATCCTTCATCACAGATCGTGGACTACTAGGAGTTGAATATGAATATGTATCATTCTCCCTTTTTATAGAAGATTTGAAAGATGCTATAATAGATTTTTTTTACCACTTACGAGACTAGGTCTATAACTAACTTGAACGACATGAAGATGAATTTTGAATTGATAGTCAATCCTACAGATGATACTCATACACTATTGGTCTAGTGGTCTCAATTCAAAAAAGAACCCTTTGAACCAATAAGGAGTTCATGGAAAAATTTAATAGGTTGTTTTACAAGATTCCTAAAGCAAAGCGGACCTATTAAAGTCAATAGGCTAAGTTTTCTCACAAGTTCATAACTTCATGAGGTGAGTTAGATGCTTAAGAAAAATCAACAAACAAATACTGATGAAGCAAAAAAGCTCGTATTTGAATTGTACGATGATCGATCATGTCGAAATAATTAAAAAGGTAAAATTAAGGAGAAAGGCTAGAGCTCAAATGTAATTAAAACACATTAATTATTTCATAAATTTTCTAATGACGTCTTTTCTCTCAAAAAGAAATGGGCTCAAGGTTACGTGAGTAGAGAGGTACCTAAGAAGAACTTTCAAAATAGACAAAGGATCAGCCCAACACTTCAAAGACTTACATTAGAGGATCCCCTATCAATGTATCTTGTGATACACAAGGTGATGATGATGATTAAATTCCTAAACAAGATGATGATAATAGAGAAGAATATTAGCTTGGAATTGAAGAATTCGATGATGTCAAGATTGGTTATTTTGAGTGCTCATCTAGAGATGAAAGTGAAGAAGGTAATACACCAAGTTTATCTTACGCGGTGTTCACTCATTCTAAATCAAAAAGAAAATTTATTATGGTGCTAATCTTAATAAAAATAAATATGTAGATTCTCCCATGATGAATCTATCTAGTAAAATAATCGATAGACGAATTCTTCTTCCTCTCTTGTATGGACTCTACTAAAGAAAAAAGAGACCTTATGGCAGCCAAGAGGACCACCGATGAAACAAGTAAGTCTCCTAAGTCTATATCTGTTAAATAATATTCTTCTAAGGTTTCGATGTCATTTCCATAATGTTAAATGTGTCAAAAAATCTTCAGAGGTACCTAATAAGCCTGCAATAGCTTCAAAATCTACCCTAGTTGCCAAAATAACCCCCGATCCCAAAGTAGCATCTTCTTCCAAATATTCCACCACCTCAGATATGTCTTATTCATCCTCATTTTATATCATAAATCATTTCAAAAGGTCTAAGGTCCAAATATTTGATTCTGAATATTTGCAGACCCATCCAGAACAGTTTGATAAACTATTCTGTTTCATCAAAGGTAGTAACCCCAAGCCCAATTTTGTCACACTCTCTTCCAAAGGGTTACTACCGAATCCTCCTTCCCCATCATATCAAAACATGTTAGCCCTAAGTGCATCCAAGACTAACAAGATTAAACCATTCTACCTTTCTCTTCTTATTGGAGGCTACCAATTGAACAATTGTATCATAGACTCTGGTGCTTCTAATAATGTGAGGCCAATAAAAATAGGTAATTCCCTTGATATGAATCTAACACATGATAAAATTTGGTGTTATAGTATGGAAACTAAATAATTCCCATTTATGGGGAGAATTCCCAAGATGCTTTAGCTAATTTCTCCGAGAAGAAAGTGTTATTGACTATCGCGGTAGCAGAAATTCTAACCTCATACGAGAAGTTGTTGAGAAAAGTATTCTTCATAGATTTGGGAGGAGAATTTTAGATGGAATGGTCTTCAAAAAATATTTCAGTCAAAGGGCCGAATGAAAAAGTTATTTCCAATGAGAAAAATAAAATATACAAAGGCAAAAATTGGAAGATCCTAGGGTAGATATGGGAATGTTTTTAAAGATTATTTAATGCTATTGACTAGATCTTATAACCAAGGGATTCTTGGTTACCCTCCCTTAACAATGTCTAGTGGCCAGATATAACAATTTCAACACAAATCTTATGATGTAAGCCAAGCTAAGATGAGCCACCGAACCCCATCCCTGGTCACCACCACGCCCAAAAAAAGACTATAACCAATAGGAGAAGAGAAACCGGACTCCACCGATAATAATGCTAATACCACCACCACTATGAAGAGATGTCATCAAATCAACATGATGATACAAAAATAAAAAATAGCATCTATTGAGTCACCATCCTAGCCAAATTAGCCACTAGTCTAGTCTGCTACCATGAGAGACCATTTGCAATCACCGGTGATGAGATAACTAGCCACCATTGATAACCACCCTCGAAGGATTGTGCCCAATGAAGTTTGTTTCTAGGTGGATCTAGACCCAATTGTATTTCTTAAATGATCTACCGAAACCCCATTGGATTAAAGTGGATATGGGAATTACTTGATGAACTCCAGAGGAAATGATGATGTACCTATTATATCAAAAGAAGATGAAGAAATTCTATGGACTATGGAGTTTGATAAGAGTTATTTTAGTTCAGGATCAAGAGCTAGTGTGGTTTTGATTTCCCAATTAGGTTACTTGTTTCCTCTTTCGTTCAAGCTCCAATTTGAAAATACAAACTATTGGTGCTCGATTTAACCTCACCCTGTTTGTTAAAAATGTCTCAATCTTCTTAGTTGAAAGTATTTTTGTCTCCTATATGGATGCATGAAAACTTTATCCTTAATTTCTATGCCATTTTTAATCCTTCTCTATGGTCACTAATCATGTTTAACTAGGTATGACATAGTTTCTATGTCCATGAGACAAAAATTGTAATTTGGGTGTGAATTTAGGGTTTCCCTACATTTTAGTTTTCCACAATCATGTTTTCCCTATCAAATTTTATCTCAATTCCCATGGATATGTGGTCTTATTTGATTGGACAAGGCATGGCGGGTTTATTTGGTGAACTTGTCACTTTTTTCACTTTTGTAACAATTGCCAAATTGGCCCCGTGACTCTGTTGATTTCTAATTGGCTAGTCAAAATTATGAAGTGGCAGAGAAAATTCTTATTTTTTCCCCGAAGGTGTACATGTGTTGTAAGTTGAGAAGTTGTGGGAAAGTGGGCCTTTTTTGTGTTTTAAGGTGTTATGGAAAAAAGAGTAAAAAGGTAAAAGAAATGCCTAAGGCCCGCAAGAGGACACGTGGCCGCTTTTAAGTCAAAAGTGGGAAGGCGGGCTATTGGAGCACTTTGAAGTTTTTGGATTTTTTTGTGAAAAGGAGTAAAGTTATAAAATGATCCGCGACTCTGCGGGGGACCAATTAATGTCACATGTTTGAGTCAAGCATTGAAAAGTCAAAGTGGGGAGGTGGGTCGCTAGAGGTTTTTGTAACTTTTAGCTTTGTTATGAAAAAGGAATAAAGTATAAAAGTGAAGTGCAACTCCACTGGGGCCCACATCAAAAGTTAAAAGTGGAGAGGTAGGTCATCGGGGAATTTTGAGATTCTCAGCTTTGTTTTGAAAAAGAATAAAAGTCATAAAGTAAGCCGCAACCCTGTCGATGCCTAGGAAAGCCACGTGTAGGGCCTATATTAAAAGTGGGTGGGTGGGCCAAATTGTCTAAAAGTACTCATTTTCTTTAAGTGATAAAAATGTGAAAAGCACCCCTAGACCTACTTCAACTCAAATATTTTCCATGTGGATGGCTCAAATTTGAAGTTGTGAAAGACAAAGTTAACAACTGTGATACAATGCATCTGGTTTTGCCACCATTATTGCTCCTACGCAAACCAAGGACCTTAAGGGATTTGATTTCTTTCATCCTTTTTGGTTAATTCCATGGTCTCTCATCATTTTTTCAGTGAAGTGTAATTGAATTGATTGTGGAGCTCGATTTGTAAATCTGAGAAGTGCAAAAGTTGAAGTTTTGAAACAGAGTTTCTCGGGCACCAGAAAAAGAATTATCAGTAGAGCAAGATGTAGAGGAAAAGGATGTGGAGAAGGAAGCTACAAGATTGAAATAGGATGGACATGCTCCAAATAATTTTTCAAGAGTGACAACCAAAGTGGAAATAATTGAAAAATCTTATTGTTTGTACAACTTTGCACTTTTGGGTGTAAGTTTGTTAAACATCACTTTCTAGAAAAAAATATATAACAAACAAATGATTCCTCAAATATTTTTTTTTGGGGGAAAAATTTAGGATGAGTGGGCAAGTGAAATTGTATAAATGTAATGAGAATACTCTTGTAGAAGGGCGAGAGGTTAATTTTTCTAATTTTTTTGAAAGAAACCATATTTCCAAGAGACCATCCGAGAAACTAGTTTATTTTCCCATGTTTTTGGATTTAATCATGTATAGATGGTTGCAAGTGTACCACCATTGACAAGCTCGAGATTGTTGAAGAAAATCTCCCTTCTTTGATGAATCTAGTAAACCTTGAATGAATTTGTGTTGATCATGAGCATAATTGTGTTTGCTTTTATTTTACAATGTTTTCAAATATTGTTTCTTATTTCTTTTGCAATCTTACATGTTAAAATATCTCTAAGTCACACAAGATATCATCCATGTGTTAGTATTGTGGCATTTTCAATTTCATTATGAGAATACCTTTCATCTTGTGATGCAAATAAATGATTTAAAATCACTTTACTCTCACTATGTTGATCAAGATTGTTTATAAGTCTATGAGGGTATCTTAGGTGTGACAAACTAGGGATTTCTAACATTTAATTGAGTCTTTAACATGAGCCTTTGTGTTGAATTCTTGAAGAATCTGTGAAAGCATGCATCTATGGGCTTCCATTGATTCACATCTTCTAGTTGAAGGAATATTTTGGCTAATTTGAAGAATTTTGTGTGTGAGTGTCCCAATATTTGTAAAGGCTCTCAAAGATCTAGTATAATCAGATTTATCTTGCTTAACTTCCTACCAAAAATTCTCAAATGATGAATCCTACATGAACTACCCCTGTTTGTACTGTGTATCCACAAATGAACAAATTCCATTGCCAAAATATGTAGAGACAATCAAGTTTCAATTATTGTCTTTAGTAACCCGAACCTTGTCCAGAAATATCTCCACTCTCTAGTGTGACAACTCGTGAGAGTTAGATTGTGTTGTATTGATCATATTTTCTCAAGGTTTTCATTAAAATTGTGCAAAGAAGGATGTCTTGATATCCTTCACCAACATGGGTTATAGAACGGGTTTCTCACACCTTTGGTTGAAGGCACAACCTACAATAGTGAGGGTTAATCAAACCACTAATAAGTTGTTATACATTTATCCAATGCCTAAGTGACAAAGAGTTAGTTGAATCCCCTCCCGGCTATAAAATAACTTATATCATGATTTTTCTATCTCTAAGCATCCTGTCATTTTTGGAATGTTGCTCACCTTCTTCAGGAGAACCAATTTAGATACCAACACTGAAGTGGCACTGTTTTTGGGGAATTTTTAAAAAAATGAATACACATGCCGACCCTGGCAATGCTTATTACATGATTTAAGTAAAAATACATTTTTTAAACATCATCATTTGTTGAGATTTGTAAGAATTGTGTGAGATTACAAGTTCATTGTGCAATATTTCTGGTTTGTAGTGGTTATTGCACTAAATTTGCATCAATATTCATAAATGTGTGTAAAGGAAGGTCGAATCTATTAAGATTTATAGAAATTAAGCATTGATAGACACTTGGCAAGTTATTTATAGTGAATATGCACAACTAAGGTGAAAATCCTTAGTGGTGACTCCGTGTTGAATTGAATTTTTTATGATTACCGTTGTCTTAACCTATGTCAAGTGAAAATTTTCATTGATATTTGCAAATCTAGAGGAAATAAGGTCTTTCTTCACCAGGGGATGCTACTAAAAGGTTATTTCAAGAACTAGGAATAGTAAATTCAGAAGGAAAATAAGTCTTGAAAGTTATTGGAAATCAAGAATCGAGAAGGGAGATATCGGTTCAAAGTTGATCAATCTATGGTTGAATATTACCATACGTCTTCAAGATATTTTGAACCAATTAATATTTTCATAAATTTGAGTTCTCCAACTGGAGAGGGGCCATCATTTGTGTGTAAAAAGCATGCCTCTTAGTTTTCCCCTATTTCTTCCAATATTGACAGGGTTTTCCAATAAGACGAGTCATTAGAGAATATCTATTTTGAAAGCAATACTTGTTCTTCAAATACCCCTCATTCCCTATCATTCTATTTCTCTTGTAAATTCACCACCTCAAGGCAATATGGCCCAAACTCCACCTAGAACTCCTTTTGTTGTCAACACTTTGGACCAATAGATTTCAAAGGTATGGATGGATATCCTAATATGGTGCCACAAGATGTCGAAATAGATTGCCAAAGTTTTGAGGAATCATGTCATCTTTGGTGACCAACATTTAAAACTCTTTGTCAACATGATGGAGGATTTTGAAATTGAGTTTGAATACATATATATAAATCTATTTATTCATACTCTTGAGGAGGATGCACGTGATGGTACAAGTCTTTACCAGATGATTTGATAGATTCATGGTCTGAGATGAAAAATGCCATTAGATTGCAATATGGGGATAAGATAGATCCCAAGTTCCTTTTATCTCGAATCTGAAAATATAAAGAAAAATCCTAATTAATCTATCCATGATTTCAATACTCGGTTCAATAATACCTTGAATAGGCTACCTATAATCCTAAGGCCAAGTTATGTGTCTTGTTTGATAAAATATTCTGATGCTTTTGATAAAAAGACTTCTTATTACCTAAGAGATAAAAAACTCGGGAACATTGAGGCAAGCTTCACTATGGCTTTACAAATTGAGAATAATATTAAGGTAGTTGGAAAGCCTCCTAAGAGGGAAGGTGTTAAGTTTACCAATCCTAAAAATCCTCCTGTCTGAAGCAAGGCTATGGATCAAAAGAGGTTGTAAAGCATTTGGTGGAGAAGTTAAAGAGATATCCTATGAACAATGAATAGAGCGAGAAAATGGGATAGGACATAATTCCCAAGGTCAACATAAGCCACAAGGTCATGAGATATTTATAAATCATCCCAGAGGTGATCACATACTAGATGATAGAGGGAAAGGGCTCAGGGGATCATGAAATAAATAGCCTCAACCCAAAGAGAATAGATTAGTTCCTGATCCTTTGACTATCGGGTAAAGCTACTATAGAGGAGGCCAATTTTATTGAGTGGTGTGATAGGTGTTTATTACCACTCTCCAAATGTGATGTAGATTAAGAATTTGAGGAAGCATAAAATGATGAGATGTACGATGATGTGTACATTATGGAATACTCTGCAAACTCATATCGTGGGGTAACCTAAACTTAATTGATAAGTGCCAAAAGCTGTTGAAAATTGCAGGATTGTGTTCACTGCGTATAACCTCTTCCTCCTATTAATACTTTTAAAATTGATATGGTGAAATCATTTGATCAACCTAATCATGATTTTGAATACTTAAGGGCCTTGATGATTAAAAAGTATGATGGAGGGATCCCTTCAAGAGGACAGAAATCGTTGATGAATGCGTAGTTACTCAGAGAAATAATATAAAACCGGAAGTAAGGTTGTCAAATCAGGAGGGCAACAAACCAAGCCAAAATTTCTAGTTCTTACCAATATCCCAAAGGACCTTCCCAAAAATATACATCTGACAAAGGCATAGTTTCCCCAAATAGAAGTGGTGCTCCTACCCATGCCCAGACTGTGAAAACTCCCATATTATCAAATGAACTTTTGAATATCCCTTCTAACACTGCCCTACCCAAGAATGTTCCTTGTGACATAGCCCAAATCCTAAGTCATATCAAGGATACTGTCCCAATTTTAAAATTACTTAGGATCCCTGAGCATAGGAAAAGAGCATTCGAATATTTGGGATTTAAGGAAGAAAATATTACTTAGGGAAAAAGTGTTAATATTATAGAGGTTCCTCCTATTAATTTAGAATAAAAATACCACAAGCCTTGGTGGAGCTCGGTGAATCATCCGAGTTGTATTTGTGAAGTTCTCTAGTTGAATCTCAACTAGATATAGATCTATGTTTTACCACTTTAATTATTTAAAATATGTTGGTACATAATCGTATGTTTGATTCATGAACCTAATGTAATGTGATTCCCCTTGAGGTAATGAATGAGTTAAATATCAAGGTGACAACAAATTTTGGGAAATGTACTACTATAGATTCAAGAGAAGTGCCAGTAATTGGATATGTTAAAGGAATGGTAGTGCAACTAGCAGCTTATCCAAGAAAATGCTTAACCATGAATGTAGTTATTGTGGATTGTCCTGCCAAATGGGGGATGTTATTATCCAGAAAATGGGTAGCTAGTGTGGGTGGAAGTGTGCAAATGGACATGTCTTATGCAACCATACCAATTGAGGGCATCCTTGTGAAGTTATATGGTGAGAATAAAATGTTACATCTCATTGAGGACCCTAACAATGCTTCTTATGAATTATTGTACATAGATATTGATGTTGATAACTTTGTGGGATATATTGATTGTAAGGATCATAAAATTGACGAGTGAAAATTTCATGAGCAGGTAGGTTCTCCTTGGACTCTGATGTTTTATGGAGCATGTTCTAGATTTGGTAATGGTGTCAGTGTTGTTTTTATATCTCCAAGCCAAGAGGAGTTTAACATTTCTTTTAAACTCAATTTTGAGTGTACAAAAAATATTATAGAGTATGAAGCACTTTTGTTGGGTTTAAGGATTGCTTGGAAACATGGTGTCAAGGACATTTTTGTTAAAGGAGATTCATAGTTGATGGTCAAACAAGTCAGAAATTTGTATGCTACAAAGAATAAAATAATGAAACAAGTATAAGCATGCAGTTTGGGACTTCATTGAAATGTTTGATTGTTTCAATATAAGACATCATGATAGGAGCTATAATACTATAGCAAACAAATTGGTAGCATTGGAATATAGGTTTGAAAATTATATAGTGTCTCCCTATTCTGAATATGATATTGAAATATTGACTAGGCTATTTGTCCTTGACAATATCAAGGACTGGAAGGTGTTTGAAGATGATGCTCAGGTCTAAAGGTTTCTACAAAATGAAGGGGAATTTTCCAATCAAAGTATGGACTGGAAACCAATGGTTTGTGTAAATGATGGAAAAG
The DNA here is from genome assembly GCA_018340775.1 of Taxus wallichiana var. yunnanensis. Lineage (NCBI taxonomy): Eukaryota > Viridiplantae > Streptophyta > Pinopsida > Cupressales > Taxaceae > Taxus > Taxus wallichiana. Next base: position 159,535,979 of record CM031235.1, on the reverse strand, counting down.
AGACCCGTTTGGTAAAGACATTATCCAATTGAAAACTAATATTATTCCTAGAGGTTTGGTTGCATTGGAATCAAATTTTGATAATGTTGATTGCATTATTAATAGACACATGTCAACCTCGAGGGATGTTGAAGAATATAAACTGGGCACAAAGGATAAACCTAGGAGAATATGGCTAGGTAGTAACTTGAACAAAGAAGAAAAATAGTCATATGTCCAGACTACTAAAAAAGTACCAGGACTACTTGGCTTGGTCATATTCAGAACTAAAAGCATACATGGAAGAAATTTTTCAACATGAAATACCCCGGAAGCCAATGCCAAGCCATTTAGGTAAAAACAAAGACCAATTAATCCCATCCTTTCCTCAAAAATGCAATAATATTTGAAAATTTTAAGGGATGGAGGAATAATACAACCTATAAGGTATTCTTCATGGGTCACAAACCCGGTACCTGTTCGAAAGAAAAAAGGGGATATAAGATTGTGTGTTGACTTGAGAGAAACTTAAATAAGGCATCGATAAAGGATAAATATCCCTTGCCAAATATGGATAAATTTTTTAAATTAGTTATCGTCTCGATTTGTTATCTACTTTGGATGGTTTCTCTGGGTATAACCAGGTAGTTGTGAAGCAATCATAGAGAATCAAAACTACTTTCACTACTCCATGGGGTACCTATGTATATGTAAGGATTTTTTTGGCGTGATGAATGTTGGAGCCACATTTTAAAGACAAATGGATGTAGCGTTCTATAGATATATAAATGAATTCATTGTTGTGTATCAGGATGATGTGATAGTTTTCTCCAGGAAAATAAGTTATCACTTGCAACATTTAGAAAAGATGTTGTTAAGATGTAGGGAATATGGTATATCCTGAATCCAAAGAAGTGCCATTTTGGGGTTAAAAAGGAAAAGCTGGTTGAACATATTGTGTTAAAAGAAGGGGTCATGATTGATCCTAAGAGAGTGGAATTCATTAGCAAAGTTCCCAATCCAAGAACAAAAATGGAATTCAATCCTTATTCAGGAAAATAAATTTTATTAGGAGATTTATTTCAAACTTTTTTGAATTAACTATCCCAATAATTAATACGTTGAAGAAATAATAGAGTATCGATGGGAAGAAACATCTATTCAATCATTTATTGGGATTAAGGAAGCATTGAAGAATGCCCCTGATTTAGTAGCTCCTGATTATAAAAAGGCTTTACAAATGTTTTCCTTTCCTTCAGAGAATAATATTGCATCTTTCCTATTACAAAAGGATGATGAATGAGATGAAATACCAATTGCTTTCTTTAGTAAAGCATTGTAACGATCGAATGAAGAAGTATACTATCATGGAAAAAAATGCTTTTTCTTTAGTCAAGGCCACAAAATCCTTAGGCCCTATATTTTGATGTCTAAAGTAATTTCTCATGTTCCTCACACCATGGTTAAGGATATCCTATCGATTACGGAAATTTCAAGCAAAATATGCCGATGGGAAAATAAGTTCATAAGAGTATGACATGGATATACAAACTACAAAATTGGTTAGAGGTCTAGACCTAAGCAAAGCTTATGGAAGATAGAAACCTGCAAACAATTGAGGTATATGAAATTGAAGAAGAAAGGTTTAATATCCTTGAAAAAAATTTAAATTTGAATGGTATAAAGATATTATTTTTTTCTCAAACATCTATAGTGCCCTGAATATTTAAGTAAGAATAAAAAAGAGCACTTAAGTTAACCTCCTAGAAATACATCATCACTGATTATGGGTTAGCTTGGAAGAACCCGAGGGAGTTCTTTTGAGATGTATCACTAAAGATGAAGCCCCAAAAATAATTGATGATTTCCATGGAGGATTTTGTGGAGGGCATTTTCTTTGGAAGAGTCACAACTCATAAAATCTTAAGGGTTGGTTACTGGTGGCCAACTCTTTTTAAAGACACAACTCTACTGGTAAGAAAGTGTGAGAGTTGTCAATGTTTTTAGGAAGATTAAAAGCTTCAGGCTCCCTCCCTTTGTAGCTCTGTATCAATTGAAGCCCCATTTAAGCAAAGTGGGGAATGGAATTCATTGGTGATATTTCATATTCTTCAAGTGTAGGACACAAGTGGATATTAGTGGCAACTGACTACTTCACTATGTGGGTGGAGGCAATCCCTACCAAGAAAGCTACCCACTAAATTGTTGTGGACTTCATTCTAAATCATATAATTTGCAAGTTTGGAGTGCCTACTAAGATAGTTGCTGACAATGCTATGAGTTTTCAAGCCAAACCTTTGGTAGCCATGTGTCATGAGTATGGGATCAATTTAGCATATTCTTCAAATTATAATCCCAAGGAAATAGATAAGCGTAACTAAGAAATAATGATCTTTTGAAGGTAATCAAGGACCTTGGAGTTCAACAAACGAAAGTGGGGTGAGTTATTGAAATTTGTTGTTTGGACTGATAGAATCACTGTTAAAAGAGCTACTAGAAAAATTCCATTTGAGTTGGTGTATGGAACTCAAACTCTACTTCCCTTGCATATGCAATTATCTTCTTACCAATTTATCCAACAATTGGAGGACCAGGAGGTCAGTCCCTATGATGCTTGTATCAATCAAATTGTTGAATTAGATGAAGAGAGAAGAGAATCCCATCAAAGACATGTGAATTTTAGGGAGAAATTAAAGAATTTTTTGATAAAAAGGTAACTCCAAGAGTTTTTCAGTGTGGGAGATCTTGTGCTATTGTGGGATAGCAGACATAAGGATAAGGGAAAGCATGGAAAGTTTGATGCATTATGGATGGGCCCTTATTCTATTGACATTCAGATTGGTGAGCACACCTTTTTCTTAAAAGACCTAGATGGGGAATTTTTTGAGTTTCCTATTAATGGAAGGCACTTGAAACATTTCCTTGATTGATTTCTCAGAATCAAGGTACACATCATTGTACAATGTATAGTCATTTTCTTTGTTCTAATTTTTGCACTTTTTTGTCTCGGTTTTTCCTAGTCCTTGGTGACTGGTTTTTTTTGGTTTCTCGGTTCATTCTTGGGAAGTTGGTTATTATTTCTTTGTTTTGGAGGTCGGTTCTTGACTCCATTTCCCAATGGATTTTTGGCACATGGTCTGCTATGTTGTTCTTGTGGCACTCACTGGGAGTGCCCATCCCCGAGTCGGAGCTAATGTTGGTGCTCAATTTAATCTCGCCTTGTTTGTTCAAAAATTTCTCAGTCCACTTGGTTTGAAGTATTTTTTGTCTCCCTGTATGGATGCGTGAAAAATTTCTCCTTCATTTGTATGTCGTTGTTAATCCTTCTCTATGGTCGTGGATCATGTTTAGCATGTATTGTATATAGTTTCTATGTCCATGAGAAAAAAATTGTAATTTGGGAGTGAATATGGGGTTTCCTTGCATTTTATTTTTCCACAGTCGTGTTTTCCCTATCAAATTTTATCTCAATGCCCATGGATACGTGATCTAATTTGATTGGACAAGGCATGTGGGTTTATTTGGTGAACTTGTCACTTTTGTCACTTTTGCAAAAATGTCAAATTGGCCCCGTGGCTCTGTTGATTTCTAATTGGCTAGTCAAAATTATGAAGTGGTGGAGAAAATTTCTTATTTTTTCCCTGAAGGTGTACATGTGTCGTAAGTTGAGAAGTTGCGAGAAAGTAGGCATTTTTGTGTTTTAAGGCGTTATGGCAAAAAGAGTAAAAAGGTAAAAGAAATTCCTAAGGCCCACAAGAGGACATGTGGCCACTTTTAAGTCAAAAGTGGGAAGGCAAGATATTGGAGAACTTTTAAGTTTTTTATCTTTGTTTTGGGAAAAGGCATAATGTTATAAAATCATCTGCAACTCCGCGGGGACCAATTAATGTCACATGTTTGATTCAGCATTGAAAAGTCAAAGTGGGGAGGTGGGTTGCAGAGGTTTTTGTAACTTTTAGATTTGTTATGAAAAAGGAATAAAGTATAAAAGTGAAGCGCAACTCCACTAGGGCTCACATAAAAATTTAAAAGCGGAGAGGTGGGTCACCGGGGAATTTTGAGATTCTCAGCTTTGTTTTGAAAAAGAATAAAAGTCATAAAGTAAGTCGCAGCCCCGTCGATGCCAAGGAAAGCCACGTGTAGGGACTTTATTAAAAGTGGGTGGGTGGGCTAAATTGTCCAAAAATGCACAATTTATTTAAGTGATACAAAATGTGAAAAGCATCCCAGAACCATTTCAACTCAAATATTTTCCACATGGATGACTCAAATTTGAAGTTGTGAAAGATAGAGTTAATGGTTGTGATACAATGCATCTGGTTTTTCCGCCATTATTGATCCTATGTAAAACAAGGACCTTAATGGATTTGATTGCTTACATATTTTTTTACTAATTCCATGGTATCTCGTCATTTTGTTAGCGAAGTGCAATCGAATTGATTGTGGATCTCGATTTGTAAATATGAGAAGTGCAAAAGTTGAAGTTTTGAAACAAAGTTGCTCGGGCACCTGTAGAAAATGAATTATCAGTAGAGAAAGATGCAGAGGAAAAGAATGCAGAGAATGAACGTACATGCTCCAAAGAGGATGGAAATCCTATAAATAATTTTCTAGAAGCGCGACAAATGGATGCCCAAGTTAAAAATAACTGATGGAAATAATTGAAAAAGCTTATCTTTTGTACACCTGGTAGCTTCGGGTGTAATTTTATTAAACATCACTTTCTAGAACAAATGTATAACAAAAAAAGATTCCTAAAATATTCTTCTTTTGGAGAAAACATTTGGGATCCGAGTGAGTAAGTGAAATTGTATAAATGCAATGAGAATACTCTTGCATAAGCGAGAAAGGTTAATTAAGCTAAAAACATTTACGAAAAAACCATTTTCTCGAGATATCGTCTAAGAAACTAGTTTATTTTCTTATGTTTTTAGATTTAATCATGTCAAGATGGGTGCAAGTGTACAGCCATTGACAAGCTCAGAGATTGTTGAAGAAAATTTCCCCTGCTGATGAATATAGCCAACCTTGAATGAATTTGTGTTAATCATGAGCATAATTGTGTTTGCTTTTATTTCATAATGTTTTCAAATAGTTTTTCTTGTTCCTGTTGCAATCTTATGTTAAAATCTCTTTGATTCACACAAGATCTCATCCATGTGTTAGTATTGTGGCATTTGAAATTTCATTATGAGAAGAGCTTTCATCTTGTGATGCAAATAAACAATTTAAAATCACTTTACTCTCATTATGTTGATAAATATTGTTTGTAAGTCTATGAGTGTATCTTAGGCGTGACAAACTAGGGATTTCTAACATTTAATTGAGTCTTTAACATGATCCTTTGTGTTGAATTCTCGAAGAATGTGTGAAATCGTGCATCTTTGGGCTTCCATTGATTCACATCTTCTAGTTGAAGGAATATTTTGGCTATTTTGAAGCATTTTGTTTGTGAGTTTTCCAATATTTGTAAAGGCTCTCAAAGATTTGGTATAATCAACTTTATCTTTCTTAACTTCCCACCAAAAACTTCTCAAATGATGAATCCTACATGAACTACCCTTTTTGTACTGTGTATCCACAAATGAACAAATTCCATTGCCAAAGTATGTAGAGATAATCAGGTTTCAATTATTGTCTTTAGTAACCCGAACCTTGTCTAGGAAACATCTCCACTCTCTAGTGTGACAACTCGTGAGAGTTATATTGTGTTGTATTGATCATATTTTCTCAAGGTTTTCATGAAAATTGTGCAGGAAGGATCTCTTGATATCCTTCAACAACACGGGTTACATAATGGGTCCTCTCACCCTAGTTGAAGGCATGCCGTAAAGTATTGAGGGTAGATCAATCACTTGATAAGGTACTATCCATTTCTGCACCGCTTGAGTGATAAAGAGTCACCTGGATCCCCTCCCCGGCTACAAAATGAATTAGATCATGATTTGTCTGTCTCTAAGCATCCCGCTAGTTTTGTGATGTTTCTCAGCCTTCGTTGAAGAATCAATTTGGATACCAACACAAACCATGCTGCAAAATATGAATCCCTTCTCTTAGGCATGGATATAGTTGAGTCCATGGGAATAACAAAATTAAGATACCTAGGATATGCAGAGGTAATTGTGAGACAAGTTCAGAATGAATACCAAGTGAAGAATTCACGACTAAAATATTATAGGAATAGAGTATGAGATTGCATTCAATCCTTTTATGCTTTCCTTATACAAGCAGTTCCTCATGAACATAATGAAAAGGTTGATTCTTTTTTTGTATTGGGTTCTTTGATTATACCACACCCCTACTTTGATAAAGAAAAATATTCTATAGATATGGTTGTCAAACCCAATATGCTTGATAATGTGAAACACTAGAAAGATTTCAACAATGAAAATCAGCTCTTGGCCTTCTTAGAACATAGAGATAATTTAAGAAACCTCTTCTTCAAATGAATCAAAAAACCCACATAGAGAGTTAGTGGCTGAAGAAGATGAATAAGGAATCAAACAGTTGATGAAGAGGGAAAACTCAAGTCGAAAGGTAATAAGATTTCTAAATGCCTAGTCTTGCTTGAAGAATTATTTGATAGGCATGATAGATATGTGAAAGATAAAGCTAATGAGTATCCTAAGAGCACTTTTGATTTTGAGAAAGTAAACATTAGGACAGAAAAGAAACCTTGGTTTGTGAATATAGGAAAATGTTTTTCACAAGAGGAAAATGGAATTTTGTTTCATTGTTGAAAAATATTCAGATGTATTGGCATACTCTTATGATGAACTAAAATATTTCAAACCAAAAGAGATGCAACACACAATACCACTCAATTCTAAAGAAAATCCATTTTGGTAAAAGTAAAGCCATTCTGGTAAAGCAAAGTCAATATAATCCAAATATTATTGGAACAATCTGAGAGGAAGTGTTGAAAATGTTGAATGCAAGGATCATTTTTCCAATCCATCACTCTACATGGGTGGAAAATATTGTCCCTATCTGGAAGAAAAATGGAGAAATAAGGATTTGTGTAGACTTTCAGAATCTGAACCAAGCTTCTCTAAAGGACAATTACCCACTTCTAATCATGGATCATATTTTACAAGCAGTCATAGGTTCAGAAATGATTTCCATGTTAGATGGATTCTCTGGCTACAATCAAATTGAAGTTTCTCAAGAAGATAAATAATAACACAAATTTTATAACTCCATGGGGAAAAAATTCCTACAGTACTAATTCCATTTGTTCTCATCAATGTTGAGGCTACACTTCATAGAGAAATAGACTTGCTTTCAAGGATTTGAAGAATTTTTTTGTGTATTTAAATTATCTCAGTCTTCTCTAAAAAGAGAAAATAACATTTGATACACCTTGAACAAGTTTTGCTAAGGTGTTGAGAACATGGCATATCATTGAATCCAAAAGAGCCAATATTTTGAGTGATGAAGGAAATCTCTTGGGACACATTGTCAACAAACAAGAACAATGAATGATCCGGAAATGGTGAAATCTATTCAAAATCTATATTTGTCGATAAAGAAGAAGGGATTTCATTCTTTTTTTGGTAAAGTCAACTTCCTATGCTATTTTGTTCCATATTTTGTTGAGTTAAAAATACTCTTACTAAAATTATGAAGCCTCAAGAGAGTTTCAAGTGGATCAAGGAAGGAAAATAAGCATTCGAGGATATCAAAAAGGCCATAGCCAAAGCTCCAACCTTGGTATGTCCTAATTTCAATAAAGATTTCATTTTGTATTTTTATGCATCTGAGCACACTATTTCAGCTATTTTAGTTCAGAATAATGAGGAAGGGCTTGAGTCTCCTATTTCCTTCATGAGCTTCCCATTGAAAAATCATGAGTTCAAATACTCCTCCATTGAAAATAACATTTATGCAGTGGTCAAGGAAGTCAATAATTTCATATTCTACATCCTACACTCTCACACAATTGTAATGGTTTCTAGATCATCTATAAAATCTATCTTGACGCTGTGAACAAGGAAAAGTTTCAAAAGATATGAAATGGAGTAAGAAAACTTAAGAAACCCCAAAAGGTTTAATAAAGCAAATCAATGGATCTTCATGATAATAAATAAGTGTGGATTAATTACTTTGCATGCATTAATCTTGTAGTACATGTTAGTACAGTAATCACAAGACGGTCCCCAAATGATTGAGTTCTACAGTCTACTTTTCTAAGGCAGAGTCATTTGGTGTGATTACATAACATTGAACCTTCCCCAAGGTGTGGGACCTTGCAAAAATGGGAAAGCTCTCCATATTAAAGGTTGGTTCCTATTCCTCTGTTCAGGTGCATACGTGAGAACTTGCAGAGGATCTCTCTTTATACCTAATCTAAACTTGCCAAGGAGATAGGGGTAAAAGGAATACAGGAAATCAAACTAAGCTATAAGGTGATGCACCAAAGGAATGATGAACATTTGTTTTGCCAATAGACACAAACCAACCAAATGCATACAATAACTAAGCACAGATAACCAGATCTATAATGAAAGATCAGATGAAAGAAAAGAGACAAGAGAGGATCTAAAGTCGATCACATACATGTTTTATTGCTCTGTAGATTGATACAATGCATTACAAAGTGGCCAAAAGGTATAAATGTATTACAATCTAGTAGAAGGTCTGAAACTCCATGAGTTTCTTTTCCAGAAGAAAAGGGGAGCCTGCAAAACAAAGAATGTCCAACCCTTTACAATGAATCCCGCCCCTGTATTTATAGATTCAATCAGAGAGATGGAAGAGAGAGAGAAGTCGAAAACTAGGTTGAAACTCAAATAATGATATTAATACCTCTGATAAAATATTCCCCAAATCTATCTTTACTGCATCAATCCCTGGTTTGGTGCCTTGAAGGAAGAGGAAATGGTGGAACATATCGAATCCGATCTGGTTGTTGAGGCAAGGAGATCTTGCATTAAAGGCCTGAAGACGTTTCTCCATTTTTCACCTACCAGGGCCTGAGAAAAATGATTCTTTATCCTTCCATGGTGTAGAAGATGTCGAGACGCTTCCAACGGTGTCAGATTTGTAATATTTTGAGCCCTAAGTTGAAAGATATGCCCCTTCGAAGTTTGTATCAAGGCCCATACGAGTTTTAAAAATGGGTCCCCTTTTGATATGGGACACATGACACCCTTTGGTTGGCTGGGGGAGTGCACTTCCATCTTTACCTTTGTGCCTTTTTAGCAAAAGGAAAATTTTCACCTTTTCCTCTAACTCCCACTTTGGCTTTGACTCGGGTTTAAATGTTGACTTTTTCCCTTGGGCGGAGTTGTGGCCCATTTTGTGACTTTTATCCTTTTGGGATGACAAAGGGTGAAAACCAACTTTCCCCCGATGGCCCGCTTTCCTTGACTCGGGCCCAAATGCTGAATTTTTCCTTTGGGAGTTGCGGCCCATTTTGTGTTTTTGGCTAAGTCCTTTGCTTGGCGGGGGCATATCTCTTGATCTAGGACATGTGGTATCTTGGCACTCATTTGGGAACTTCTCTCTCTCCAATCCTTGAATCAACACCATTTAGACACTTGGCGGCCTCTACTGCCGGCCCGACCTATGCATTGACTATTCAATAGATTCTACCCTTTCTGAGATTGGACACGTGGAGGCACTATGCTTGCTTGAAATCCCAACTCAAAGTTTTCCTTTGGAGGAGTGTCGAGTTGACACTTGTCACATTTTATGGTCTATGGAATTTTCAACGGTCCCTCTTACCCTTTTGGACTTTGGGCTACATGGCGAGCTCACGCTCATTTGGGTCTCCACTCTGGGACTAACTCTTGGAGATGCACCACACCAACACTTGGTATTCTTTGCTTATACTTCTATACTTAGCCAATTTTGAGGCCCGCCCTATCCTTCTTTTGAATCTGTTTGAGTATTTTCTACGTGGAGGCTGGCGTGATTTTGAGTCTCCACCCCCGCACTTCCTTTGTAGATTTGCATTTGAGCCAACACCTAGCTGCTCTAGCTTAGTTAAATACTTTTCAATGGTCCCACAACATTTTAAGGGCTCTAGATGAGTGGAAGCTCGGTGCAAGTTTGGGCTTCCCCTTTTGATTCATTCATCTTTAGAGAACTGCCATTAGGACATGTGCTTCCTTCCACTACCTCCTCCATACTTAGTTGATTTTGGACCCTTTCCTGAACCGTTTCAATCCCGAGGACTTCAGATCTTCACCATTTCTTCCCTCTCTTTCTCTCGGTTCCTCTACGGAACCGCCTCTTCTTTTTTACAATATTATTCCACTATTGAATCCTTCTACAACTTTAAAAATGGATTTAAGTCATGGAAATGGCTTGACAGTCGCGTTTTTTGCACTGCAGTCCCTTAGCCTTCCTCATCCCCGCCACTCCAAATGTTGAGTCCCTCTACGACTAGTTTACAAATCCGAATGAGGTTTTTAGGTTCCTTCTATGTAGGGTCGTGACTGATCCAATATTTGACCCTAGGTGAAATATGGATAACATTACACAAGAAAACCTAACATGGCTAGTCATCCTCTATTCTCGAAAGATTTCTAAATGAAGCTAATAAAGATCCTAAGCAATCAGTTTGTGATTATGAGAATGGGAGCTCACCATTAATGGCTAAAAATCCATATGGTTCTTCCCATTTACTCAAAGCTTGAGTGTGTAGTGCAATAGAAAAGAAAATAGCTCAATAAACAAATGAAAAGAAGCTCTAAATCCTAAACAAAATACTATAGTTTATGTTAGAAAGGAGGAAGTGTTCTTAGAAAACAATTTGGGGTAGTGGGATATTTATAGTTTTCCATTTCTAAGAATGGGAAAATTTTGGTGCATGTGGGACAAATGAATAATCCAAAAAGCACTTTATGACTTTGAAACAGTTAAACATGCCTTAGGCTAATTAATATAGGTTTACACTAACTAATCTTGACTAGTGAGGAATTAGGAGTATAAGAGAGTTATGAGAGGACTACTCATTCCAATGAAATTGATTGATAACCTATAAAGCTACTAGAACCAATCTAGGAGGATATTAGAAGAGGGTTTAGCTAATAAGAGGCTATATTAGCCCGATTAGTCAGTTATAAGAGGAATATGACTAAATGGATGTCGTAAAAGGAGAGTTAAGTAGGCCTAATTGATGAGGTATCATCAATTTGTGAGGAGTAGAATAGTTAGTGCAATATTAAGAATAATATTTATTTGATCAAACTATAGGTGTCTACATTTGCCCCTCTTTGGGGTGGCGTAAGCTATGCCACTTCAAAGAAAGTAGAAAAACACAAATGACTACAATTTTTTTGAAGGAGTGGGAGAAAAATTAGTAGAATGAATGATGCCCCCTCGAGTTTTCATAGGGTGATGAAAGAGGTTGATCGATGATAAAAAAATACGACAAAAAAATAAAATATACGAATGAGGAGGGAGAAAATGATTTGACGTAAAGGGGAAGAATAAGGAAAAAATAGGAAGAGGAATGGACCAAGTGTTCTTAGCGCAAGGTTTTCCTTTGTTAATAGATCCTGTGAGAAATGTTGTAAGAGTAGGCATTTGAAGAGCAAGATGTATAATGCTCCATTTTTCATTTTCTCATCATCCACGTCATACTAAATAAAGAAGTCAGCGAGGGCTACTCCTTTTGAATGGCACACTACCCAACCTTTGATATTTATATTGAGAGGAGTGTACGTAAATGTGGAGGAAGAATGATGAAGTTGAGTGTGATGGAGAGAGAAAAAGTATGAGTAGAAAGGAGGGATTGAGAAGAAAACAATGAGGAAAAGATATTGAGCTATTTGAAATATAGCATCATGTAAGACAATATTCATTTCATCATATTGCTAAGAATCTTCATCATCGGTCCTTATTAAAAATATAAGCATACAATAGAAGTGTAAAATGACATGAAAAGCCATAATATGAACAATCATCTATGGTTAAAACTACAAACTTCATGCAACATACAAGAATGCAATGTAATACGAGAGGTAAAAAAGTTCATCTAACAAGGAAGTAAGTACAAATGCACACACTTAAAAAAACAACGTTTAAGTTAGTTGTAATTATTTCGTTATCAAGCTTTAGCCCCAAATTTTTGTGATAAAAAGGGTTGAAAATTATGGCCCAAGAAAATTGTACATGCAAGGAGAAGAACGGAGGACACTTGGGTCCTATGGAAAAGTATTTTTCACTATGAAACAATACCGCAGACAACTTGTTGTGTCCTAGAATACATACAAAGCAAGCAGCATATCTTTTGTAAATGATTTTAGATCCAAATGATCCATGAGTCGTTATTTCAAAAACTTGTGGAAACATTGGCAAGATACAAGATGAGTGCTATGTGAGAGAAACAAATTTCAACTGCGTATGAGTTATTTACCAATTTTAGTTCATTTATGAAATTTTAATGATTTTTGGATTTTTTTCCGAAAATTTTATAATTTTTGTGAAGATTATGTTTGTTGCAATTTTTATTATTTTTAATCGGTTAGAAGAATTTAGAAAATGGAAGATCACCTAAAAGCACGCGTGAATACTTTAGGGTGAAGAAGCAAAGCGTCGGGTATCAATGAGAAGAAATGAGTTGAAAAATAATTATCACGACGCTTAATTAGAAGAACGTAGAATTCAAATATTCCTTAGAATAATTTTTAAAACTTTCCTTGGAAGAAGAACTAAATGATAGGTGACAAGTAATGGCCCAAGGTAGCGAAAATTTTAGTTTAAAATAATTATCTTGTGGGTATAAGATAATGTTAGAATGAGCATGGAGGTCAAAACATGTCCTAGGGGCATCACGGTAAGTGAGAGGAAATCGGGATGTGTAAAAATTACCCTATATACTTGTCCTGTGGGGTAAATCATTACAAATCAATTCATTTTTACAAAGATTGTGTGAAGTTTTACCGTGAGAGACTTGTGAGCTGCGAGAGAGATGGCGAGAGTGCAGAGGTGGACTAAACACATAAAATAGGTTCGGTGAGTACATACGGGTATTTTTAATGCAAGCACGTGCCTTAGCGATGCACATGCATCATTCAAAGTGCACTTACACATAAGAAAATGGGTACACCCCCACATATGCGTTGGAAAAATAGGTATGCACATGCTACACATACACATCTAGGGGGAATTAGTGGATGTGCACCCACGCACGCAGTGTTATAGTGGACGTGTATGTGCTGCTAGGCGAGGAGTTAGATTAGGTGGGGAAATGGTTAGGGCTGTATGCATTAATATGGGCGTGTATGCATTTAGAGGGAAGAACATGCATCTTAGGCACATAGGTGCCAATGTGGGTGCACATGCATTAGAAGCAATATTTTGCCATTTTTTTGATAAATATAGGATAAATATAGAAGAACGTTGCCTAGAATTTTGTAGAATAAAGTAGGAAGTAGTCATTACAAGAATGAAATAGAAGAATATATATAAAATTAAATCATAACAAGTGTATTGTTATGTTTTTGGAGACTATTTCCCGTCCTACAAACTAGAGAGCGATATGGCCACCTAGCTACTATAAAGGTGAGTTTCAATGAGGAGGACACGGAGATATTGGATATCCTATTATATGTCACTGGATTAGATAATGTTGTTAGGATTCCACCAACTACGTTGGATCATTGTCTCTTCATAGCCTTAGATAAGAAGTGGCATAGTGAGAGCCAGTGTTTTTGGCTCTCGACTCGTGAGATCACTATCACAGCTGGAGGATGTATGGAGGATTTTAGGGGTTCCCATCTAGGGCTAGGTAATTAAGTACATGATTCACCATAATGATATCACAACCTATCTATTTTATCTATTCACAGTTGAGGATATACCTCATCGAGGTATGGCCGTTTGAATGCATTGGTGTATAGAAGACCCGGAGTTAGATCGGTTGATGGTCTACTTAATGGCCCTGTCGCTGGCATTTTACTTATTGACAAGATTGGCGCTACACTCTTGGTTGGTCTCAATGGAGTAGTACATGGATTGGTTGATGGTGAGAGGTATTGTTGGGGCCAGTGTATATTGACACATTTATATTGGGATCTTCACCTTATCACCTACTACTATCAGAAGATGGTAGGCCTAGCTAGATTATTACAGATATGGGCCTAGGACCACATAGCCATTGGCTGTCCCACAAGTGTTTTACAAGTTTTTTCCCCATAGGAGTCGTCTAGGATGGGATAGGTTCCAACCGGAGATGATGTTCGATTGAACATGGGAGATACCTATCATTATCATCAAGAGTTTGATGATCTATAGTAGGCCCAGATGGTATGGAGGCCTTGTAGACACTTTTAGTGGCTAAAGGATGGTGTAGAGCTCTGTGTGGCCATGATTAATCACTTTATGTTTAATATTTGATGCTATATCAAAGTGAGATTTATAGATTTGATAGATTCAAGAGGCAGTTTGGTCTTGTTCAAGATGTGTCGGGCATGACATGTTCTATGCATGTAGAGCTCAAGATGTATTTGATATGGGGCCATAGATCTAGATGGATAGGGTCAAGGCTAACTATGATCATATGGGTCCATTACTATGGGTAGCATGAAGACATGTTATGGATCTCAAGGTGATAACAGAGTATGCCTCGTGGTATCATGGAGTGATACTTTGTCATTTGACCATTCCACGGGTAGCCTAGGATGCAGGAATTTGGCCACCTTCAGAGGGTCCACCGAGTGACAGTGATGAAGAGGATGAGAATGGGGATGATGATGATCCTTTTGATGATTAACATCGTGATGCGGGTGGGGAACATGGTCCTCCACCTTATCGTGCACAGGAATAGGGGATGAGTCCGAGACAAAGACAGTACCTATGGATCCAAATATGTAGTTACCTCTAGTTAGATTCCATATTCCATTATAGTAGGTGCTACCACATATACATCAAGTTCCTCCTCTTTGTGCCCCATGGTAGCATATTGTTAAGCAAGAGGTTCCACGACATGGTCTTCCTCCTAGTCCACCACATGGAGTAGGGGGTGGTGGAGGAAATGGAGAAGAACAATTCTAGTAGATTAGACAGATGATAGTGTAGATGCTATAGGTTATTGGATTATTACAACATGTTGTGGTACAGTCATAGTAGGTATTTTTTGTAGAGATATTAGGCCGGGGTTGATGTTCAGACACTAATAATGGAAAGATATCAAATCATTTCTCAGTGTGTAGATAGTTACCGCAGAGCTATATGAGGCCGATCACATGCCGATCGGGACATGGTAGAGATGGTGCCACCTGGTTTTGTAAAATTCAGCAAATGGCTACTCGATTTCAAAGATTATGATCCTTTTATAGAAGTCACGGGTGTAGGTACAGTTATTCTTGTGCAACGAGATCATGCACAGTGCCTAGGATTAAGCTATAATCACGGCTAGAGATCGATTATCTAAAGTATTGAGATAGGCTCGGGTGGATATGGCACAATTTATAAGATATTATGATGCCTTACTACAGAATCCATGGTAGGTGGGATGACCAAGATTTTGTCGATGTTATGAGGGCTAGCGGTGAGGCCTCCTATTACAAGGCCACATATTATGAGGAAGCCCCTAAGGATCCGAGAGTGACACCATTTGATCGAGATAGATGTGATAAGTTCTATATCTACGTCCCATAGGAACTCTTGATTAGTGAGATCAATGCAACAGCCCACCATCTCATCAGTTG
The DNA here is from genome assembly GCA_018340775.1 of Taxus wallichiana var. yunnanensis. Taxonomy (NCBI): domain Eukaryota; kingdom Viridiplantae; phylum Streptophyta; class Pinopsida; order Cupressales; family Taxaceae; genus Taxus; species Taxus wallichiana. Next base: position 159,520,335 of record CM031235.1, on the reverse strand, counting down.
TAGTGTCCTCCTCTAGGCCATAGGTTAGATAGTTTAGGAGATGGTGAGAGACATGGATGACTCTCTCTATGTATTGTATTTTGATATATGTATGTATATCTGATGTATGCCTCTTGATTAAGGCTTATTTTTTATCAATTATGTATTGATGTATCATTTTTGGATTATGCCTCTTGATGAAGGCTCATTTTGATTCATGCCCTTAATGGTAGATTTTGTATTGACGATGTATATATCTGTGAGACATACATTATATAAATTTATATGGACATTTGATTGTTATACATGTCATGTATTCATATGACTTATAATGATGATTTTATCATGATGTTGTATGATTTCATTTCTTATGTTTTTATCATGATGGATGTTGATGATGTATCACATGTTTTTGATTTATGATATATCCTTAGATGATATCATATGTTTTGTACATGATATGTTTTTAATTTCTAGTGTATGGGATGATACTTATGATATTGGTGGGGGGGGATATATTTTTGATCATGTGTAATCCCTCTTGCCCCATTGATGATATAATATGTGATGATTAGCTTAGTATACATGCTTGATGTAAAACTTAGCATTTTTATTGATATATGATTTATAGATGATGTTAGATGTGATGATATGATAGATGATAGATGTGATAGATGAAAAAATTTGTACAATAAATTTACTAGAAAAACTCAATTTAAAATTAACATAAAACAAATATTCACAAGTATGCAATAAATGAATTCAATGTAATAGTTAAGTAAAACTCATCTTGAGTAAGAAATTGAACTTAATTTTAAACATACAACACAATGCAATGGAAACAAATTTAATGAACATATTAAAAGTACATAAACAAGTATGCAAGATAAAATGAACTAAATGCAATAATTAAGTAACACTCAACCTAAGCAAATGAATTCAATCTAACACATACAACATGGAAATAAAATGCAATCAACACTCTACAAACTGAAAACTAAAAGTAATCAAACTACTACTCTTTTTTTTGTGGGACAACATTTATATTGTAGGATACAGAAAGGAGAGAAGAATGTGGAGTGAAGTACTCTACACACACTTATTTTATTATGAAGAAGTGCGTACAATATATAGGAGAAATAATCAACTACATTCCCCTAAACTGAAGGAGGAAGATTTGGATGAAGGAGAGAGAATAATGGAATACACCTAGAAGGAGAAAATAAAGGGATAAAACAAAACATTCTCTCCTAAAAATATAGACTATTCAACGTATGCTAACATTCCCCCCCTTATTACATTATTCTTGCAAATGTGACCCCTGAAAAATTCAAATTTCACTTTGCCAAGAGATTTAGTGAGAATGTCGGCAACTTGTGCTTCAGTAGGACAGTACTGGAGCTGAATTTGATGGTTCAAGACGTGCTCTCGAATGAAATGGCAGTCAATTTCAATATGCTTTGTTCTGTTCATGAAAGACTAGATTCTACACGAGCTTCAACACACTCTGATTGTCACAATAGAGAATAGGTGACTATTTTTAGGAATTCCTAGGTCATCCAAAATGTGACGTATCCATATCACTTCACACACAACTCCTCGTGCGGCATGATATTCTACCTCTGTGGATGAGATAGAAACAACATTCTACTTCTTTCTTATCCATGAGATAGGTCCAGATCGAGATGAAATATGTATCCTATAGTTGACTTCCTGTCATCAACAGATCTAGCATGTTCTCAGCGTATCCTTGTAAGAATAATTGATCATTCTTCTTATATTCCAGACCATAATTAGTTGTTCCTTGGACATATCTCAAAACATGCTTTTCTACATTCCAATGACATTTCTTTGGCTCTTGCATGAACTTGGAAAGATAGAATGACAAAGATAGCAGAGATCTGGTCTGGTATATGTCAAATAGATGAGCCCTCCAACAAATTACCTGTAGAGAGTAGAATCTACTTGAGGTGAGTTTTGGAATCTTGAAAGTTGCAATCCTTTTCTCGTGGAAGTGGATATAGGTTTACAATGACATTCTATAATTTTCCAAGAGTGTCTTGGCGTACTTTGTCGGGAGACAAAAATGTGATGTTCCTTTTTCCATATCTCCAAGCCAAGACAAGAATGTAGTATCCCCAAATCTATCATGTTGAAGGTTCTTTTGAGATCATTCTTTACAATATCAACCTAATCTTCTGAACTGCCAGTGATCACAAGATCATCTACATATACAACTAGAATGAAAATTTCTTTCCCTACCTTCTTTATATACAAATTCAAATATGAGGGGCTATGAGTGAACCCATGCTGCAAAGGTGATCATTGATCTTGATATACCATGCCCTGGGAGCTTGTTTCAGTCCGTAAAGTGATTTGATGAGATGACATACCTTCTTAGGCTGCTCTTCATCAACAAATCCTTCAGGTTGGGTCATGTATACTTCTTCTTTTAGATCACCATTTAGGAAAGCACTCTTGACGTCCATCTGCTGAAGTCTCCATCCTTTCTGTGTTGTAAGTGCACAAACTACTCTGATGGTCTTCATCTTCACAACAGTGCAAAGGTTTATTCATATTCGATGCCTTCTTGCTAAGCATATCATTTTGCTAGAATTCATGCTTTATGTTTGTCAATGGATCCATCTGTCTTATATTTTGTCTTGAAAACCCATTTGCAGCCTATGAGTTTCTTTCCTGTAGGCAAATCAATAAGTTCCCATGTCCAATTTTTCATGAGCGAGTCATATTTTGTATCCATCACTTCTTTCCACTTAGTTTGACTAAGTGCTTCATGAACATTATCTTTCTCGAGAGCTATTCATCGGTGAAATCATGAGTGTAATGTTTACCTCATTTCTTGTTTGACTCCTTGTTTTGATTCTAGATGATGTATCTGGGATTTGTTGCAAATGTGAGTCCTTGATAGTGCTTTGTACCCACTTTAGATGAGAACTTGGATGCTTTTGAGAAGAACTATGTCATTTCCATGTGGATTGATGTGGAGTCACATTCTCTAGTTCTCCAAGGTCAACAAATAGTTCTCCTGGTAGCATTTCTTTTCTCTGAGTAGTCTCCTTTGGCTCATCATCTGATTCAGAGACTAATCGGTGGGATATGGTCGGAAGTGGATCCTCTGTTGATACTATTGATTCAAAGGATGACTTGTCACAAACCACATCCTAACTCTCATATATTTTCTTTGTCTCAGGATCCATGAGACGATACACCTTCGAGGTAGTAATCAGTAGCAAGAAGGATACACATGAGTGTTTTTGGCTCTACCTTCTTTCTCTTCGAGTGGGACATGCATGTATCTTTGTGTAACCAAATACTTGCAAATGAGAAATTAATGGCTTTCTACCACTCCATACATCTTCTCGGCGTCTTATTCTCGTAGAATATTTTTCAATGCCCTGTTGAGAAGATATACAGTCATTTGTACTACTTCAGCCCAATAGTGTTCTCCTATCTTTGTAGTTGATAGCATGCAACGAGCCATCTCCATCACTTTGTGTAATTGTGACACTCAACAATGTCATTTTACTAGGGCGTGTAGGGAGTAGTCAAGTGCTGCTTAATGCCGTGTTGGTTCAAGAATGCCAAGAACTTATTTGATGTGAATTCCCCCTCCTCGATTTCAGCGGAGTAGAAGAAGTGGTTTTCCAAACTCTGTGACAACACGATGATAGAAGTTCTACAAGTGTTGAAGAGCCTCACTTTTCTTCTTTAGGAAATATACCCACATCTTGCGAGAGTGGTCATCCACGAAAAGTTGAAAGTACTTATATCCTGAAAATGAAGTAGGAAATGGGCCATTCAGATCGGTATGAACTACCTCCAGACACTTCTTAGCATGGAAGGTTCTCACTTGAAATGGATCTCTATGTTGTTTTCCTACAAGACACTGCCCTACGAGAAAATAGGCAAGGAACTAAACAATTTGTGTAGTCGAAGGACCATTGCTTTTGAACTCATCGGTGTAATAAAATGACTGACAAGTGTCCATATCTAAAATGACATAGGTCGATTGATTCTATTGTTGAAGTAGATAAAGCTACTTCATAAGATGAAACAAGATATCTAAAGGAAGTAACTTATCTTTTACAAAAGATTTAGCAAGAATTGTACCTTGTCGGGAGATTAATCATAATTTAATGCCATTTTGCACAATAAATTCTACTTTAAAGTGATAATTCAAGAGCTAAGTAACTAACAAGAGGTTACTAGTCAAGCCAGGAACATATAGTACCTTTGTAAGTGTACATTTTCATGGTCCCAGAGGAATGGTGACATTCCCTATTCCTTCTGCAATGTACTCTTTGTCATCCACTATCCGAACTCAATCTCTAGTTGGTTCTTCATGTAGTGAATCAAACAACTTCTTATCACTTGACATATGCTTGCTTGCACTAGATTCTATCAGCCTAGACTTTCTTTGTGGGATGAGAAGTTTGAGAGACGAGTACAAGATTCTTACTACAATGGGATCCTTTTGATGTCTCCTCATTAGAGTCATCATCTTCTTATTGGGCTGCGAGATGTCCCTTGTGCTTTCTCTAGCGGGGACGTCGTTTGGAATTTTGAAAATCTTCACGCCGGATGTGCTTGTATGGCTTGAAGACCCCTGTTTCAAGCTATTGTGCCAGCAGTGATTAGTGTCATGAGTATTGGTTTTGTAAATGTGACACCATCTCTTTGACTTTTGATCTTTCTGTTGTTGTTTGGGTTACGCTAGATTTGGCTTCTCTAGGGGACCTTTCCAGAGTCTTCTGGCCATGGTAAATCTTTGAGAACAAGGCTTTGTCCTAAGACTCCTCATGTGATGAAGTGATGGCCTCTTCCTGCTACAAAAATTCACAATCTCTTTGAATGTCACTGTTTGTTTAGACACATTCAGTGTCATAACGAACACTCAAAATTGAGAAGGGAGTGCTCTCAGATGATTGTCACAAGAAGTTTATCGTTTCACCATTTTATTGATCGCTAATAACTCCAATCTCATCTCAACCATGTGACACAATATTTCCTCCACTTTCTCATCTGTCCCTATAGAGAGGGTGTTCAACTTCGACTAAAGATGAAGTATCTTTGTCTGATTTTTCACTTCATAAATGGTTGCCAACTTGTCCCAGGCCTCCTTGGGTTTCTCTACATTCCTAACATATAGTTACACATCATCACTGATACTGAGCATTATCAGCATCAAGGATTTATCACTAGCCATTTCATATTTTATTAATTCATCGGGGGCTATGGGAGTAGACACAGACCCTATGAAAATTCCCCATAATCCTTAAAACTAAAGGATTGTCTTCATTTTTGTCTACCAGGCTGCAAAATTGGACCCTTTGAGCAACTGAGTGTCGGACAGAAGTAACTTTGGAGCAGAAATCATAATAAAATAAAATATTTATTTATTTGAAGAGTTATTACAATTTTGACTCACTAACAAGAATTACTTGCTCGTATCATGGCGATATTCGCATGCTATGAGATGGTGATGCTTTATAGGGTGTTCTTCTTCGTCATCATAATCAACATTGTACCCAAACCCGACTTCTAATTCTTCCTGTACTCACTTTTCTTGGCAGTTGACATTGAAAATAAAGTATTCAAGAAGTCCTTCTTGAACTAGCTTGTCGAATGCAAGATTGCCAGTATTCGAAGCTTGTTTAGCAAAGAAAAGTAGAACCCAGAGCTCTCAGGAGCTTCTTCATGATGTTATCTAGTTGGCAAGATGATATTCTGGCTTTTAGCTATGGCGACCATGTTATTGACACTCTCAATCGAGTTGTCTACACTCGACATTCGGTGAAGTGTTGAAGTATCTCCAAGTTTCTTCTCCTCGTGTTGTTCTACTTTTTCACGTAGGTAGTTGGTTTGTTCCTCCATGTAGCAGCAAGTGACACACTCCAAACTTTATTTGGATGCAAGTCTTCACGTAATTAAATGCAAGCTACTCCTCTCCAATTCTTTCACTCAGCAGGAGCTTCTAACAACACGCAACATGCAGGTGAAATTTGAATAGTTTGCAGGAAGATGGAATTTTTACCACGTCCTTTGTCCATGCACCTCCATTTTTCCACGCTAATATTTTGATGAAATCCCACACATAATTTGAAGAACTCCACACATAGTAGGAGAGAAATAATTCCATGCAGCAATCTTCCCTTTGGACTGTGAATAATTCCAATGCGAAAAAAATATATCTTCAGATTTCCATGTTTTAAACAAAAAAAATGTTTTTTTTCTTACGCAGTTTGTATTTTTCACGCATGTAGGATTCTCTTTGTTGTAGGCCATAGAAGAGGAATAGATTCATGTTTTGTTCTTCCTCACGAGTCACTGTACCCTGTTTCCATGCAGGAGCCTTTGCATCCAAGCAACAGGTGGATAGATATTGTGTTTCAATGCGAACACAAGAAAAAATGTGCGTAAGAAAGAACAAAAATTTTAAAATGTCCACGTTTTAAAAACAAATTTTTTTTCTCTTGTCTTATGCACAAACATGTTTTTTTTTCTTTGTTTCCATGCATAGATCTCTAGCTTGCTGATGGAATAGTCCTTCCTCCACTCAGGCTCCTTGCAAATTGAAGATTACTTCCACGCACAGGTAGAGATCAAAAATGCTCTGATACCAAACTGTAGGATACAGAAAGGAGAGAAGAATGTGGAGTGAAGTACTCTACACACACTTATTTTATTATGAAGAAGTGTGTACAATATATAGGAGAAATAATCAACTACAATCGCCTAAACTAAAGCGTGGGGAAGATTAGGATGAAGGAGAGAGAATAATGGAATACGCCTAGAAGGAGAAAATAAAGGGATAAAACAGAACATTCTCTCCTAAAAACATAGACTATTCAACGTATGCTAATAGATATATTTTCTTTTTTTTTTGGTTTCCTCTAGACATTGTTATTTTTTTTTGTGTAGTGTCATCCATTAGAGCAGATTTTGAATGTTTAGGTTTTTGCAACATTATGTGACTCTTTTTGTGATTTCTAAGGTTTGTTTGGAAATAAATGTATAGTTACAAAGAAGAATGGTTTCCCCTAGTGTGATGTGAGAATATATAAAATCATATTTCCATGTGCATCTGTGCAAGAAGGTTAGATGTGAAGGTTCCCTCAAAGTGAGATGGGAATATACAAGGGTGATTCCTTCATGTAGATACAAGAACAGATGGACCAACTCACGAATTTTACAAGATAGGTTCAATAGGATTCTTAGATCCGAGAGAGGATCTAATCCTAGATAGAAGCAATAATTACCCTAAACCATACTTAGCAACCAAAACATATGGCCCTATCTAGATGGCTTCAAAATTTCCTTTTTTGCCACTTTGTCTTTAACAAAGTGTTTTTCTAATTGTCTTTGAACACGAGAATACCTACGTTAAGCTCATGAGGAATTATCCATTTTTTGTATCCCAATGATACCTCATTCTAATAAACCTTTAGGTGATTGATAACTCTCATACGCTTTTAATCAAGTAGCTCTAATTGTGCCAATTGAGGAACCTTGAAGTCTTCGTATTTATCCGAGAAAGTACTAAAGAGATATTCTCAGAGAGGGAAGCTCAATTTCCAAGGGTATGATGTATTTAGTGTCATAGACTAATTAATATGGAGTTTGCACCATTATGGGTGTGGATGGATGTCCGATAGGCCTAGAGGGTGGGATGAATATGGAGGTGCCAATTACGACCTATTTTACTAACCATTTTCTCCATGATTCGAACAAGGGTTTTATTGGTGGCCTCTGCTTGTCCATTACCTTGAGGGTAATAGGGGGTGGACCACTTGAGTTGGATTTGGAAGTGTTGGCATAATATTTTAACCGTTTTGTTCTTGAAGGATTTACCATTATTTGTAACAATGGCGGAGGGGATGCCATAACGGTAGATGAGATGATTCATTATGAATTTTGAAAGTTGTGCAATGGTTAAATAAGTGAGAGGTATAACCTCTACTAATTCATTAAATCAATCAGCCATTGTGATAATGTGGGTATGACCATCTAAAGAAGTAGGAGTGAGCTTCCCTATGAGATCAAGTCCCCATTTACAAAACGGCTAAGTAATTATCATAGGATGAAAAGCCTATCTTTTGGCACATGTATCAAGTTGCCATATTTTAGACATGATTCGAGACTTCTTGAAAATATTTCAACAATTTGGTTCCGTGGTAGGCCAATAATAGCCCACTCTTAATATTGTCATAGCTAGCACCTAACGCTAGTATGTGCTCCATGAATTCCATTATGCGGTTCTTTAATAGCGTGACTCGACTCGGTAACATCCAAATAACGTAGGAGATTCTCGTTGTAGCCATGAAAATGGAGGGTTCCTCTTAGGAGGGTATAATGAGATATACGACGGATAAAGGGTTTTCTGTTGGTATAGTTCTTGGTGGAGGGAAATATTCCATATTGTAGATAATTAAATATGGAATCATACCAAGGTGAGAAAGGACCAACAACTTCACATGCCAAAAAAATATTGTGTTCTGTCATATGTGGGAGCTTGTAAGTGATGTAAAAGAATGGCCTTTCATTTTCTGAGGCAAAACGCATAATAGAGATCAAATAGTAGCCATGGCATCTACGGATCAATTGTGTGATCTTGGCCTTTGCTCAAAGACAATCTGCACAAAGTATTCCTTCAAGGTCTCCACCATTTTCTTTTATGGAACAATTTTTTCATATTTGACCTTATATTCATCATTAACTTATTTAATGATTAGTTGGGAGTCACCAATGACTCATAGCTATCAAATATTCTAGGTGATATCTAACTTAAGGCTAGTGATAAACACCTCATACTCTACAATGTTTTTATACATGATTCCAAATGTAATGCTTTGGTAGAATAACATCTCTGTGGGAGTGATGAGAACCACACTTACTCTTGATATGTGAAATGTGAATGACCTGTCAAAGTAGACATGCCACATGAAGTATTCCTCGATATACATCATAGACACATCTAGAAGATCTAGGCACAATGGTTCCATTCCCTGGTAGGGGATATTTAGCTAACTAATCTCCCGATACCTATCATTTTAGAGATTTCTTGTTAACAAACTCAATGTCAAATTCACTAAGAAGAATGATCCAATTAGCCATTCATCCTATAAGGGTGGGTTTGGATAAGAGGTACTTGAGAGGGTCAAATTTGGATATTAATTTTGTTTTGTTGTAAGGGATGGAAAGGTGAAGTTTCTTGAAAGTAAATACCAATGCTAGGCGGGGTTTTCAATTTGGTGATAATTCAACTCGTAGGCAATTAAGGTGTGGTTGAGGTAATAAACCACCCTTTCTTTGTGGTCAAGGTCATATTGGGAAAGCAATGCACCAATAGAAAAATGAGTGGCTGAAATATATAGCAGGAGAGGTTCACCTAGGGTAGGAAACATGAGAACAAGTGGGTTGATTATATATTTCTTAAGAAATTCAAGCACCTTCGACAATATGGCCCCATTGAAGGTAATATCTCTTTTGAGTAGATGTGTAAAGGGGTGGTATTTATCTCACCATTTGTGAAATAAATCAATGAATTGCCGAATTTTTCTTGTAGACTTATGATATGTTTCAGGGTTTGTAGGTGGATACATATTTGTGATAGTTATAACCTTAGTGGGATCTACCTCTATCCCTCTCTATGAAACAATGAAACCCAGTATATTTCTTGATAATATGTCGAAGATACACTTTCTAGGATTCAAATGAACTTTATAATCTCGCAGATACTAGAACATACCTCTCATCACTTTAGGGTGATCTCTGCTGGTTTTATAATTTCCTAAGATATCATTGATGTAATATTCCATGATTTCATTCATCATGTCATAGAGGATGGCCATCATTTCATGTTGATATATAGCCCCGAAATTATTGATTCCGAAAGGGATGACCTTATAGAAAAATGTCCGCTAGGGAGTGTTGAAAGCAGTCTTTTGTTGATCTTCCTCCACAATATGGATTTTGATATATCCTTAAAAACCATTCATTAAGGATAACATTTCATAACCGACAGTTAATTCGATGATTATGTAGATGTTAGGAAAAGGGAAGTCATATTTGGGACATGATTTGTTGATGTCATGGAATTCAGTGCATATTATGATTTTGAATAGCTTCTTTTAAACTGGGACTATATTGGATATCCTATCTGAACAGTCGATGGGTTTGATAAAGTCTTATGCTAATAGCTTTTCTAATTTTTCTTTAACAAGTAATGTAATCTTTAGATGCATCTTTCTTAACTTCTTCTTGATGGGTTTGGCATCTAGGTGCACAAAAAGGTTGTGGATGACCAATTTTGGGTATTGTTATCTCTCAAAATTACACCTGGTTGAGAGATGATAGCAAGGGTTCTAAGCTTGCTTGATCTCTCACTTTCGTAGATACAATGGAAACACCTCAGGTCGTGGGTATACCTATTATTGAGGTGAGTCTCCGATATCAAGGCGGTTCCTTATTGATGTATCCTAAACTAATTTTTGGGGTTTTGAGGGTAAAAAAAAATTGGTGAAATTGAAATGGGTGATACACCAAACTTATTGAGGGATTTGACTGAGTATATGCACAATAAAATTGAGAATGAATTTTAGATGCATGAACCAATGGTTTTCAATAGAATATTAAGGCAAAACACTTATGTATTGAGGGATAAATCATAACAACACAACAAGATAAACATGCACACTAAGACTATGTAGAAAATACTAGATTTGCAAAGTAAGGTAAGATGATTAATCGGGAGTTAACATTCATAAGAAATAATCGAAATATACACACAGTGAAAATAATTGGAAAGGTCAAAACTAATTCTCATTCAAGGAAAAACGTGAGAAATATGCTTCAACACTCCTATGTCCAAAAATTCCTCCTTGTACCTTACGATTGCACACAATATATAACAATAATAATTCACACAAACCCTACTCAAAAATACTACAGTCTTTACTCAACCCATGAATGCTAATTTTACCCCTTTATCATGAATAAATAAATGAATAAAATTAGACATGTTGATTACAATGAGACATTAATAGCCTTTGTTACAAAAATACATTTAGTCAAAGTGTAGTTGACTATTCTATTTTTAATACAATTAATATGCTTGGGTGAATATTTTGGCTAATATTAGCCACTTGCTTGTTGTGCAAGTCTTCTCCAATGTAAGTGCATGATATTTTTCTTCTTGTACATGATGTGACACTTGTGTTCTTTATCCTCTTGCATGGGTGTTCTATCTTTATCTACGATATTTCCTCTTGTGAAGGAATGCAAAAATTACATTTTGTGTAAATAAGTCCTTTAACGTTTCAAGAATTAGTAGAAATTATCCTTCCATGTGTGGGGACCACACTGTAAGCATGTGCAAGGAGATAATATCCTCATTTGTAGAAAAACGTAATTATGAAAGGTATATTCTTCCCTATCATGGCATCTTTGTACTTGGCATAATAACCTCCTACTGGTGGAGACCACTTATGGGAACATGTGCACATGATATAAATAACATTCTTCTTTATTTTCCCTCGTGACTTGGTACGAGGTTCCTTGGTGAGATTAAGGTATGTATACAAATAATAAGGTAATTATTTACCCCTCTCTAACCTTGGCACTTAGCAAATGTTTCTTGACCATACACACTTGGCCACCTTTGGATTTAATTCTTATCATTGTATAGTTGGAATGCCATCTTTGACTCATCATTGCACATATTATTTTTTGGGCTCCTTGAATAGTTTGGAATCAATTATTTCAGACCTTAGAAAGGTCAATGCAAATAATGTTTGGCCACCCTTGAATTTGCTTTACTGTGGCAATAATATTAATTGTTGGTTTACTATAGTAACAAATTAATATTGAAAACGTTTTACAAAGTCTATGCAATGATGATTTAAATGGGAATTTTTACCGCTCAAATGATGGCTCGATCCTTTCAATGATTATGTTGGTGGTGTTGATTTAACTCTAAGTTTGCATAAAGGAAACTTATCGTGATCATTGGTCACTTTACTTGATTGATCTCCATCCTTCATTTGGTTTGTGATGACATTTAAATCATCATAGCCTTGATCAAATCTAAGCCTTTGATTTTTTGTACGAGTTGATCTCCATCGTCGCTCTAGTATTTGGTTTGTGAATACTTTATAGTTGTTGATTTTTGTACCATTCATCTGGATCCATTGATTCCTTAAAATTAAATTTGGTTGTGCTTTTAAATGGTAGTTGTTTGATGTCTGCTATTTAGATCTAAATTGTTGATTACTAATTCATTCGGGTTAGGTTTCTGGAGTTTTGGTTAGTAAAACACAATCCAAACTTGGTCATTTTCATTTTCATTCTCATTTCGAGTGGTGAAGTTTTGTTAGATTTTTTTCTTTGTGGCCATTATTTGCTTCCTTGAGCTAAAAAATGAGTGATTTAGGAATCTATGTTGCTTTATAAGTGCATACTTGGATTCATTGCCATCATTTTGAACCTCTAACTATTATTTTTGAAGAAATTGATTGTATTTTGTCTGTTTGAGCCCCGAAAAAGCTAATACTTTGCAAATTCTTTGTATTCTTGACTTGCACTCATTTGCGGTAAATTTCATTTCAGATCTATCAATGTTTAGATTTTCATTACACTTTTGTCCTTACTTGGAGCTCACTCTTGATTTGTTTGGGTTCACCATGAGTTTGGAACTAGTCCTTATCTATTGGCCTCCACTAGTGTGCACTAAACTCGAATCCTATGTTTATGCATGGGATGAATTTGTATTACTGAGTTCATACATTGGTGGGTTCAATTTTTTGTGCATTGAACCACTTTGTTGCCATGAAATGAAGGTAAACACTACTTATGTCTCCTTCGTGACGGTTACTTAGGCAATTATTTGATTCCTTGAGCTGGAATTTGTGTCTTCTATAGTATTTATGTTGAGTCTTGTGAGTGTATCTCTGAATTTTCTTCCATTTTTGTCCTTTTCAAGTTTCTTGTGAAGGCTTGCATATTTGACACTTTTAACCTCTATTAGCATGTGACTCCTGGTCATTGCTTAGTAAGAAGGTGAGGTCGTGGTTTCAACATTACATTAAGCGATGAAAATGTTTTCTCTTGAGTTTTTAACTTTGTATTTTTGATAAAATACAAACCCTTATGGGTCCTTGGTTTCTTATTTTGTTATCCTCTTTATGAGCTCGAGTTAGAGTGTCGTGTTCTTGTTTCCTTTTGTGCTATGAATATCATGAAATCTTGAGGGTTTCAAGGATTTTAGCATTAAAATGGTTAGTTTCCTTGGATTTTTTTATAAATAAACTCTTGAAAACTCTAAATGTCATTTGAAAATGGAATTTTCCTTTTTGGGGTTATCATACTTTTCACTATTTCATTCTGCGTTTGTATGTATTTGTTCCAATTCACTGTATGAACTACCCTCTTTGAAGGACCACTATTAATTGGCAATGAAGTCTTCTTTTTCCTATGCTCTCATACGTGTGTGTACACCTTTTCCGTAATGATTGGAATTTTAGTTTTGATTCCATTCATTGTTGAAGCTTTGGATGAAGGGTTTTGTGATTTATATCGGTTTCCCTCTTATTTGTTGTAACACAACTCTTTTGTTAAAAATGTACTTCATACTCTCTGTTTACGAGCATGTGATCTTTACATGCCACTAGCTTTTTCCAATGAGTTTTGTTTGTGATTTTATTCAAACTATTCTAGGTCTAACTTAACACTGTAGACATTCTGAAGTTTTGACTGGTAAAATGTGTGTTGAAACTAAAAAGGCTTAAATCTTCCTTCCTTTCAAAGTTACAAGTTGGAGCTCTTATCATGAAATGTATGCTTATGATTAATTTTGTAACCATTTCTTAAAAGTGTCATTCGGAGACCGATTTACAGGAAAACTCTTTATCACTACTAGAAGTATTAAGACCGTGTAATATAGAATTGCTATCGAGAAAGAGTCTTTATTCTATGATAATGAGAATCTCATTTACCATTTTTAGATTCAATCACGGATTACGCTTTGCTATTAAAATATGTTTTGTAGCTTTTCCTTCTTTATAAAACATGTTGCTCCCATTCACCCTATGACTATTGTTGATCGATTTGATCAAAATCATGTAAATTGCATTATTTTGAAGACTTAGTTTGAAGTATGATAAATAAAATTCCATGCTAAAAGGATTTGACTTGATAATTAAAAAATAGGTAGATACTTGGGTTGTTACAAGCCTAAACCTTCTAGAAAAGTGGATTTTAGACTCATAAAAGTTTGCAATACTTTAAGATAAGGAAAATTTTCATTTGTTCCTTAATCATTATTTTACTTTCTAAAGCTACGAAGTAATGTTTTGCAAACTTTTGTTTGGCGTAATTTATTCTGTACTACTGTTTGGAGATCTACAACTTGATCACTTTCAGTTTGAAGTACCTGTAATATTTTATTTTATATAAACTTTCATGAATGTGTACATTTATGATTCATTTGTACTTGAACATCTGTTTGATTTTATTCTTATCATGTTGAGATACCCTCGATTCGTTTCAAACATAGTGAAATTGTTTCTTGTAATGAAAGGATTTTGTAAGATGAACTTGTTCATTCTATTTTGTACGACAACTCTTATTCTTTGTTCTTCCTTAATTTTCTTTTATGTTTATTTCCATTGCACTTGAATTTTGATTTTAAAATAAATTGTGCTCGCATGCTTTGAGAACCTTCCGATTTTACTTTTTGTTTAACACTTGTTAGAAACTTGATAGTTTAAAGCTCTTGTCATTCTAAAATTCTCAAATGTACCTTATAGCTCTTGAAAGGTTGTTCTTATTTGAGTTGGAAACTCTTGTTGCTTCACATTATGAGATGTGCATTAGATCTTGTAATCGTGTATCCTTCTTGGAACTTTTTATGCATTAATGAAGTCAAAGCTGTAATGATGTATCTTACCTTTTGATAATGTTGCTATGAAGATCATTAGAACTTGGTATTTGAAAATTGTTCTATACTTTATGAAACACTTCTTTATTCTATCAATCTTCTTGAATCAGTAGCTCTAATCTTCTGAACTTAAAGATGTACTTTAAGAGCTATAATCTATTTATCCTTTTGATTATTCTCCTCAAATATTTGAATGCATGAGTGAGTCTTCTTTTGTAGTCCTTGAATTTTGTTTGGTCATTGAGTGCAATCTATGCTTGATAGTACAAAATTTTAAAACATGCATTGATCTCTTCTATTGCAACTTGTACCTGCACACTTAAGAAAATAGTTAGAAAATAATTAGGATTTTTGGCCTCTCTTATGTTCCATAGTGACTTTATTTCTCTTTCTTTTGTTTCTCATGATTCTTATGAATTCCATGAACTTCTGTAAGATAGTGCCTTCTCAATTCCATGTATGTTATTTGATGTACCTTATGCCTCGATATTAGGAAATCCATTTGCATGAAGTTGGATAGTACATGAGTATAGATTAAACCCTGAGCTCTTGACTGATGTTTTTCCTTTCATTATCAGGTGTATTGTAGCTCTTTGGATGAAAAATAATGGAATGTGGAGTTGGAGCTAGAACAAATGAGACTAGGAGAAAACCCAAGGAAATGATGGGTTTATTCTATACTCTTTTACTTTTAAATTAATGCACATGTAATTCCTACTTCAGAAGTTTATGAGTTACATCCCATGACTTGTGTGGGAAACATTGAATTTCTTCCTAAATAAATGATAATAATTTTTATAATTGAGTTGTATACTTCTTTTTGAATTCATATTTTATGATGGATATTGATTTTATAATGAAATAAACAACTCAATCACATAATTAATAGTATTTAAACATGCAGAAATAATGAGTTTTGATGTACCTATAACTTAATAATGAACTCTTCTCAATTCCATGTAATTGCAACTCTGCTTGCTACTCCTGAATATAACATTTCACCTAAATTGTGATTCACTCCTTCATCAAGGCAATGCATTAGTCCTTTGGGGTTTCTGTGTTTATTTTCTAAAGATGAATGTGAAATGCCAGTCTATGTGAGGTGTTACATTCTATAACATCACACATAGCTACAGATTACATGTAGTTATTCAATCGATGTAACTGTAAACACAATGAAAACTATATGAATCCCCCTAGTTAGGTCCATTTCATCAATGCCTTCCATCAAAAACAAAGTTTTGAGTTTCCTATTTTTGCACGAGTGTAAAAATTGTCAAAAATTCCAAACGGAGCATATTTGCGTATGCACATACAAATATGTCTGCATATTCCTATAGTAATATCACAAAATCTTATTATTCTTATGTTGAGAGTGAAGTTCCCACTTAATCTTTATAGGCTTTACTTATTAACCAATATTAACACTAATTGTTTCTTCAATGAGCATCTTAGATGCATCTTCCATCCATGTAGGATCAGGGGAAGAGTAAGATCAACCTCTATAGGTGGCTCATCATATTTGAATGGGTACACCACTTTTTCCATGATTTCTTCATTTTGTTTGTCCACTAGTGCCTCAAAGAGGTTTTCACTATGGGACTTATGCTTATTTTTCCCACAAGGATTTTCAGAAGTACTTTTTCCCTTGCTTATGATATTTTTATTCAAGCAACCACACATCTTTGCTTCTTCCCCAAAGTATGCATAGGTATCCAGTTTGATAGAGAAACCTTTCTTGTGATCCCCATTTGGAATAGTATCTCGAGTCCCATAAATTCTGCAAATGCCTCATCATTCTCAAAGAAATCGATTGGCACGTGAAGTTGTTGATCCCAATCTATGAGTTTAGGATATACTAGGGTAACTTGATAATTGGCTTGGGAATTGGATCTAGATAAGGTAAAGATAACTAAATTTTTAAATAAGTTAGTGGAGGAAAGATCCTCGTATAGGCCTGCACTAGGAATTTACATCACTGCATCGAATGAGATGAGCTATCTTCACATTGAGAAGATGTAGCGTCTATCTCATAAGGTGGGTCTGTTGATGGTGAATCAAAAACCCCTAAATGTCTGCAACTCGATGGGTTGAGAATCTCAGTGTGATTGCGTAACATGGATCTTTTCTCAAGTGTGGGACATTGCAAATTGGGAAAGCTCTCCGGATGAAGGCCGGTTCCTATTCCTCTATTAAGATGCACACATAAAAATGCAGAGGGTTTACTCAAAACCTAATCTAACTTTCCAAGGAGATAGGGTAAGAAGATGCATAAAAATAAACCTAAAATAACAAAGGTGATGCACCGAGGAATGAAGAACACTGTCTTACCAGTAAACACAAACCATTAAAATGCAATGCAAGATCATGCACAGATAACCAAATTTTAAGTGAAATATCAAGAGGATGCAAATGAACATAGAGAGGGTTGAGAATCATCCATGTACATGCATTATTTACTCCCAAGATTGATACAATACACTACAAAAATGCCAAGAGGCAAATTTGCATTACTGTTTTAGATGGGAGGTTTGAACTCCACAAATTCGCATGCCAAAGAGATGAAAGGAGGGGCAAAACAAGAATGTAAAACCTTTAGAAATAAGCCCCTCCTTAAACTTTATAGGAATAATGAGAGAGGGAAGAGAGAGGAATTCCAAATCTACCCCAACCACCTCCAGATTATATTTAATTCATCTCATTATGATGGTAGGTGAGAACCCTAGCAAACCCAAAAATGGCGGATTGTATTTTGCATTTTTGAAGAAATTTCTCTCACCTAATTAAATATATATACTTGTAGTTAGACATAGGACCTTGTAATCTTTCCAAAAATTCCAACCTTGCGTGAATTTGAGCTCCTTGTGAAAAGTTATGGCCATTTGAATATCTGTGTCAGGGTTTGCTTTCTGTCAGGTTCGGGGTGTCAACGCTCAAAATGTTGCGCCTCCTGAAGGTGCGCCTTGGTACACCCATACTCATGTCAACATAATATTAAGTGTGCCATAGGCACTGAAAATGTGGTGTCGACGTTTTCTGATCTGCGCCTCCAACCTGCGCCAGGGCACAACTTTTTACATGTCGACATTTTCTGATCTGCGCCTCCAACCTGCACCAGGGCACAACTTTTCCCATGTCAATACCTTCTGATCTGCACCTCTAACTGCGCTTGGGACGTAAATTTTTGCATGTCGACACTTTCGATCTGCACCTCTAACTGTGCCGGGGCATAACTTTTCCCATGTCAACACCTTCTAATCTGCGCCTCTAACCTATGCCATGGACACAACTATTCCCATGTGGGAACCTTCTAATCTGTGCCTCTAACTCCGTGCCTGGGTGCAATTTTTTGCATGTTGACATTTTTTGATCTGCGCCTCCAACGTGCACTAGGGGTGGTTGGTGACGTAATAATTGTCGGAGTTTTGAATTTCTTTGATTTCAATATTCTTCTGTTTGTCTATATTTACCCGAGGAGGGATATATATACAATAGGGTCATCATGAGGTTTTATACGAAGGCCATGCTTGTTTGACTTGAAGAAAGGTATAGGAATGGGTTCTAGGCTTATTTTTACATTAATGTCGCATACAAATCGAATATAACCCATGACATACATCATGCGGTGGCCTTTGACATATTATGGAGCTTGATGACATGATGCCATAGTGCCTTCAGGTATCCATCTGGTGGGTGTATCTAACATCTTCTCCTCGGATAAGAGACCACTAGGAATAAATCTCTCAAATGGTTTAGGGCATCTATCCCAAGTGCTCTTGAACTAAAAATATGGTTTACCATGTGTCCTGGGTGACACTGAGAGGTCTAATATTAACAAGGCTTGCTAAAGAGTGAATTGATCATCTAGACCATACTTTCCATATGTTTCCTCCCATGATGTGAAGGGGTTAACCAATGTAGGAAAGTTTTGATTATAGGGAGTGAGTGTATTTGGATATATGCATTCTTTTATGGATTTTATTTTCAATGGGACAACATTATCCATTGAAGGACATTCATATGCTACACAAGAGAAACTATGCAATGGTATTCAATGCGTGAATGATTCTAGATCTCTTGGGTTGGTGATCATATGTCCTCCATGTCATAATTTGATGCACTGATGAAATGTAGATGAAATAACCTACATGGCATGAATCCGTGGGCATCCCAAGAGCATGTTATACGGAAGATCCAAGTCAAAGAAACGTAATTTCTTATCGTGACATGTCTTCCCAACGTCCATCAAAAACACTATAGTTCCTACTTATTCTTGGTCTTCATTGTCATTGGTCATGATGGTAATATATTTAGCACACATATCTGTCTATGAATGGCCTAGCCACTTAACCACTTTAATGTGCAAATATTTAGACCAGACCCACCATCTACAAGAACTCTTTTTATTTTATGATGAGTAATAACCACCTCTATGTATAAGGGTAAGTTGTGCTCAGGGTTATTGCATGGGATTGTATTTTGATCAAAGGAGATATGATCATTGGAATCAAGGTGTGCAACCATCACTTGAAGGTGTGCAAGATCTACATCTGTAGAGACCCCGAACTCTAAAGAATTTTATATAATATATTATTATGAGTAGTGGAAATATTGAGGAGATATAGGATTGAAATTCTTTACGAGGTTTTCTTGATTATTCTATCAAATTTTCTGGCCTTCCTAAGGAATAGGTAAAGGATCTAGTATTACCAAACGATCACGTCGTGTGCCTACACACACACACACACACACACACACACACATAAAGATCCTAATGGTGTTTACCTGTTCATCAGATGAATAGACACAACTTATAAGGGAGTCAAAGGGATTATCATTTTTTTAATAGACATAGTTGGCAATTCTATAATCATTAGAAGCTTTCTCACAATTTAGGTTCTTGTATTTGTTATCCTCATGCTTGGGAAAGGGTTCTTTGAATATACCCATCTTCTTGTTAGGACCTTTTCCTAAGTCGGATGGTGAATCTACTGCAATTTTACCTTCTTCGATGAGGTCTTGTATAAAATTCTGCAATCTTAGGAATCTATCAATCTTGTGTCCTTTGACATGATGAAAATCATAGTATTCATGCTCTTTAAACCAACCTAGTTTAGGTGCATTTATGCATGATAATCTTGTCGTGGTTGGGTGTCACACCATATTTATAGCATCCAAATATTTAAGTATAGCAGATAATGACTCAATTAGAGGTGTAAATGTATGTTTTGTGGGTGCCTTTGGGAAATTTACATGTGAAATCTTTAATAGTGGACCACTTTGTACAACTTGGACTCTTTTAGAGTTTGTGATGTCATTTCCAACGACATGCTTATTCTTATTAAATAAATTTGGTTTTTCTACGGGTTTTGGCTCATGTTTTTCCTTTGTAATAGGTTTGAGCATCCCTTTTACAATGAGAGCCTTCTCAATCTAACTTCCTTTCTCTATAACTTCTTCAAAGTTAGTGCCATAATGCATTGCTAAATGGAAGGTTATTTTTGGGTTCAAGTTGGGGATGAATATGCTTACCATTTATTTTTTTGGAAGGACACAAGGGAAACGAATCGCTAATGCATGTCATCACTGCGAGAAGCATGCGAAGTTCTTATTGAGTGTTTTTAGCATTGCAGAGGTCATTCATGGTAATGTCATTCTCCATATTGAAAGAGAAATGTTACACAAACATTTTAGCTAGTGTAGGCCATGTCATGATTGATCCTTTAGGTATACTGAAAAACCATTCCAAGGCCTATACTCCTAGGTTATGAGGAAATATACATATCAAAAATTTATCGTTGTAAGAGACTTATGGGAAAGCCATGTCGAAGTACTTGACATGATCATGAGGATCACCTTTTCTTTTGTATTTTTAAATTTAGGGATATCAAAGTGTTTTGGGAATGGTTGTCGTAACATGTCCTTATTAAAGGGGTAGGGACATATATCTTTGTATAGATACTTTATGTTGTGTCCTACATTACTCTCTTGTAGAGTGGTAAGCATGTTTTTCATTGATTGCAACTCTTGTTGGATGAGTTTCTCTTTTGTGGGGGATAATGGTCTATTCACTTTAGCAACTTTGAATGTTACATCATCATATGGGTCAATGTGAAATTCACCTAATTTAGTCTTGAGTCTATCCTTATGTGTATTCCTACTTGAGGAACCTAAGGTTGCTAGTTTTTGACTAAGTTTTAATATTTGTCATTGAATGATCTCCTCTTCAATTAGGGGATCATATTTGTCATCAAATCTAGGAGGAGGTGAGTCTTTGCGATCATGTTCAATTTTGAATTTATGTGAAGCCTTAAAGTAAGGTCTTCTCAAACCATCTATTCATTTTAGTGCTTCACTTTCAGTGTTTTTGTTATGCACACCCAAACTTGAAGCATAACTTGGGTTGAAAGGATTGTCTATCTAGATGAGGGATGGTCATAGTGGATCTTCCTCTTCATAGTTGATGGTTTTAAGTATTAATTCACACTCTCATTGTAATCTATCTCCTAATTCAAGGACTCTTGCGAGTACTTGGTCTTTATTGTAGTATAGGATCTCATCAAAGTGAGCTAGATCTAGTTTGTGTTGGCTTTTGGATGAATCAAAATCCTCTCCACTATGGTCAACCAATGGTTTAGTTTCTTTAACCTATGAAAAGAGGGGTCCTAAGTTATGACCATTGAATGGGTATGTTGAACTAAAATGATTTACCTCTAAGTTGCATTCATCTCATTTAGACACCATTTTTGTGATTCTTGGCATCACTAGTCTATGTGACACTAGGTTTTGTTTAAGTGTATCCAAGTTGTAATAAACCTAGGTGTATGTGGTGTGATTTTTTTAGAATCTATTTTGTCTCAAATTGTCCTAAGTACAAAACTATGCAACTACTTTTATACTAGGAACAATCATGTAAACCTATTTAGTAAATCAGTTAATCACTCAAATTGTTTATAGAACACTATACCCTAAGTTATGGTTCCAAAGATAGGTGTAAAAATAGATAGTGACAATACCCTATCACTACCTAGGTCAAGTTCAAATACAAAGAAGACCTAAGTACTAAATTTGTATTAATGTGATCTCTCCACAAGATATACTATGACTAGTTTAGATGCAAACAAAATCTAAGTTTTTGATAATGGAAGTTACAAATGTGAATAGTGTAAGCAAGATCATGACACGTTAACCATGCTTGGGACAAGTGATGTGTTAGTATCAAGATGATTGTTGATGGTGAATCACAAACCCCCGAGTGTCTACAACTCGATGGGTTGAGAATCTCAGTGCGATTGCATAACATGGAGCTTTTACCAAGTGTGGGACCTTGTGAAATTGGAAAAGCTCTTCAAATGAAGGTTGGTTCCTATTCCTCTGTTCGGATGCACACATAAAACTATAGAGGGTTTAATCAAAAACGTAATTTAGCTTGCCAAGGAGACAGGTAATAAGATGCATAAAAATAAACCTAAAATAACAAAGGTGATGCACCGAGGAATGAAGAACATCTGTCTTGCTAATAAACATAAGCCATTAAAATGTAATGTGAGATCATGCACATATAACAAGATCTGCAGTGAAAGATCGGGGGATGAAAATGAACATAGAGAGGGTTGAGAATCATCCACAAACATGCATTATTTTCTCCAAAGATTGATACAATACGCTACAAAATTCCAAGAGGCAAAGATGCATTACTGGTTTTAGATGGGAGGTTTGAACTCCACAAATTCACCCGCCAAAGAGAAGAAGGGAGGGGGAAAACAAGAATATCAAACCTTTATAAAGTATCCCCTCCTTACAATTTATAGGAAGAATGAGAGAGGGAAGAGAGAGGAATTCCAAATCTACCCCAACCACCTCTAGGTTGCATTTAATTTATCTCATTATGGTGGTAGGTGAGAACCCTAGCAGACCCAAGACATGGTGAATTGTATTTTGAATTTTTAAGAACATTTTCTCACCAAATTAAATATATCTAGTTATAGTTGGATAGAGGACCTTGTAAGCTTTCTCGAAAAGTCTAACCTTGCGTGAATCCGAGCTCCCTGTGAAAAGTTATGGCCATTTGAATATCTATGTCAGGGTTTGCTTTCTGTCGGGGTGTTAACACTCAAAATGTTGTGCCTCCTGAAGATGTGCCTCGGTGCATCCATCCTCATGTCAACATACTCCTACACATTCCATAGGTGCTAAAAATTTCATGTCGACATCTTCTGTTGTGTGCCTCTAACCTGCGCCATGGGCATGAATTTTTCCGTGTCGACATCTTCTGCTGTGCACCTCTAACCTGCGCCCAGGCACAAATTTTTGCATGTCGACACCTTCTGCTGTGTGCCTCTAACCTGTGCCATGGGCATGAATTTTTTCATGTCGACACCTTCGCTTTGTGTGCCTCTAACTTGCACCATGGGCGTAAATTTTTCCGTGTCGACATCTTCTGTTGTGTGCCTCTAACCTACGCCATGGGAGCGAATTTTTCGTGTCGACATTTTGTGTTGTGTGCCTCCAACTTGTGCCATGGGCACAAATTTTTTCATGTCAACACCTTCTGCTATGCACCTTTAACCTGCGCCATGGGCATGAATTTTCACGTGTCGACATTTTGTGTTGTGCACCCCCAACCTGCACCTTAGGCACGAATTTTCACATGTCGACACTTTTCTACTTGGATCTCCATATCTTCTATTTTTTCCATATTTACCCGGGGAGGGAGATATATACAACAATTTGGTGACTCAATGGGATCACCTGCCTACTAGGTAGAAGATCAATGGCCTTTTAGCAATCCATTGGGCATGGAGTCATAAGAAATAACATGAAACCAACCGATATCCGATATCGAGCACGATACCGCAATCGCTTCTCGGAGAGCACACTGGGATGTAGAAATTAAACTTGGGAGCAAAAATCTCGTGCCCAAAGCACTTAGGGAAATGAAACCTAACTACAACAAGACAATGTACATCCACACTTAAAGGAATTGAAATCTAGGCTAATATTTACAAGGGTAAACCCTTTTCCTTTTAGTACCAATGTTTAAGGTAGATTCCGTTAACCGGAATCGGGAGTTCTTCTCCATCCAATGTAGACAATTGGAAGGCATTACTACTTTTACATCCCGTGACCATGTAGGGGCCACTCCAAATGGCATCAAACTTGGAATGCTTTCCTAGTTTTGCCCGATCTGCATCCCATTTTAGAACTAGGTCCCCTTCCTAGAAGGTCTTTGCTCTTGCCTTCTTATCAAACCATCTTTTTACTAAGGCCTGATCCTTCTCAATCGTCTGAACTGCATATTCTCTAATTTATTCTAATTCCATCAACTCTGCATACCTGGCCTCCATTGGTTTGAACCGAGATAATTCCAATCGCTTCATGAGCTCCAATGCTTTGGCAATTCTAATGATATAGGCAACACGCCTCTTTCCCATAGACCAACTTGTAGGGAGAATTACTTGTAGACCTCTTTGGCATTATCTTGTTAGCCCATAACGCTGATTTTAGCTTGGTATGTCATGTTCTTTGGTTTTCATCCGATTCCTTCGATGATCCTTAGCAAATTCTTGTTCGTGGACTCGCCTATCCATCACCCGCGGGTAATAATTTGAAGAGGTGCTCAAATAGATTCCATTCTTGACAGCCCATTCTCGTAATCTTGGAACCTATGAATGCCAATGCATTGTCGATATGATAGTGGTGCACACGAACCCTGGTCACTATTCCTTCATAAAATTCTAGTATGTTAGACTCATTTGCCTCTTTGAGCGCTATTGCTTCGGTCCACTAGGTGAAATAGTCCGTTGCCGTGAGAATCCACATGTGGCCTTGGCTTGAGTTTTGGTTGATGACCTGATGAAGTCAAATCCCCATTGCATAAATGGTTCGTCAACCAAAATTAGGTGTAATGGAAGTGCTACTAGTCTTTCTTTTCTTATGAAGAGTGCACATTTCTTACACTTTCTTATCCATGTATAACAGTCACTGAATACCTGTCGGCCAATAATACCCTGCCTTCATTATCTTGAGAGTTGTTACTCATGGGGTGAAATGTCCTCGAAATCTCCATCATGAAAATCTCGTAACACCCTCTCAATATGACCGTCCCAATGCACCTCAATAGAACTCCATTGATGTCTTTTTTAAACAAAACACCATCAACATGCACATATGGAATGGCTTGTAATCTGAAGTATCTCCTCTTTGATTTTCTCATTTCTGGAGGGCATAGGCACGCTGTAGGAAGTTTATCATATTCAAATTCCAACAAGGAGTGGGCACATCATCATTTTCATGTTCTTGACCATCTTGCAGTACAAGACAGTCTCTTTTTCATCACCTGCTTCAACTTGCTGACTCAAAGGTAGTTGTTCACATAGTCATTTTCCATGCACTAGTTCTGTGACCTTGATATTGATGTCATATTCCATGACACGGGTTATCCATCCTGCATGTCTCTCATTCAAATCCTTGTTTAAAAGGAAGTCCTTGACTCCCGCATGAGAGACCAACAATTGGATCTTGTTGTTTGAGACCGTACTTGAATTTATTTAAGGTTCGATCACCTGCAAGGACATGCTTTTCAATGAAAGAGTACCTATTTTTGTATTCCTCCAAGCCTTGAATGAGGAAAGCAACTAGTTTTTCTAATCCTTCTTTGTTTTGTTGTACCAAGATTGCAGAAATTATGTCTCCACCACCAAAGGCATATAATATGAAATCCTTGGAGAAGTATAGATTGACGAGAGTCGGAGCTTGAGATATAGCCTCTTTTATTTCCTCAAAACTTTCATTACCTTCAGATGTCCATTTAAATGCCATGCTCTTCTTTAACATCAGCGTTATTGGATTTACGAGAGCTGTAAAGTTTGGAACAAACCTGCAAACAAAATTGATCCTTCCTAAGAAGCTTTGAAGAGCCTTCTTATGACTTGGAAATGACAACACTCGAATTTCTTCAACTCTTTCGGGTCAATTGCTAACCCCTCCTTTGAAACAATATGGCCTAGAAGTTTTCACTCGTGAGCCAAGAATATGCATTTTTTGGGATTCAATGATACCCCAAATCTTGTACACCTTTGAAATACCGCCTCAAATGAAAGAGGTGATCTGCTACATTTTTGGAGAATACAGTGATGTCATCAAGATATATCAGAACTATTTTATTGATCAACCCCTTGAATGCCATATCCATTTCCCTTTGGAAAGTGGCTTCAGCATTTGATAGCCCAAATGGCATATTCTTATAGGCATAGGTGCCCCATTTGGTGGTGAAAGTTGTCTTGAACCTGGTAATCTTCTTTCTCCATTACTTGATTATACCCCGAGTAGCCATCTATGGGAGAGAATCTCTCGAACTAGATACCACTTGCAATATTTGTTCCATTGAAGGAAGTGGGTAATGGTCTTTGAGAGATACCCTATTGAGGTCTCGAAGTCTACAAACAACCTGATTTCTCCACTCTTATTCCTAACCGTAACCAAGTTTACAACCCAACTTGAGTGCTTGATTGAGAATATAATGCTCGCCCTATTAGCTTGTTTAACTCCTTCATTAGAGGCTCAATGTGAGGATTGATTTGGTCTCTGCTTCGCCCGATGGGCTTAGCACTTTTTGGGTCTAATTCTATGGTATGTTGTGCTAACTTCGAATTGAATCCTCGCAAGTCTTCATAGCTCCAACCGAAGACATCTTGAAATTCTTGGCAAAGCTGTATGAAATCTGATTTCTCTTGCTCGGTGGCGGTTTACCAATTTGAAGTGTTTTGCCTTCCCAAACTGGAATTGGCTCGAATCTTCTCTTGACATGTATGTTAGCCCTTTCCTTACGGAACTAGTCGTTAGGGTTAAAGATAGACTCCAATGTTACTAAACCCTTAGGAAGATTATTTGTCTCTAGCTACACTACTTGATCCCCATATTGCTTTGTTGTAATCTGTCTTAATTCCTAGGTGAGAATTCAGCCTCTTCTTGTAAGAAATTGATGATCGTTGATCATTCTCAAACACACCTGACTTGTGTTATTATCTGGGCGCGGCCTCACAATCACATGGATATGTGGTTGCGTGTTTTCCCTTTTGATGTTTTCAACCACACCAAACATTTCTCTAACTACTGCGAGCCTATCCGCGGCTTCATTTTTTTTCCTGGGTATGGACACGATATTGAAAGCTTTGAAATCCTCAATGAGGTCCCACACCCTGTTCTTATAGTTCTTCAACAGGTCGTTCTTTGTAGCATGTTGTCCCCTAACTTGATTGATGATTAGCTCACTATCTCCGAACACCTGTAAGTTCTTTATGCCCTTTTTCCTAGCCCAATGAAGTCCATGAATCAAGGCCTCATATTCAGCTATGTTGTTTGAATAGGAAAATGGAAATGAAAAGCTGAATAATATTTGATGCCTTGAGGTGAAACAAGCATAGCTCCTCCTCTTGTACCTTGCCTACTCCTTGATACATCAAAAATAAGCGCCATATCTCATTGTCATCCTTATGGTCCGATTTGGTGATGCTAGGAATAAGATGGTTTTCTTCATGTATGTAATAGAATCCTAGCTCGATTCTTCTACTTCTTGGTAGGGATCAAAAGCATGTACCTTGCTTGCCCATTCATCAAGAGTCAAATTTGGGATTCTTCCAACTTTGGTGTCGCGACTTCATCATCGTGCTTGGATAATGTTCTTGATCAAATGCTGAATAGTTGGCATTGATTTGGCTTGGAGTATGAGGCTCAATGTGAAAGTTTGCAATTGGTTCAAATCTGATTGTGACCTTAGTACCATATCTTGTTCTAAACAACATGTGTGACCAGTCAACAGATAAGTAGCCTCCAATTCTAGCTGTGAAATCCCTTGATAAGCAGGGCAAAGATTGGTGGCAAATCTATCACATACACATCTTACAAAATGGTAATGTTGGGGCATGCATGCAAGATAAGATTCAAACCTTTAATCACTCCCACCATTGCTACTGCTATCCCATCCAATTGCACTACCCCTTTAGATATGACTTCATATTGGAGACCCAGCTGATCAGCTATTTGCTTGGGCATGACAGAACTACTTGCCCCAGAATCAATCATGCAATTGTGTACTAGTTTATCCCCAATGATTAATGAAATGTAGAATGGAGGGGGTTTCAAAACTTTACCTTGTTGTCCTCCATGATTCCCTTCAGGCTGAGTAGCATTTGTGAGGACCTTCTCTTGCATATGGACCTGCTGGTTTGAAGTTGACCAATTCTTCATGGCAGCTTGTAGAAGATCTCTTTGTCCTGGGATGGATAAAGATTCCCACATTGAAATGTTCACATGTGTCTTCTTCATTTGATCGATGATGTTGAAAGGGGATGAAACATATCTTTGTTGTCCTTTAGCCTGCACATTCCTTTCTTGCACATGGGCAGCAACAACTAGCATTTGAGTTGGTTTAGAAGGTGATTTGGGCTGTCCTTGCGTGTTTGGAATTGTATTTTGCTTACCAACACCTTGTGGAGTGATGGAAGGCTGTAGATCACTTGGAACCAATGACTTCCCTTCACTAATATTCCTCTTCTTTGATCTTGTGTTAGCTACTACACTCGAGAAATTTTTTGATTCATGCCACAAAAATCCTCAGCTTGCCAATTCACAAGTGTAGTATCATTTGGAGATGTGTTTTCCTTGATATCCCTTGTTGCTAATTTGTTTCTTGACTCACTTCACCCTTTATGCCAGTAGTTGTCACCATCAAGGCTTGGTTCAAAGTACCATTGAAGCACATAGACTGGTTGTGAGGTTCATTACATGGGAAACACCAATCATACTCTTGAGCTATGTTGTTTTGTACTGGCAGTAATGCTTTAGAAGTAGATGCAACATTGGGGCTATAGGGCTGAAATGGTCTATTGGCGGGAGGCCTTACTTGGATTTGATTTTGATTTGCAGCCTGAGATGGTGACCTATTTTGTTGGTATGGGGGCCTAGCCTGGTACTGCGCTTGAGGCTGATACGGTCTAGCACTTTGAGCTTGCTATCTTTTGATAGTCACCAGCTCATTTCCAAGGTTCTGCAATTGTTTCATAACCTCTTGGAGTTCATTTGAAGCACTAGAGGATGAAGTAGAAGTTTCATTTGAACTTTGATTTCTAGGAGTGGGAATAGGAGCCAAAGTGGGTGCTTGACTAGTGCTTGGATTTTCTAAGTTTGGATACAAGGGCATGGGAGGCCTAGGAGCCAGCTTACTAGCTTGAATAAGATAGTTTTTAGCCCTAATGGCAATGCTATAAGAAGCAGGTAAGGTTGTGCCTCCCATAGATTGAATTAACATAGAAATATCAGAATTCAAAACTTTAAGATAATATAGAAAAGCACCTTCATCTGTTGGCCTAATGGCCACTGGAATTATATACCAAGACCTTTGAAATCTGAAGTTAAAGTTAGTTAGCTACTCATTGGGAGCTCTCTTGATAGTTGTTAATTGTTCTAGTAGAGACAAATTGTCTCCCTTTTCCCCAAACTGCTTATGGAGAACTATGCATAACTGATTCCAATTTTGGATAGAACCAGTTCCAAGGCTCCTAAACCATTGCAATGCCTTCCCTTTGAATGAAGATGCCAGCAATTTGACAATGAACATCCATTTAATTTATCTCATGGATTGCACAAATGTTAGCAATGTCTTTGACATGATCACCAGGAGTGGTATGATTTTCTCTAGTGAAAAATAGAATGTTCTTCAATGCTACAATTGGAACTGGATTCTGTGCATTGAGGGCAAGTGGGTTGCTGCCAATGAAGTTGACAAAAGGGTTTTGTTGCACCATTCGATTGGCCTAAGAACTCGGTTGATGTGAGAAAAGTTCTACCGGTGGAGTTGTAGATAAGGTCCGATTAGGTGGAGATGGTGATCTTCGTAGTCCTCTTCCTCTCCTTCCTCTGTGGTGACGGTTGTAAGTGGACAAATAGCCCCTCTTCTCAAGTATCAGACTTGGTTCAAATTCTTCTCATGTACTTGGGCAACCTGCCTTGCTATACCACTAAATTCTATTCCTTGAGTCGCGGATGTGTTAGAGAAGGAACCTCAAAAGGTGGATTCGCCAAGTTACACACCAAACCTGACAATATTAAAAATTGAAATTAAAACTTTGAAGGACCCGGAAGATACAACTCTTCAATTTAGTTATCAGGTATTTTTGTTCATCTACTAATCCCCGAAGGTACAGGCAAAACTTAGGTCATGCAAGGCAACTTACAAAACCTGAAATACACCATGTCGGAACTTGGGACATGCTCAACACCTGGGAAAACCCGAAATACTAAAAACCATGAAATTTTGAAAGTTAAAATCTCAAAAATATAAGAATACCCTTTTGAATATTATCCCCCGATCTATCAACTGGTGAAATTTTGACTTGTTTTGAGCAAGTTAAGCCCTTGAAAATCAATTTCGGAGTTTAGCTTTGGGAGGTGAAAAAAATCCAAAATTATAAAACTTGTAATTCCTAAGTCCAAATTTCTTGAAAATTCCCTCAAATCTTATGGAATGACCTCTTGGTCCCACTAGGTGTGCCAAAAATAATGATGGTGAATCACATAACCCTTGAGTGTCTACAACTCGATGGGTTGAGACTCTCAGTGCGATTGCATAACATGGAGCTTTTCCCATGTCTGGGACCTTGCGAATTTGGAAAAGCTCTCTAGATGAAGGCCGGTTCCTATTCCTCTATTCATATGCACACATAAAACTATAGAGGGTTTAATCAAAACCTAATTTAACTTGCTAAGGAGACAGGGTAAGAAGATGCATAAAAATAAACCTAAACTAACAAAGGTGATGCACCAAGGAATGAAGAACATCTGTCTTACCAATAAACACAAACCATTAAAATGTAATGCCGAGATCATGCCTGAGATAACCGAGATCTACAATCAAAGATCGGGGGATGTAAATGAACATAGAGAGGGTTGAGAATCATCCAGCGACATGCATTATTTGCTCCAAATATTGATACAATACAATATAAAATGCCAAGAGGCAAAGTTGCATTAAAGTTTTAGATGGAATGTTTGAACTCCAAAAATGGTGAATTGTTTTTGCATTTTTGAATAAATTTTCTCACCCAATTAAATATATCTAGTAAGCTTTCCAAATAGTCCAACCTTGCGTGAATCCGAGCTCCTGTGAAAAGTTATGGCCATTTGAATATCTCGCTTCACTTTTGCTTTGTCATCGTGGTGTTAACACTCAAAATGTTGCACCTCCTGAAGATGCACCTCGACGCATCCATCCTCATGTCAACATACTCTTACGTGTGCCATAGGTGCTGAAAATTTCATGTCGACATCTTCTATTTTGCGCCTCTAACCTGTGCCATTGGTGTGAAATTTTTCATGTCGACATCTTCTGCTATGCACCTCTAACCTGCACCATGGGTGTGAATTTTTGCACGTCGACACCTTCTGCTGTGCACCTCTAACCTATGCCATGGGTGCAAATTTTTGCATGTCGACACCTTCTACTGTGCGCCTCTAACCTGTGCCATGGGCACAAATTTTTCCATGTCAACATCTTCTGTTGTGCGCCTCTAACCTGTGCCATGGGCACAAATTTTTCCATGTCGACATTTTTTGTTGTGTGCCTCCAACCTACGCCATGGGTGTGAATTTTTGCATGTCAACACCTTTTTTTTGTGCCTCTAACCTGCGCCATGGGCGCAAATTTTTCCATGTCAACATTTTGTTTTGTGCAACCACATGACTTGCGCCTTAGGCGCGAATTTTCACATGTCAACACTTTTCTACCCGGATCTCCATATCTTCTATTCTTTCCATATTTACCCTAGGAGGGAGATATATACAACAATGATGTTATTGCAATACAAACAATGCAATATCAACACTCTCAAAAGCTTAAACAATGTTAGAATCAAAATTAAGTACAAGTATAGCAAGAAGTTATTAATCACTGAGCAAAGATAATAATACAATAATGAACCTTATACCAAGTTTTCAAAACTTAAAACAACATGTAAGCAACGTCGAGTGTATGACTAAAATACACAAAAGATAACAACTCAAAGGGGAAAAATGATGAAACTAAGCCTAGCTATGAAGACAATCTTGAAATCTAGATCAAGTGGCTATAAAAGATGTAAGAACGTACCCACACACTTTAGATATTTAACATCTCAGCACATAAACATGGATGAGCATAAACGGACAAAAAAGTGGAAAACACAACCTATGATAACACTTATGAGAGGCATGTTATAGGCTTCCCAAAAAAGCCATAGATGTGAAAAAGATAGGGAACCCAGGTTCATGTCCCACTAGACATGCCTTTGAATGTGAACATGAAAAAGTTGCAAAAGCTATGAAATGGGGTAAGAACACTTAAGAAACCCCAAAATCATTAAAAAAACAAATCAATGGACCATCATGATAAGAAATAACAAAGGTTTCATTACTTTACATGCATTAATCTTGAAGTAAATAAGAAAACCTAACATGCCTAGTCATCCACCATTCTTGAAAGCTTTGTAAATGAACATAATAATGATCCTAAGAAATCAATTATGAGAATAGGAGCTCACTATTAATGGCTACAAATCCATCTGATTTTTTTCCATTTATTCAAATCTTGAGTGTGTAATGAAATGGAAAAGAAAATATCTCAATGAACAAATGAAAAGAAACTTTGAATCCTAAAAAATACTAAATTTTATGCTAGAAAGGAGGAAGTGTTCTTAGAAAAGGACTTGGGGTAGTGGGGTATTTATAGTTTTCTATTTCTAAGAATGGGATACTTTTGGTGCATGTGGGACAAATGAATAAGCCAAAAATAACTTTATGACTTAGAAGATGGGTTAAACATGCCTTAGGCTAATTAATTATGATTAGTGAGGAATTAGGAGTCTGAGAGAGTTGTGAGAGAACTACTCAATCCAATGAAATGGATTGATAACCTAGAAGCTAGTAGAAGTGGTCTAGAAGGATATAAGAAGATGGTTTAGCTAACAAGAGGCTATATTATCCCGATTAGTCAGCTATAAGAGGAATGTGACCAAATGGATGCTATAGAAGGAGAGTTAGATAGGCCCAATTAACTACATATCATCAACTCGTGAGGATTAAAATAATTAGTGCAATATTAAGAACAATATTTTTTTCATCAAACTATAGGTGTATATAGCCACAACAAGATCTTGGGGACAAAAGAGAAAACTGGGTGTTGAATATTAAAGATTATGATTTGGAGATAAGGCCACCTGATCTGGTTAAAGGTAATGGGTTATGCAAGGTTGATATCTTAAGATGAGTCTCTCCTAGAAAATTATGAAGAAAAAGAATGTCATTTCTATGAATGCATTAGTAAAAACCTTCCCCATGTAACCTTTGTAAATACTACCAATGAATGGTAAAATGACATTGCTTACTTCCTCACACATGGTGATTGTCCAAAGCATATGTATTACAAGAAATTAAGGACTCTTAAGATCAAATCCACAAGGTATGTGATTTGGAACCATGTATTGAATAACAGAGCCCTTGATGGATGTTCTTAAGGTGTGTTGATAAGGAGCAGCAAGAGCAGTTGCTAAAAGCATATCATTACAAAGCATAGAGTACAAATTTCTCTACCATGGTCAATGTACACAAAATAATATAGGGGAGGTACTACTGGGATGCTCTCTTTCAATATTCTAAGAAATGGGTATATAAGTGTGAGCCTTGCCAACAATTTGTGGAAAGACCACAACTGGCTCCATTTCCTGTCAAACTAGTGGTGATTAAAGAGCCTTTCCAATAATGGGGTCTGGACTTCATCGGTGCTCTTAATCCTCATTCTAGTGTAGGTCATATCTTTGTGCTCACAACAAAAATTACTTCACTAAGTGGGTGGATGCCATACCAATCAAGCAAGCCAATTCGAAATGGTATGTAATTTCATCAAGAAAAATATTATTGTCCATTTTGGCATTCCAAAAATGATAGTTGTTGATAATGACACTTATTTCTATTCCATGGAATTAAATGAGTTATGTTATAGCTACAAAATATCTTTAGCTTTGTGCATCTGACTATTATCCTGGGTAGAATCTAGAAATAATAATCTTGTGACAATTATGACGAATCTTGTAGATTAGAATAAAATAAATTGGCACCTGAAATTATATGATTTATTATGGGATGATCGGATCACTCCAAAAATATCCATTGGTATGTCACCGTTTTAGCTCTTATATGGAATAAATGTAGAAGTTTCAATCACTATAAAGTTACAAACATTGCAACTAATAAAAGTAGTGGAGGATGGTAAATTGTAAGACTCATTGGATAAAAGGATGGTGTTCCTAGAGAAGATATATGAATATAGAGTGTTGGTGGTTGATATGATAAAGGACATGTTATGTTAAAATCACATCACCCCTAGAATTACCATATTTTGATGGGGCATTCGGCATGATTGCATAACATGGAGCTATCTTGAGTGTGGGACATTGTGAAACGAGATAGCTTTCTCTACGGAGAAGGTTGGTTCCTATTCCTAACCTACCTGCCACTAACTACTCCTAATGCAAAAAAAAACTACTGACTAATCTTAATCTAATGCTTCCAACGGGATAAGGAAAGAATATTTGCATGAAATAAACCTACACTATGAGTGGTGATACACCAAGAAAGCAATGTTGATCACTACCCCTAGCTGGAAAAAAATGGAATAGATGAACCTAGAAAGGATGAACCTACACACAAACAAAATTACATCTAATACGTCATTCTTGAATGAGCACAACACACCAAAAACATGTAATATCAACACGAGACATAGTCATATTGCTCCATATGGATACACAAAATACACTACTATAGCGAGAAAGAGGCTTGAAGGTATTACAAATCTTGAGAGGAAGGCTTGAAGCCCCAATAAGAATGGGGTGCGTGAGATGAGATAAAATGACCAACCTTTTGCACAATGCAATGCCTTTACAATTTATTGAGAAAAAAATTATAGGATAGAGAGAGAGAGAGAGGAAATTCAAAATTGCACTCCAATCTCATGAAAAATCCATCATTGTCCTTACAAGAGTGATGGGAAATCCTACAAACCCCATACACCAATGTATATTACTTTTTGGGGAAGAAAGGAAACCCATACCTCATCATTTTTGGTAGGTGAAAAATTTGGAACCATTCCTCTAAAATGGTGGACTGTATTTCCTCTAAAATGGTAGCTGTAGAGGACATCGAAATATTTCCAAAAAGTCTAATTGTGTGCACATCCGAGCTCCTAATAATTTTTTTGGCCATATAAAGATGAGGGTGCCATATCGCAATAAATGTGAGTGGTTGATCTATCTTTTCAGACTCGACCCTACATCGTAGCCTTCAAAATCTAAAATTTTATACTTTTGAGGATTCAAAGCTTTGGGTTTTTATGCTTTGGAGGTCATTGTTACTATTCATTAGAGGGTTTGCTTGAGAGTCCAGAAATGCAAAACCTCCAAAATTTGGACTCGAAATCATATTGTGTGGCATTGTTCATCAGTCAAACCAAAATTTTCTAAAATTATGAAACCTCAAAGTCCAAAATCTGGTCTTCAGGTTTCATATCTTTGTGTTTTGGGGGGTTTTGGTTTCAAGATTTTGGGGGTTTGACTTTAGGGATTTTGGGGCTTTGAGTTTAAGGATTTCGTGGTTTCATGTTTCGGGGTTTTCCGGATTTTCATCCTGTCCGAGTGACACATTTCTCTGAAATCCTAAAATCCCAAATTCCAAAATTTAGACTTTAGGTTTCACACCTTTGTGTCTTCGAGCTCGTAGCACTGTTCACCTACCTAAGCTTGTGAAACCTCCAAGTCCAGCAAAATCCGAACTATGAATTTTGGAGTTCGGGTTTCAGACTTTCTTCTAACTTTTTTGTGCTTCTTTTGGTTGAGTCCCCAAATTTCACTTTGGCCTACCTCCGAATGACCTTACCTCTGAAGTCCAAATTTTGGACTTGATAATTCCTTCATAGCTTGAAGTAGCTCTAAATCCTAATGTCCTTTCCAATGTTCTTGGCTCAATTCACTCGACCCGCTTAATAAATCAAGTCTTCCTTTGTTGCTCACCTCATAACCTCCTATTTTAGAAACCATTGATTTTTCCAAAACCTAGATCCACCTGTGAAGGCCCAGTTCAGATCATGTTTACTCCTTTCTCTTTGTCCATTTCACCTAGGTGCATAAAATGGATAATAGGACCATCGATTGAAAGTACATAATTTTTTTGACAATAACGCAAACAAAAGATATTTTCATATTAGCAATATAGCCCTATTATGGGATGAAAAGAGATAACCAAAAGGAAGCCATGGAAAGTTTGATTCATTGTGGATCGTCCCATTTCAAATACGAGACACATGTAAAGAAAATACTTTCCAACTCTTACCTAGATGACACTCACTTAGAATTGCCTTGTAGTGGGAGTTACCTTAAATTATACAATCAGTTAAAGTGAATTATCCCCCCACATGTACCATAGGTGAATATAGGTTTTTGTGTTCCACTTTGTGTATTTCCTTTCCGTCATTTTTTATTTTTTTTTCTTGTTTTGTGTTCAATAAAGAAGGTTTTATATGTCCACCCTTGTCTTGCAATAACTCCTATAGCCCAATGGATAAGGCACTGGTCTTCTTAGTGTCTTGAGATTTTAGGATTCATGTTTTCCCCATCTTTATTTTATTCAATTAGAGTCAAGTCCCCAAGCTAGAGAAAAAAAAATTCATGATAAATGTATACCATAAAAAAATTGAATTTTTTTCCATAATAATCAAGCGCACACTCAAAAAATGCCCTAAATGCAGTGAACCTTCCCTCCAAAAATTATCTAACTATGTAAAACCCATCAAGGCCACGAGGGACATGCTAATTATATTTTTAAAGTGTTTTTCATGTACAGGTAATCGTGTGGAGAAAATTCATAATCTTATTATGATTCACCTGAAAGGAGTTGCTCGTGGAGGCCTAAAAAGGCCTAGTTTTAGACTTCTTGCACCTATAGAGCACCTCCCGGGGATGTCCCAAGAATATATGATGCCTCTAAGTAGTGTGTGATAGATATATTCAACTATCTAAGGTAGTTTTGGAAGGTTCTGGAAGAAAATCAGTTTTTAGGAACAAGTTGTGTGAAACTCGCATTGTTGGGAATATGGTATAAGGTAATGCACGTCTTGAAAAAGCTAGTCACCTTGTTTGAAGAGTTTTGGGATCCTCATGAAGATTCATAAGCTCATATCCTAGGAATTGGAGAGATAAAAGGTCCTACTTCATGTTGAAATCATCAAGGAAAGATTTTGGGAACATTGAGAGGTGAAAACTTGTCTGACAAAGTGCGACACAAAGGTCCTGGTACAAGTTGTAACTTGTTCGAAGAGTTTTAGGAGTCTCGTGAATATTTGAGAGCCTAACTAAATCTCAAATTAAATTATATTTAATTCTCTTCATGACCCATATGATGTGTTAGTTTTTGGTGATCATAAACTCTTCCTATCACTCAGTCTATCGACACACACCTTGAGGGAAAAGTTAAAATATGGGTAAAATATGATGAATAATTAATTTTTTATGAATTACATATATTATCATTGGATTCATTTTCCCTTTTCTATAAATATTCATATATTGGACGACCTATTTTCATTGAAAATTTCTCCCAAAATGTCAAAAACAAGTTCGCATTGAAATTTCCAATCAGAGAGGCATGTCAACAACCCTTGTTGACGCATGAAAAGAAGAATTTGTTGACGTACGACAAGGAAAAGTTGTTGACGCACAATAAAAAAATTGTTAACCTCAGAAAATCACTTTTTTATGCCTCGAGAACCATCTTTTATAGCCCCAAAACGAATTTGACGCCCTGGAAGGCTCGAGACATGCAACAAAAAGGTACTTCTACGTGTGACAAGGTGTTGATGCATGAAAATGAAGATTATTGATGCAAAAACTAAGGATTATTGATGCATGACAGTGACGATTATTAACATGTGACAGTGAGATGTTTTTCCGTGTGACACAAAAACCTAAGTGACAACAAAAATGAGAGGTGCGATAGGAAAGTGAAATATTATCATGCAACAAGAAGTCAAATGCTGACGTGTGACAGGAGGGTGAAAATTATATTATACGACACAGAAAATGAGGTCATTTTTTCAAGAATAATTTTTATGATCGAGTCCTATTTT
This sequence comes from Taxus wallichiana var. yunnanensis, assembly GCA_018340775.1. Classification (NCBI taxonomy): domain Eukaryota; kingdom Viridiplantae; phylum Streptophyta; class Pinopsida; order Cupressales; family Taxaceae; genus Taxus; species Taxus wallichiana. The sequence goes on along the minus strand of CM031235.1, from coordinate 159,482,194 downwards.
TCAAGTCACAAAGATGATGTCATGCACATAGGTAATTTTTAGCAACATGGAAAACGATGTTGTACGTCAAGAATATTTTGAGCAACCTGGAGATGATGTGATCAAGAGATGTAGGAAGATGAAAGGTCACAGGTGATGAAGGAACACCAAAGGTCACAACAAGAACCTAGAAGGTCAAAAATCATGAGGGAAGGTAAAAGGTCATGTGGGGAGATAAAAGGACAGTCTTCACACTATAAATATGAATGACACCCTCATTTCGAAGGATGGTTAAGGCTTGTTTGATAGATGTTATTATCTTTTTGGAAGTAAGTTCCTCCATTTATTTTTTCCCCCTATCTATTACTTTTATATCTCAATCTCAACTTGTACTCTAGGAGCATTCTAAATTGAGCAATAAGTTACAATAAGACTTTGTGTTTCTTGTTAATTGTTCTTCTTTCTTTGTAAATGGTTTCTTCTGATTGATTGCAAGTGAAATGTTTTGATTTTGATGCAAAAAAATATTCTATGCTTTTTTTGGTTGAAATTATTTTCTTTGTTTCCTTCCCTCTCTCTCCCTCACTACGAAATTTTTGTCTCTTGAATCAATTACCAACAATTTCCACAGTTTTAGGGAAGTATACATGTGTGATCTCGGGCGTTCAGGGACACCCCAAATAGTAGTTTAGATGTTTTCATTTTCTTGTTTTAAATAACTAGAGTTGCCCCATTCAAGTAGAGGGACTCAGTCCCTTGCACCGTTAGTGAGAACTCACTAATACTCCGACTCAAAAAATTATTTCACCAACATTCATACATACTTTCATTACTATACATAGATATCTTTATCTAAACCTACATACATACAATATGTATGAATGAAATTATGTATGTTCTTACATACACATGTACACATACATACATATATATACATGTGTGTGTGTGTGTGCATTTCTTCATGTACATACATATAAATTTATATCAATGCACACACATATGTATAAATTATTTTATGTATGTATGCAAATACATACATATGTACATACACATACTAAAGTATATTTGTAGATGTATATGTGTGTGTGTGTTTATGGTTGTACATACATAAATATTTATATGAATACACACACATATGTATACATTAATTTGTGTATGTATAAAAATATGTATACATATGTACATACTCATAGTTAATTATATATGTACATGTATGTCTATATGTACATACATGTGTTTTACAAACACATACTTACACTATTGTGTATATAAGTACACACACACACACACACACACACACACACACACACACACACACACACACACACACACACACACACACAGAGAAAAGAAATCTATATTTTTATTTACAAGAAATTATAATACAATATTCATGTACATTCATCCTCGTTAGTTCCAAAAAGTAAATGTTTTTGTTTTGTATAACTTTTGTGTGTATGTTTGTTTGTTTGTGTACGTGAATGTACATGTGTAAGTTTGTATGCATATTTATTTGTGTATGTATGTATATGTATACATATACTATGTACTTATACATGTGTTTATATATAAAAATATGTACACACAAACATATATATATATATACATACATGCATACATACATATATTTGTATATATATACACATATACATACGTTATATGTACACATGCACACACACATGCATACACATATCCATGTGTGTGTGTGTGTGTGTGTGTGTGTGTGTGTGTGTGGTTTAATAAAATTAAATCTTAAGCAAAAGAATGGGGTGAATCAAATATATTAGAAAACTTCAATATAACAACTTATAATGATGAGAAAGTACAACTAAGGAGAAGGTAAGAATGACTTAGCTGATATCTAGCTATATCAACTAAGTTTGGGATGGACTCATGGTATAACAAGATGATTTAGAATTGTCTATGATTTGTACGAAAAATATTTATTTGACATTTATTATCAGACAATATCACCCAAAAGAGTCAAATCACCTATGGGTTAGTGTTTCAATTGGGTTCTAGTGTCTAGGTGATGGGTGCAAGTTTTGTTCCTTCATTCTCTAAAAATATCGCCTTCACGTTACTTTTTTGTCCATTCACTTTTCCATTGGTTTCTTCTTTCACACCTATTCCTATAAAAATCCTAGCTACCTACATACGAATCAACCACACATTAGACTAAATAAAATATATGAAAATTCTTTTAAGTTGAAATGATGTTGGTGGTTACCCCAATTTGGATTTCATAGAGTGCTACACTAAATTTCATGCTCTATGTAGTTATTTTATGCGTGGTACAATATGTGTCTGTTGACACTAAGTTGCCCTTGTGCAAGTTGCACCAAGGTAGTAGGATACAACTACTTTTCCCCAAGATAATGTGTTTTATAAAATTTAGAAAAAAATTATTCTTATGGCATCAATAGTGCTACACAAATGCAGTCCTTAAGTTACTCCTCTTTCCCCAACTAGTAAATAGATGAAGTAACCCAATATTTTTGCTTTATGTATAAGTAGGACATGTATATATATCATTCTTTTCGTGAATTTTAACATTAAAAACCCTTAAATCTGACCCAAAGTAATCAATAAAAGTTTAGAAAAGACAAACAAGTGGTGTGCCAGTTTAAAATAAGAACAAAGGAAAAGTGGCATAGAACACATAGTGTGATGATAGTGTCGATTATTATTACCCCTTCTTTGGGTGCTTATGGCGTAAAGCTCCAAAGATGAATTACTAAATGTTCAATTGAGTAACACATTGTGGGATGTCCAAAAGGAAAAATATTATTCAAGAAAAATAGATGATGCAAGAATGGAAAGATAAAAATAATTCAATGTAAAGTAAAGCAGGTGTTATCAATATCAAAAACCCATAAAAACCTATATGTTTTTGAAATTTTTAATTTTTATACCAAAACAATGAGTTTAGGATGGTACCCCCAATTTTAGATAGTAATGTATGTTTTCTCCATCCATGTTGGATGATTTTGTACCTATTAATATTTCATAAATAATTTCTATTTCTTATTCCTAATATCTTCTTTTATGTTCCTCTATATTTTATTTCTAAGAATTTGTTAATGTGTCTAAACTTTATTGATATTCACATGAAAATTCCATGCAATTCCTACTTTTTGGAGGTGAGCGAAATAGTCTATAAATCACTAAACTCAAAATAAATAAGTATGTGGATGTACAATATAGTCATCATTACATCTCGTAAAAGCTAGTTATAGGTGGCCAACATATAAAACTAGGACTTGTAAGATACTACATGATAGAAAACGTGAACAACTAGATATCATAGAGAACAACAATGTACATGTATGCATGCATAAATGCATATGAAAAGTACAACTAGTGGTCGCTCCGAGGGGAGCAAGTTTACGCCGTGTGGTGTAGTGGTTGTTTTTTTGTTGTAATTGTAGTATGTGGCAGTGGAATTTTTTATAAATGTTCTGCATCAAGGTCAGTTATATGTGTGTATGATTAAGATTATGTGTATACATTGAGTGACTCCTAGATATCCCAACATAGCAAGAGGAGTAAAATGCTAAAAAGAAGTAGAAAAGAGGACTTGTTCCAGTTGAAATTTTGTAGATAGAATATGTTGTGGCTTATATTGATTTGTCTGAATCAGGGGGGCATATTTAGGGAGGGGAAAAAGTTAGCATTTTTACAGGCATGTATAGGCAAATTAATCACCTATTTTGAACATAGTAGAGTTGTTTTTTTGGTATTCCAACCTCATTCAACAAAGTGCATTCAGTAACCGGTTTGAGCAAAGTGTTGTGTGGGTCCCTCGAGAGGTGCAAATAACAAGTGGAGCCCTGAAATCATCTAGATTTATGTTTTTTACGTAATAGCCAATACATGAGAGCCAAACCAATTAAATTATGGTTACGAAAAGCTGTTTTTAATTTATAAACTCATGTTATTTTATGTTTTTAATTTTTATTTGATGCTAGTTATGCTTTCATTATTGTGTTTCTTTGTTTCGCAACATAAATCTAATGTAATTTGATTGAATTACTCATTGATGCTTCAAGTTACAATCTACTTTTGTAATCAATTTATGGAGACTAAATCAAATTTTTTTCCAGATTTGTACATACAATTGGGATCATTTGCTATTTAAATATCTATACATAATTGCCCATTTCAGTTCAATGGTATGTAAAACAGATACATGTTGTGATCGTTTCAACAAACAACAGGGGGAAAGATAGACAGATTGCAGATCAACTAAAAGGTGAAAGGAGATATTTTTAACAAAATGACATAAATAGAGATCATGTTAAATCCAGAATTAGTAATCAGAATAAGACAATTCAGTGTTATTTTTTACTGTGGAAAGTGAAGTTGCTTAAAAGACTGCAGTAAGAGGCTTTGGGTCGCATAAATAATTAGAGGGGCAGAGTGGAGTGTTTTTTGTCTGTTACTTTCAGTTGTTATATGTATATGTATAAACATTTGTAATGTAAAGGAAATTCATGTCGAAACTTCCCATGAGTCAACAAAATTCAAAGAATATAGGGCATACATATTTGTTAAGTAAAAAAGCAGTAGTGGAATCAATGACCAGTCACCTTGGAGTTTGGCATACTTATAGCATATTCAATTTATGGTATTTGTTTCTATCAGTTGTATCATTTCAGGATAAATTAAATAGAAATTTGAAGTTTTTGTCTACGCAGTCTAGCAGGAAAAGCTTAAAACGAAGATGAATCAAATCCTTCCGGTAAAGCCACCGTATTTAACCGTAATTAGTGTTGGAAATGAAATGTCTCAACCTTGTTTGGTTTATTCATTTAAGATTTTCCTACAACCATTTCACATTGTCTAGGCTCTAAAAATAGAAATAGGAGTTGTCAAAATATTCTCATATGATAGTATATCATGGAAGGACTATTTTTAGAGATATTATGATAGATTTTATGACATCTGTAAGGGTAAAAGTAGGGGAGAATATTGTGGACGTGGGAGCCTAATTTTAGACCGAAATCTTGCTCTTTAATTCTATCCACCTCATGAGAGGTTTGGCACATGGTTTTGTAAACCATAGATGGTTTCTTGTATAACCGGAGGTCTATAAATTGAAGGCTTGGTGAAGCAATTGGTGTAGTTAGTTTTAATTCTCCTAGATTTGTTTCTGGTGAAACTCCTGTAAGAAACTTGCTCTGCAAGTGTATGTAATCTTGTTATTAGATTTTAAATACATTGAGTGGGATTTTTGTAGTGTGGGGTTTTTTATCCGAAAGGATTTTCCCCATGTATATCTCGGTGTTTGTGTTTTGTTATGAATATGTTTTTGATATTTCAGAATCGTTTTACTATGTTGAAAGTTTTACATAATATCTCTCCTCAAAGATTAGCGTAGGAAGTTGTTCCACTACTTTTAATTTCCTATCAAGTGGTATCGAGCCTTATCACCTTTGGTTTCAATTGTGGGTTGTTGGGGTTTTTGTGCTAGTCGAGTTTGAGTGGGAGATTGTGCGAGAGAATACTTTCTTATCCGGTTCGAGATATTTTTTCAAATGATGAGCACATCCGGGAGGATTGACGTAGAGAAATTTTCTAGCAAAATTTTTGAAATGTGGAAGCTAAAGATAGAAGATCTATCGGTTGATCGAGATCTATGGGATGCGGTGGATGAGAAAGTCTATAGGTCTATGGATCTAGTTTTGGCTGCACAATACGATGTAATGGATAGAAAAGCTAAAGGTATTATTAGACTATGTATTGCAGATTCTGTCATGATAAATGCCCATGAAGAATCCACTTCAGAGAAGCTTTGGAAAAATTTGGGTGAGATATACCAAGCTAAGTCTCTAGTAAATAAAATTTTCTTGAGGAAGAAGTTGTTTTCCTTGAGAATGGAAAAAGGTGGACGAATATCCGAGCATCCGAAAACATTCAATATGTTGGTGACTTAGTTGATCTTGGTTGGGGTTAAAATGGACGAAGAAGAAAGGTGCCAAATTTTGTTGGTTTCACTACTAGACTCAGGGGACGACCTAGTCATGGCCATTGGGAGTACTTCAGTCACTCAAGATGGAGGATGTTGTTGGTTCTCTACTCTTTGAAGAGATGAGAAGGAAGGTCTCTCTCGAATGCCAAAGAGGATTTGATTATTCGAGGAAGAACAAAATAACAAGGAAAAGATGATAAGCAGCGTGGCCATTCCAAGAATAAGGGGAGATCAAAATCCCCTAGTAAGTCTAGGGCAATATGCTAGAACTGTGGCAAATCTAGACACTTCCGAGGGGAATGTAAAGAACAAAAGAAAAAGAAAAAGAAGAAGCATGATTATGATTCCGAGTCTGAAAAATAAGATGGAGATGTCTTTATTGCAGCTTTGGCCACTCATGCAAGTGATAATGCATGGTTGATAGACTCAGGTGCATCTTTCCACATGAATCCTAACAAAAATTGGTTTAATAAGTATGAAAACTATGATGGTGGTAAGGCGTATTTGGGTGATAATTATTTCCTTGAAATTGTTGGTCGTGGTAGTATTCAAGTGAAATTTTCTGATGGTAGAATTAGAAGATTTGATGGTTTCTTGCATATCCTAGGACTAGCAAGAAATTTATTATCTATTAGCAAGCTAATAGATGCGGGTGTGCATGTATAGTTTTCTGAAGCAGGTGTGAAAATGGTGAGAGGTGCTATGGTGATAGCAAGAGGAAGTAGATTGGGTACATTGTACCAACTTGATGCATGCATGGTTGAGTGTAATAGCACTTCGGATAAAACTAAGCCAATAACTAATTCACTGAAAAAGGAGACGGTTTCCTCCTCTACAGATGGTCATGGCTTCTGGGTACCTAACGGTGCTCTATCTACCGAATAAAAATTACCTACAGAGAAGACCATGTTATGGCACCAAAGGCTTGGCCACATTGGAGAGAAGGGTTTAAAAGCCTGAAAAATAAGAACCTCATTGAGGGGTTGAATGATTGCAATCTGGAGTTTGATTTCTGTGAACATTGTATTTATGGCAAACAAAACCGTGTTCAGTTTTACTCGTCTACTCATAAGTCTTCATGTATCTTGGATCTAATCCATTCGGATGTATTTGGTCCTGTTAAGGTTGCTTCTATTGCTAAATCAATTTACTATGTTACTTTCATTGATGATTTTAGTAGGAGAACATGGGTATATTTTTAAAAAGTAAAACTGAAGTTTTTAGTCGTTTCAAGGAATTTAAGGCTATGGTTGAAACTCAAACTAGGAAGAAAATTAAGTGTTTGAGATCTGATAATGGTGGTGAGTACTATTCTGCAGACTTTGACAAATTTTGTACAGATTGCGGGATTAAAAGACAAAAGACAACTTCATATTCTCTGGAGTAGAATGGAGTTGCAGAAAGAATGAATAGAATGTTGATGGAGAAGGCTAGGAGCATGCTTATTGGAGCTGGTCTAGAAAAGAGGTTTTGGGCTGAAGCTGTTACCACTACTTGTTATTTGATAAATAGATCTCCTACATCAACGCTTGTTGATAAAATGCCAATGGAGGCGTGGTCGGGAAAAATCCTTCAATTAGACATCTGAGAGTTTTTGGCTATGAGGCATATGCACATGTGCCTAAGGAGAAGAGAACAAAGTTGGATTCTAAGGCTGTCAAATGTATCTTCATCGGATATGGCTATGGTGTGAAAGGATACAAGCTTTGGGATCCTATTGCACAAAAGGTAATATACTCTAGAAGTGTTATTTTTAGAGAGATTAAATCTTTCCCTGTTAATTTTCAGCCAGAACAACATAAAGAAAATGAACAAAAAAAGGATGTGGTTCAACTTCCTTCTACACTTGAGAAAGTTGAATCGAGACCCCAAAATAGACAAGAAGTTGAGGAGAGATCACCAAGCTCTGAATCTTCAAAAGAGGAAGAAGAAGAGGAAGAAGTGGAAGAATCTCCACCTCAGCTTGTTCAAAAGTCTACAAGGCAAAGGCAACCACCTGAAAGGTATGTGTATTCTCCTGATGATTGGAAGTGTATATTTTCTTTGATTACTTGTTGATGGTGAATCACAGAACCCATGAATGTCTATAACTCAATGGGTTGAGACTATCAAGTGCGATTGCATAACATGGAGCTTTTCCTAAGTGTAGGACCTTGCGAAATTGGAAAAGCTCTCCGACATTTAAGGCCGGTTCCTATTCCTCTGTTTAGATGCACACATAAAAATGTAGAGGGTTTATTCACAAACATAATATAACTTTCCAATGACATAGGGTAAGAATATGCATAAAGATAAACCTAAACTAACAAAGGTGATGCACCGAGGAATGAAGAAACACCTGTCTTGCCAATAAACAAAAACCATTAAAATGCAATGCAAGATCATGCACAGATAACCAGATTTGTAGTGAAAGATCAAGAGGATACAAATGAACATAGAGAGGGTTGAGAATCATCCACATACATGAATTATTTTCTCCAAAGATTGACATGATACACTACAAAATGCCAAGAGGCAAAGTTGCATTACATTTTTAGATGGGAGGTTTGAACTCCAAAATTCACCTACCAAAGAGAAGAAGGGAGGGCCAAAACAAGAATGTCCAACCTTTAGAAAGAATCCCCTCCTTACAATTTATAGGAAGAATGAGAGAGAAAAGAGAAAGGAATTCCAAATCTACCCAAACCACCTCTAGGTTACATTTGATTCATCTCATTATGGTGGTAGGTGAGAACCCTAAAGAAACCCAAAAAGTGGCAAACTGTATTTTGCATTTTCAATAACTTGTTCCCACCCAATTAAATATATCTAGTCATAGTTGGACAGAGGACCTCGTAAGATTTCCGAAAAGTCCAACCTTGCATGAATCTGAGCTCCTTGTGAAAAGTTATGGCCATCTGAATATCTGCGCTAGGGTTTGCTTCCTGTCGGGGTGTCAACGCTCAAAATGTTGCGCCTCCTGAAGATGCACCTCATGAAGATGTGCCTCATGAATATGTGCCTCGGTGCATCCATCCTTATGTCGACACCTTATGTCATGTGCCTTTACTCCGCGCCAAGGCGCGAATTTCTTCATGTCGACACCTTAAGTTGTGTGCCCTTTACCCGTGCCAAGGCATGAATTTCTTCATTTGACACCTAATGTCATGCGCCCTTTACCTATACCAAGGCATGAATTTCTTCATGTTGACACCTTATGTTGTGCGCCCTTTACCCGCCACATGGCGCGAATTTCTTCATGTCGACACCTTATGTCGTGTGCCCTTTACATGTGCCAAGGCACGAATTTCTTCATGTCAACACCTTATGTCACGCGCCTTTACTCGTGCCAAGGGGGCATCCATTTTCACGTCGACATCCTTTTACCTATGCCAGGGTGCATCCATTTTCATGTCGACATCCTTTTACCTATGCCGACACAATAAATGTCGGGTCTCGAGTTTCTTTGATTTCCATATTCTTCCATTTGTCTATATCTACCCTGGGGAAGATATATAAAACACTACTAACATTGATGAACCGAGATTTGTACAAGAGGCTTTGGGTATGAATGATGCAAAGTCCTAGAAAATAGCCATGGATGAAGAGATGGCAGCCCTTAAACAAAATGATACATGGGACCTTGTACCATTGTCCTGAAGGTCGGAAACCTGTTGGATGTAAATGGGTGTTTAAGAAAAATATTGGTTCAGATGGAAATGTTGAAAATTATAAAGCACACTGGTTGTGAAGGGTTACTCTCAAGTTGAGGGTATTGATTATGGTGAGATATTCTCTCCTTTTGCTAAAATGACATCCATTCGGTTTTTATTATCTATTGCAGCAGCTTATGACCTAGAGGTTGAACAAATGGATGTGAAAACTGCTTTCCTTCATGGTGATTTGGAGGAAGAAATCTATATGACACAGCCAGAGCACTACATGGTGAAAGGTAAAAGCAATATGGTTTGTAAGTTAAAGAAATCCCTGTATGGCCTTAAACAAAGTCCTAGGATGTGGTACCAGAAGTTTGATTCATATGTGTTGAGTTTGGGGTTTGTGCGGTCTAAATCTAATCACTGTGTATATTTTAAATCTGGTGGTGATTATTTCTTGGTAATTACTTTATATGTTGATGACATGTTGTTTATTGGGAAAGGAAAAGGTTTGATTGTAGAATTGAAATCTCAGCTCTCTGCGAAATTTGAAATGAAAGATATTGGTGCAGCAAAACACATACTTGGGATGGAGATTAGAAGAGATCATGAGAACAGAAAGCTATGGCTTGGCCAGAGTAAGTATGTTTGTTCTATTTTGTAAAGGTTCAACATGTAGGATTGTAAACCACTTTGTGTTCCTGTTACTTTGGGAACGAAGCTCTCCATTTCACAATGTCCATCATCCCCATCAGAGATGGAAGAAATGAGTAGAGTGCCTTACCAGAGTGCAGTTGGAAGCTTAATGTATGCTATGGTCTGTACAAGACCAGACATTGCCCAAGCAGTGGGAGTTCTTTCTTGTTTTATGTCTAATCCTAGAAGAGTGCATTGGGATGCAGTTAAGAGGGTCTTCAGATATTTGCGGGGTACATCAGAGTACTCTATATGTTTTCATGGAAGAGGAGATCAACATTCCCTACGTATTCATGGTTTTGTGGATTCAGATTGGGCTGGTGATGTCGATAGTAGAAGATCCACCAGTGCATATGTGTTTACTCTTAATGGTGGTGTAATTAGTTGGATGAGCAAGCGACAGGATGTGGTCACTTTTTCCACTACTGAGGCAGAGTACATGGAAGCTACTCATGCCTGTAAAGAAGCCATTTGGCTGAAGCGTTTGTGTTCAAATATTGGATTAAAACAAGGTGCAGTTACAATATACTGTGACAGTCAGAGCACAATCTACCTTGCGAAGAACCCGACTTTTCATGCCAGGACCAAACACATTGATGTTCAATATCACTTCGTGAGAGATATGGTCGAGGATGGAAGGGTGAAGCTGGAAAAGGTAGAGACAGTAGTGAGTGTTGTAGATGCATTAACTAAACTCGTGATCATAACAAAATTCAGGTGGTGTTTCAAGTCTATGGGCCTCTCAACTCCTAGAAGTTGATCCATGATGGTATCTTTCCCTTGGCCCTTGCAACGTATTTGACAAGTGGGAGATTTTTGGAAATGAGGTGTCTCAACCTTGTTTGGTTTGTTCATTTAAGATTTTCCTACAACCATTTCACATTGTCTAGGCTCTAAAAATAGAAATAGGAGTTGTCAAAACATTCCCGTATGATAGTATATCATGGAAGGACTATTTTTAGAGATATTATGACAAATTTTATGACATCCGTAATGGTCAAAAATAGGGAGAATATTATGGACGTGGGAGCCTAAATTTAGACGGAAATATTGCTCTTTAATGCTATCCACCTCATGAGAGTTTTGGCACATGGTTTTGTAAACCATAGATGGTTTCTTGTATAACCGGAGGTCTATAAATTGAAGGCTTGGAGAAGCAATTGGTGTAGTGAGTTTTAATTCTCCTAGAATTGTTTCTGGTGAAACTCTTGTAAGAAACTTGCTCTGCAAGTGTATGTAATCTTGTTATTAGATTTGAAATACATTGAGTGGGCTTTTGGAGTGTTGGGTTTTTTATCCGAAAGGATTTTCCCCACGTATATCTGGTGTTTGTGTTTTGTTATGAATATGTTGCTGATATTTCTGTAATTGTTTTACTATGTTGAAAGTTTTGCATAATATCTCTCCTCAAAGATTAGCGTAGGAAGTTGTTCCGCTACTTTTAATTTCCTATAAATTAGAAGTTTGAGAACTTATTATATGTTACAGTTTTCAAATAATATCAAGTCGACATATGGACAAAATTAGTCTCCACAATCTCTATGATATGACATTCATTCCATCTCTGAGTCATTCATTCTGTCTCTAAATCATTCATTTCATTGTTATTTCAAATGATGTGTACATGTTTGCATATATAAAAAAATCAACAAACAAGAAAGAAATGCATGACAACCTATGGATGTTTTTTAATGACAACATAGATGAATAATCTGGCCTACACGAAAACATGGTGCAAAGGTTTAACAATTGACCGCCTTTTAAGTGATAGGGTTCATGGCTAAAATGCTATTGATCATCAAACAAATAGCACATCTGAAGTATCAGTTTACATCTACTTACTATTAGAAGTATCAGTTTATATCTACTTACTATTTAGACTGTTATGAAGCTTCAATTTTCCTTTCCTTTGTGGTTTGTTTTTCGTTTGGGTGCAAATGTAATATATTACAATCACCTATTGGTTTTGCCAATAACTGGCCAGTCTTCTCAACCTGAAAATAAGCATGAAAATACCCTTCATGGAGGAGAATAGCGAGGCTGCCTATGCAGGCAACAGATGTAGAAGTCGGTGATCAGACACTAACAGGAATACTGCCAAGTGCACTAAGCTTACAGTTAGAGCATTCCAAACTGTAATATCATATCACTACCATAAGTGTTAATTGCACTTTTGAGTAAAACAAAAGTAAGATAAAAATATAAAACCCAAATTGCAACATTAGAACTGTGCATCACATTAAAACAGTTTTAAAGAGTAAAATGCAACTTATAAATCTTGAAATTGAAGACTGCATTTACTAAAAAAATTTATAGATTCAATATTATTTTACAATATTCCGGGAAATTTACCTCGCTTTATCATATATGTTATGAACATTTCTACAATTTATTATACACTGCAAGTTTAATCAGATTAAAAAAAGAAAATGTGAAACAGGTCAAGTAGGAGCAGGTGAAGCTAAGGAGTCAGGTGGAAATAGGTCACTGGTGGTAACGTATTGAAGTGAAAAATGAAACCTGGGAAACACAAAAATAGAAGTAATTGTGAGATGATGTACCCTAAGTCAAGATAGTAATGTTAAGCCTTATATTCATGTTTGTTTATCTAGGTTTGTGTTTATGCAAAATCACAAAGCACCCCCGGATGCAGATCATGCTTCTAGTTTGATCACTCTGCATCAGTGTGATTGCATAACATTGAATCCTTTCTCCAAGCGTGGGACTCGTAAAAATGAGATAGGATTCTCCAGAGAAGGTTGGTTCTGCTCCTAAACTACCGCCACAAGCTATTCCGGTGCGGGCAAGCCAATCTAATCCTAGTCTAACCATGCCAAGGAGACAGACAGAGAGAGAGAATAGAAAAACAACAAAAGCCTACACTAATACGGTGATACACCAGAGAAGCAGAATGTTGAACCTCTATCAAAACTACCATGGGACAAAGAGAGGTGAGCAATGGGAAGGATGGAAAAATGCATCACAGCCCAAAGGATAGATTTCACACAGGAAATGTCCCAAAACTCCATGAACACAGCTCCAAACCTGCAATGAATATTCAAACATGCACAAATACCTGCAATGAAGAGAGGCAAGAGGAAAACAAGAAAAAATGAGAAAGGATCGACAGATGCATCACAAAACACATTTTTGTTGCTTCAGAAGTCTGCACAGAACATCATTTCATTAGTAAAAGGAAAAAACACCGTTACAGAGTAGGGAGGAGGTTCAAGCTCCATTTTCAACCCTAGAGAAGAAAAGAAGGGAGGGCAGAGCTGAAAAGATGAACAACTTGTTCTTTTTTTTTAAATGAGACAAATCGGCTTTTACATTACATGGGTCAAGCCCAGGGGTCGAGAGATGTACAAAAACATGAGAGCCCATCCCTCCTCAACTACGAGATGCATTAAAATGGCATGGGGACCTTACAAAACCATACCCCGGCATCTTTGAGCGATTTACAGGGAGAGTGCGACCCATTACGCATTAAAACGGTCGCTGGAATGTCACTTCGGCCATGAACATGCGTCGAGCTGTTTCTCAATTTTCTCTCTCCAAACTACACCAAATCGAGAATTTCACAAGCTTTCCGTTGATATAAAGAACATGCAAATCTGAGCTCTGGATCAAAAGATATGTCGATCTAAAGATTTAGGGCATGAATGCACAGACCAAAACGAATTTTGAAATCTTTTCCCACACTTCGCCACCTGGACGACACGTGGTAGGCTCTGATTCACTGAATAATTCTCTGTCCTCCACCTTTCCGCGGGCTTTCCTTTGAAATTTCCTTGTGGGCCCTAGCTTGGACACGTGGCACTATCCCATTGGTTTGGGTCAGTGCTTGAAACATCGCCCTTCGACTTTTAGACTTTTCTCCCTTGTGACACGTGTCGTGATTTGATTGGTCCGCGGGTCTACCGGCTTTTCGCGCCCTTCGCGTCTTTATGTCCAGGATGTCCCAAACTGTTTGGGACAAAACTCCCGATCCGCCCGAAATGGGCTTACTTATCCCTCATTTGACCGATGACACGTGGCGCAATCTGATTGGCTCTCAAATTTTTCGGCTATCTCTGCTCCACGTGTCCCTTTGTCCCAACCTTGTCCCAAGATTAAATTTCTTGTTTTGGCCGAACCGGTTGGTTCACGTCCTTTTGTTCCAACTGCCCCAGTGTTGAAGTTCCTGTTTCGGCCGATTCGGGCGGTTCACGTATTTCGCGCTCCTTCACCCAATTGTTCGGGACTGCCTTAAGTATTTTCGGCCGAACGCGTCCTCCACGTACTAACCGCCAGATGTCCTGCATCACTGCTTCAACAGTTAGTCAATTTTTCCCACTTTTCGGCCAGTTCGGATTTCGCGTCCCGCATGTCCCTTTGGCCGGATGTCCCATTTCTCTGCAGATGCCCTGGCGGATTTTCAGCTGATTCACGCCTTTTCGTCCCAACTGTCCCGACTGCTCCTAGGACTACGACTTAGCCGATTTTCACAATTTTCCCTGGCTCGAGCCTATCTTCTGCAATTTTTTTGCATTTTCTCAGAGCTTGCTCTTTCCTTCTTTGGCGGGGAGTTAGAAAATCGAGGGGACCCCGAAACATGATTTTTGTCCCCGAGTCAATTTATTTTCCGGGACTAAGTAACTGGTGCATGTTATCAAAAATTTACCCTGGGGTGAATTTTGGATAACAGATTTGTTTTGTTGTTATCGGTGGTCCAATTCGTGACGGTTAGGTATTTTTATTTGCTTTTTGTTGAGTGGTATTGGCCATTTCTAGAAGAAAACCATTACAGTTGCCTATGAAAGAACACTTCCCTTCATCTTGAGTTCTTTCACTACAAAAGTATTGCTAATTTCTACAACAAAATTTGTGTATTATAGTTTTAATACTTGGAATTTGATTGCTCACCTCTAAATTTTCCAAAGTGTAATTTTAAAAATTTAGGTAGCATTGAGAATATTGAAATTAGGTGAAGATAATATTCATCCTAATAAACCACTTGAAATGTTGAACCATTGACTATGGAAATACAATCAACTATATTTTTCTTGGATGGAATATCAAAGTACTCTATTTATATACTATTCAACAAAGAGAACAAAATTTACTTTCTTCTACACCATAGTAACAATGTTTAAAATGAAAATTTAATAGAATGCAAACCGAAAGTACAAGTTAGTGATAAAACCCAAAAAATATGAGGGAACTAAATAGCACGGGGTATGTACATTATGGGTGGACTGAGTTTTTTTGGGGTGTTTTTTTGTTGTTATGGGGAGGGGGTGGATTTATAAAACTCTATGTAGAATTTTTCCCTAAGAATGTGGATGGTGTCTTCACTGGCAATGGATGCTTGTTGTAGTGCAATTTGTGCTTGTTGTGCATGCAGCATTGTAGAGATTGTGGTGTTGTCTACATTCATGGCTTTTGTGCATTGTTGTTTTACACATTCAGATAGAAACATTTGTATGTGGGTACAGTTTGTTGTAATTCAATCTATTACGGTGTTGAATGTGGTTGTCATGTTTAAAGTACCTATAAAGGGGGATGGTACACAATGTGTTAGAAACATAATTTGAGGAGGTTGTAAGATTGAATTTTTAAATTTTCATTCAAAATGTAAATTGAACTAATGTTAATAGTCTTTGAGTTATAGATAAAGTGGGTAGTGGAAAATGTAAATATGGGGATTTATTGCAATTTAACACATTAATACTGAACAAATTGTAGTGTAGTTTTAATGTTGTAAGAAATAGGAAATTATTTACATAGTTATACCTGGAACTATGCAAAAGTAGAAATTATGTGGAAATGCTTTTTTGAAAATTGTGGGTGAGAGATTGTTTTCCTTGTAGACAACGTGGAATACTAAACCTTGTGGGAAATACATCCAAAAAATCCAAACACTTTTATTTATGGTGGGACTGGAAAGGTTCAATATGTACAGGGTTTGAGGGAAAAGCATAAGTATAACATGTACAAGATGGAATGTTTTTCCATCTAAGGCATTGTTTCCTGTAGAGTGTTGTCTCTAGGACCCTTTTAGAAGGTAAGAAGTGAATGCCTTATCTATGAATTTTTGAAACATGTCGTTATAAGCTTTTGCTTTCATTTTCTTTTGTGCAGTTTGGACAGCTATAATTGTTTGTTGCAGGGTTAATTGTGTTACTTCAAAAAAAAATTGGAATACATTTTTGTAATGGTACCTTCATCCATAGGTGTAGACATTTGGTAGTGAGTGTATACATATTTGCATAGTAGGAATTCTAGAAGGTTGACATCTATGTTTTTAGATAAGTAAATTAATATGTGGAGCCTAGTTGTAGCTAGTAAAAAAACAAGTTAAGTTTAGATGGAGTATTGTTCTAATGACATAGTAGGTGGATTCCTTGGTAGGTACGTACCTATGTTGTGGTTAGAGGTAGGATGTGTTGTAAGTATGCTTTTATTTTAACCAGAGTGCAGCATGCTTTTCTTCCTGTAGGTGCTTGTAACGGGTGTATGAGAAGGCTGGGCAAATGCAGAGGTCAGTAAGGGCTCGAACTCGGGACAAGGCTGTGAAGGTCAAGCCTTTTCATTCTCTGCAGCCAATGTCGATGCTAGCTTTATCAAGTGTCAGTCCTTGGGCTTTATGAATAGTTAGGGCCCATGCCATTTTCAAGGGTAGTTGTCGGTGGTTGCTTCTTGTTATAGGGGGATTGGTATGTACGTAGGATGCACTAGGTCCCAAGCCTGGGCCTTTGTAGCTTGGGAAGTTGACAATGACGTATAAAGGAAAGCTTGGGGGCATGGTTTCTTGCTCGTACAACATTGTAACAATTTATCCTTGTGCACCATTAACAAAGATGGTTTGTACCCAAATATTTGTTGTCAACATTGTTTGTTCACCAGTCTCTAATTGTGTGTTGTTGCTTTTCCCTATGTCAGTTTGGTGTGCCTATTCAACTATAGCTATAGCTATTGGTGTGCTAAGGGCCGACATTCTGTACTTGTTATGTACGGTTACCAATGTGTTTATAGCATAAAGGTATGTTGCGGTTTGGAAATTTTCTTGTTCTACAGGGATGATATTTGTAGGAGTCCGTGAAATTAGTAGATTCCAGTTGTGCTTTGTAGCCAAGGTGTTTCTGACATTTAGTAGTAGAATCCAAAAAATGTGGTGGGCAGGGGCGGTGCCTTTTTGGTGGAAGTTAACAGTAAGTGTGATTGTATTCCTAAAAAGTGACCATAACATATGGCCGTAGGTACCTGGAATGTACAAGGGAGTATCTTTAATTGGAGGTAGTTGGGCAAGGTCTCTAACCAGAATAATAAAATGGCCTCCAAAAACTCTACATTTGCAGGTGGGAAATGCTTCCTGTAGGTGGTTATTTATGTTACATAATAAATTTGGGATAATAAAACTCATTTCATCAATTAGTATGTATTTTACATCTACCATGGCTTATTGAAATGTAGCGAGGGTTTGGCCTCGAAGAGGGGTAACTTCAGCTATTAGTATGTGGAGCGCAGTGTGTATTGTTGTGCCAGAAATGTTGAATGTTGCAAGTCATGTTGGAGCTATGAGGAGTAAGCGGGTGGCACGAAGGTTGCTACGTGAGTGGAGTGTCCTTGATATTTCCCAAATTAAATGTGATTTACTAGTGCCAGTTGTTCCTTGTATTATCATGTACAATGGAGAAATATTTGGTTGTGCATCTACATGGGTTAAGATTCTTTGTAATGCATCTTGTTGTTCGGTGATAAGGCACAACCATCTATAGCCAGTAGAAAGAATGGTGTAGTTATTTCGGTGGTTGAGCGAGCAATGTCTATGAAATCTCCCCTATTTCATGTAAGCGGTTACCAGTAGTAGCTTGTGGCCAACTGTGTGAAAGATCAAAATCATGCTTCCCAAGTATGCCTAGGTCATTGATGTTGACAACCCCGTATGATGTAAGCTTGAAAACACCTCCCATTCGTCCATCTGAGTTGTGGTGGTTACATCGCAATCACTCTCAGAGCTAGTGGTTGGGCTACTAACTATTTGGTGGGGTTACCTAATGTACATGCCATGCCTGGTAGGTTGGAGAGAATGCAGCCCACTGAAGCTGGAGTGTTTCTGGGGATGTGCCAATGTCGGATGGAATACAATGGAAAGCTTTGTACAAGAGGAGTTTTGTGAAGCAAAAAGTGTTGTATAAAGGTGAGCTAATAGCAGGGGTGGCTATTATTCAGGGAAACACTCTAACAATAGCTTGTTTAGGTCGTGTTATCCAAAATGAGCCCCTACTTATTTTGGATAACTTAATTTCAGTATTTCCTTCCTTGTGCTTCAACTTCAATTTGCACACATTTCAAGCAATCAAAAGATTATAGAAATGGCTTCATAAGATAGGATTTTTCTTCCCCTTTCTAGGAAGGTAAAGAAGTCCTCCTAACTCCTTGTATTTTTTGAGTTATGGCTCGGTGGAGTTTGGAGGGAAATTTTCCTAAGGCAGGCCCACAGAGCTTGGGAGAGTTTTGTGCCAAAGAGGCTCAGGCCGGCAGAGTGGAGGAAGAAATTGAGAACTTAGCGCTTTTTGGGATAAAAGCGCAAAAGTCATTTGCGCTCCCGTGAGCCCACAAAGGAAATGAAATTGCTTAAGGCCCGTAGCCAATGAAATGATGCCATGTGTCAAGGTGGAGTGGTGGGCATCGGAGGGACTTCTAGTTTTTTGGCATTTGGTCAAAATGTGTCAAAGGAAAAATGGAAGTGTATCCCGCCGATCAATCATTGGTGGGGATCGAGGCATCGGGAGGATTTTGGAATTTTTGCCAAAGTGGTAAAAATCGAAAAGGAAAAATGAAACGCATCCCCGTGACCAATTAGAAAGTTCAACGTGTCATCAGAGCATTGAGGTCATAGAGGATTTTTGAAAACTTTCTAATTTTGCGAAAAGGGAAAAAGTTCAAGTTTTGGTCCGTTGACCCGATTTTTTCCCTAATTTTGCCCTGTTTTCCCTAAATCTTGAAGGCCATATCTTTCGATCTAGAGCTCGTATTTTCATGATTTTGGTTTTAATGGAAAGATGTTGAAATCTTCTACACGATGGACACTTTAATTTTAAATATTGATTGATTTTTATGGGAGAAAAATGGGAAAACATCTCTGGCATGGAAAAATTATAGAAAACGACCCCAACCACCAAAATTAAAGAAGTATGGGCCTCTTTCTTGCTCTACGGAGCAATGTACGATGAAGTATGGAATTTTTCATGGAAACCCATCATTTATTATGCTAATTAAATGGATCTTGTTGGTGTTTGGAGTTTTAAAATTGATTTTCCCGCGTTTTCTCATTTCCTTCATTCTGTTTGAGCAATAAAAACCAGTTTTGGCTCATTTTGAAGGGGTTTTTCATCCTTCTTCTCTACCTCTCCCTTATTTTCTTCCTCGGGGTTGAAAATGGAGTTTGAAGCTACTCCCTTTCTCTCGTAATGGATTTTTTTCCTCTTACCCATGAAATAATGCACTCTGTAAATTCTGAGCATTAAAAAAATGTGTTTTTGTGATGCATTTGTCCATCCTTGGCTCGTTTTCTTTGTTGTTTTCCTTACCTCTCTTCATTACAGGGTATTTCTGCATGTCTGGATGTTCATTGCATGTTTTAGAGCTATGTTCATGGAGTTTTGGAACATTTTATGTGTGAAATCCATCTTTGGTCTGTGATGTACTTGTCCATCCTTTCCATTGCTCACCTCTTCTTATTCCATGGCAGTTTTGATAGATAATCAACACTTTCCTTCTCTGGGGTATTACCGTTTTAGTGTAGGCTCTGTTTTTCCTTGTTTTCTTCCTCTCCTTGTCTCCTTGGAAGTTAGATTAGGTTATATTAGCTTGCCTTCATTAGAATAGCTTGTGGCAGGTAGTTTAGGAAGAGGAACCAACCTTCTCTAGAGAGCTTTCCCAATTTCCAAAGGTCCCACACTTTAGGAAAGCTCAATGTTGTTGTGCAATCACACCAAATGAATTTTCCTTAGAAAAGAAGATCCATAATTCATTTGGGGGTGTTGTATATTTGCACTAAAAGGTCATGCTTTCCATGGTTGGCCTTTCCTATACTTATCATAGGCCCATGACCGAGCGGCTTCTATTAAACAATAGTTGTCTAGGGCAAGAGGTCGTGCTATGTAGGCATCTATAAATGGTGTTGTACAATTTTTTCTAGGAATGGGGCTTTGAAATTTGCCTGTAGATGGTTTTCCCCATGGATAGTGTCACGAACACTCGGCTGCATATGGTAAGTGGCAATTTCAGTAGCATGTGGCAAGTTTCTTGTGTGCCTATATCCCATCAACAATTGTTTCGGAAAGGAGCTTGTTGTATGTTGTGTTGACATTTTTTCAGGTTTTGTGCTTGTTGAGATTCTGACAAGCATATGGTGGTATGTTTCGACTTGTGCTCGGCTTTGGATGCATATTTTTCTATGTATTTCAAAACAACATGACGTGAAACCATGGGCTAGCAGTCGATGTTGGCCCACCAGGTAGTTAGCATATCTTTGTTGTGGATATTTAACCTGTCATAGTTATGAGCTGGAGTATAAACTGCATGTCCTTGTGTGTCTAGGCATAATGTTGATACAACTTGTATTGGCCATGGGCATTTGTACCTACATTGTAATTGGTTTTCTTTCCTTCATAAGCATGTAGTTGTAGTACATTTGGTGTGGCGTTGAACCCGGTTAACTAAAGTTGTATAGTCATTGTCGGTAGGTGCAAGCTAGTATTTCGATGAACGTAGCAAACATGGATCATCTGTTGTTGCATGGGGCATGTGGGAAGCAACTTGAAATCTTGGAAGAGGGTTCCAAGCTATGACCTGGTTGTCGAAGAATGATTTTGCAACTTGTACGGCACTGGGGTTCGCCCAGTCTAGGGTGTCCATATTTGGAGTGTCAGTGAGCCATATGAAACCATGAATATGTGCGGAGCCTCTGTGTTGCCATTCGAACCTGGTATAGTAAGTGTTAGTATGAAACATGTCGGGAAAAAGAGCCCACAATAGTTGTAACCTAAGCTTTAAAAGATACATAGCGTTACCTGTACCAGAAGTCTTTTGTGTGTAGGTGTTTTTCTAAGATTTCTTCATGGAATATTGCAAACCTTGCAGCCATGTATGTTGTTGTCAAGTGCAGATATGCAATGATGTTATGGTTTCTCCATTTTTGGGTAGTAGAAGGGGTGGGGGGGCAAGGTCCTGGCATGAGGTGGTGCAAGTCTGGCCATTTAGTATCAGCAACGCTGAGGGTGAAAAATAAGGTTGGTGTTCCTAGCTAGGAAATCATGTCGTTAAGTTCATTTTTGCATTGTGTCCAAAAAGAACGGGTGCCTCTTAGGTGGGAGGAAAACCGCATGAGGTGGTTGGCTATTTGTTCATCTAGAAGGGTTTCTAACAATGTGTGCGGAGGTGTTCTATTGTTGTGGGTGTGTTGTCTTCAATCTGTTGTTTTGTAAAAATAGTGGAAGTGGCTTGGCTTCTATGGCGCATCATAAGATTAAGTGAAAAATATCAGAAACGAGGATGGCTTCCAAATCAGTTGTCATGGTAACGTAGCAGATGAAGAGCATATTCATGCATTTTGGTCTCGAGGCATGGGCTTGGAGAAACACGTTGATGAGTGTAATATGAGAACGAAGAACAACAAGTTGGCTCTATTTCAAACTATTGAAATAATGTTGTAGCATAAACAAGATGGGTGATGCCCAAAATAAACATAAGGCAATCCCCAGATATTTAAAAGCTCATTAAGGATGCCTTGGCAGCACAACACACCAAAATCTTGGCCAATTCCATGAGTTGATGTTTCAAAACACCTTTTTTCTCTCTCGTCCTCTTACCAATGGTTTTAGCATTAGATCCCTTTCAAGGTCCAAGTGAATCTCGACATGCCAATGTTTGAAGGTGAGATTGACTTTGCTACATTAGATAAGTGGATTCACCAACTTAAGGCCTACTTCTCTACGAACCTCTTTAAAGTGGCCCATTTTAGTGGCCTATTAGTGGTAAACATTCATTGCACAACATTATAATGCCTTTGAGCCCATCTGGACTTGTGATAACTTTGTAAGTGCTTTGTAGAAAGAATTCTACCCCCTTAAAAACTATAAGGATGAGTACATGAAGTTATAGCAATTGTGACAATGTACGAGAGAATTTTGTGTGAGACTACATCAAGTTTCACAACTATGTTACATGTTTTTGTGAAGACCTCATGGAGCCACATAAGGTGTTGAAGTACATCATTGAACTTTCAACTTAAACTCATGCAAAGATGGAATTTTTGTTTTCCAACACTCTAGGGAAAGCATACTACAATATCACAAAGATAGAAGCCAAGGCAAAGATGAAGCAACATTTCCCCTCTTTATCAAATGCCAAGTGCAAGAGCCAGCCCACACACAACGCACCATGTTAGCCCCCTTCATAGAAGCAGAACACATATTACAAATGGGAACAACCCAAGAAGTCCACACAACACTAGAAGGCTCTTGCGCCTTTTAACTTATATGAAGGCAAGAAGAATTTAGGGGACAAGTGGTGCCATCAACAATCTCTTGCACACTCACAATGATTTTGAATGCCATATGCAACAATCCTTGCTTGTGTAATCTACATTAGGTCCCACAACCACAAATGACACTAATATAGATAGTTCTTGTTTGAGCACTAATGCCAATGCCATTGATGCTTTGGAGGAATGTGAGTGTCTCTTCCACATGAAGTTTTGGGTCACTAAACAACCTCTTCATGTCATCATCGATAGTAGGATTTTGAATGCCTTGCACTTCCTACTTCTACATATCTTCACCCATATTCACTTGGATGGCTGCACTCCAGAAAAGATATATAAGTCTGATGAAAATGAAATTTTAAATCTAAGGTCAATTTGATAGAGGATATTGTCACTTGAAATAGTGCACCTTTGGAGGTATGTGACACACTACTAGAAAGATCATATTTGTATGACTACGATGCTACATATCAGGTCAAACTATAGAGATGGATTGTTTATGTCACAGACCAGCTTATCAATTTTCAAGTCATCTCTAATGACCAAAGTCACTTTGGTCACTACCAAACAATGCCACAAACTCATATCTCACATGTAGAAATTTGTGTTATTCATGGTCCATCTTGAGACACATGCATAAGAGAACCAGAAAGCATTGGTAGCACACACTATGCAATCATCGTCGTAGAAGCAACAACTCGACAAATTACTAAAGCAACACGACGAAATCTTTTCAAAACCAAAAGGCCTCCTAATGCACTACGTAATGAAGCAATGCATTGAGTTGGTTCATAAATTTCCTCTTCCAAACAACCCTCTATACCGTAAATCAATTTGGGGAATGAGAAATCACATGCCAAACAAGAACTCTAGTTCAAGCAAGAATGGGACCAAATATTTTCCATGTGGGACTCTGATAGTCCTCGCTCCCAAAAAGATGGGATTTGGTGCCTTTTCTTAAATGATCAATGCACTCAACAAAATCACGGTAATGAATCAACATCCATTGCAACATAAAATGGCCTCTTGGAAAAATTTTGAGGCACTCAATACTTCACCAAAATCTACTTGAAGTTAGGTTACCACTATCCTAAAGACGTTTGGAAGATAGATTTAAAACACATGATGGATTGCACGAATGGCTAGTTATTCCTTTCAACTTGACCAACACACTGGCTATTTTCATGTGCTTTATGGATGGCATACTTCGGCCGATGACATCGTCATCTATACACTCTATGCAAGCACAAGTTGCAATAAAACTTAACAAAGTGTTCATTTGGAAACACAAACATATAATATATGGGCTACATCTTCAACTGCAATGATATTCATGTAGGACTTGATAATATCAAGCTATTTCAATATTAGCTTGCTCCATATAATCTAATAGAATTGAGGAGTTATCTTGGGCATACCAACTTCTACCGCAAGTTTTTTCTTGGGTTCTTTCACATTACATGGCCTCTCAACTAGATGTGCAGGTCAAAACAACGTTCAATTGGAATCCTATTCAAAAACATGCTTTTAGGTTCTCAAAAATCTTTGCGTGATGTCTGTTCTCACAATGCCTAACATTGCACACTCTTTTGAACTTCACAGTGATGCATCTGACTACAAACTTGATGTGGTACTCATGTAGTATGGATATCTGATCGCATACCACTCAAATATGTTCAACGGTACTCCACTTATGAATAAGAGGATCATATGATATTGTGCAAGCAGTTAAGCAATGGCTTCACTACATTCTGGGTGAGGAGACCATCATACATTCCAATCATAAGACACTTCAGTTCCTGTAAATGTAAAACAAGCTGTAGAACACATACTAAATGAAGTGGAGGAATTATTTGCAATAATTCCATCTCATGATAAAGAACAAGAAGAGAAAGAACAATAAGGCAACATATTGCCTTAGTCGACAATGATTGATTCATCCGATCGTCATCATGTTGGATGTGTTCCCACAACATCGTAGATTGGGTATCCCTTTACCGCAATGAACAAGGAGTTGGCTTTCTAGATAGAGCATTTTCCATCACATTATCTTTCCCCTTTACATATTCAATGTCAAAATCATATGCTTGTATTTTTCTCACCCATTTTTGTTTCCAGTCATTCAAGTCTTTTTGATGAAGAAAGAACCTTAGGTTATTATGATTGGTTTTGACCACAAACCTGCCACAAACTAAATATTTCCAGATTATATTATTCTCATGTTCTTTTATTTTTTCGACTCCTAAAGCAATGGGATGTTTACTTTGCATCAAAACAGCCCCCACTCCTTCCCCAGATGCATCACATTCTAGCACAAAAGGAATAGAAAATTTTGGAACAACAAGTACTGGGCATGAGCTTATGGCTTCTTTAAGCCTTTCAAATGATGTATGGGCTGATTCGACCAACTGAATGTTCCTTTCTTCGTCAAATCAGTCAAGGGGGCAGCAAGTTGTGAGAATCCCTTGACAAATCTTTAGTAGTAACTACAAAGACCAATGAACCCTCTCAATTGTGTGATGGTGGTAGGAGAAGGCCAATCCAATATGTTTTGAACCTTTTGTTGATCCACATGGACACCTGGGCATTGATGACATGTCCTAGATACAAAATTTCATCCATTCCAAACTCACACTTGGATTTTTTTGCAAAGAGAGCTTGTTGTTCCAGAATTTCCAGCACCATATCCAAGTGTCTCAAGTGTTCTTCCCATGTTTTACTATACACCAAAATATCATCAAAGAACACTAGAATAAACTTTCTTAAATGCTTACCAAAAACATGATTCATGCATGATTGAAAAGTAGTTGGGGCATTGGTTAACCCGAATGGCATGACAAGAAACTTGAAGTGCCAAAAATGACATCATGAGGATGTCTTGTGAACATCCTCCTCTCTTACTCGGATTTGATGATATACCCAAACCTTAAATCAATCCTAGAGAAGAAAACCACCCCCGTAATTCATCAATCCTTGGAATTAGGTACTTATTCCGATTGTCTTCTTGTTCAAAACCGATAGTCCACACACATCCTCAAGGTACCATCCTTTTTCTTAACAAGTACTACCGAAGAAGAAAAAGGGCTGGAACTAGGCCTAATGAGTCCCATTTCCAGCAATTCTTTGATTGTTCTTTCAATTTTTTCCTTGCAGACCCTTGGATGGTGGTAAGGAGCAGGTATTACTATTTTCATGCCCAATTCTAACTCAATAACATGCTAAAATCCTCTATCCGGTGGCAGCCCATGAGGTAGGTTATCGAAACTTTAGCATGCCTATCAATAATGGGCTGAATATCCTCATGATAAGATTGTTGTATTGCAAATGAAGAAGTAGACCTTACCAAGCAATGAGTTGCCCATGCGACTTTCCCCCTCTTGAATTCTCTCTCCATGCTCTTAGTTGTCACAATTTGAGGAGTTACACTCTTCATACCTTGTAGTATCACCTCCTTGTCACCCACCTTGAATTTCAGCTCTATGATTTGGTAATTTTGGGTAAATTCACCCACCAATGGGAATAGAGTTGGGAAGGCCATTGAGAATAACCCCTCGGTTGTGTATTCATTGATGGGATTTGAACTGATTTGGGGCCATTCAATTGATGATGGGTATGGGTTTGACGTGGGTAGGGCGTAGGCCCTAATTTGGGAAACCTCTGTATCAGTAGGGGGAGGCTTGCAACAAATGATGTTACAAGGGTTGGGTCCAATGGTGTGGGTTCGACTCATGTGGTTCAATTGGTGGGGGCTTTGCTCAAGTATATGGGGTAGGCTGTTAAAGATGTTAGTTGTAGGTATTGGTAAACTTGAAAGGGTGGCTTCATCTATGATGATGTCACTGTAGTATGGGTCATGTTGGATTTTGTAGGAAAGTGCATTTTGGATATGGGCTCTGCTAACAAAACACTCATAAGATTTTCCTTCCATGCCTAATATTTTAAGGATTAAAATGTCTAGGGTTTCGGGGTGGCAGGGTAAGAACTGTAGTATGGATGTAATGTCTTGGGGAAACTAATGGTGTGGCTGGTGTACATGTATTGGCCTCCACGGGCATGGGTGACTTGTAATAGCGGGGCTACTCTAGCAATCAACATTTCCTCTACTTGGGTTAAATTTGATAGCTCTATGGGTTGGGGGTCGGGTCCATATTATTCCACGAGGAAAAATGATGTCCTTTTTTTGTAAGAACACCTACGACAACTAATTCCATTTGGGGTGAGTCTTGATTGCATTCCTGGGTAGTGTTCCTTGCAAATAGAACAAGCTTCACCAGGAAGGAGGGATTCTAAGTAAGCTTTAAATGTGTGTTGAACAATGTTAAAATTCGCATGCAGTGGGGTTTTGTATAAGGGGGAAAGCTAGGGTAAGGGAATAAAGTTGGGTTGTTGTTTGTTGCTGAGGGTTGTGTTGAGGGCATCTTTGTGAACAACATAATTTTGGTGGTGATTTTCATTTGTAGCTTGTTTATTTTGGTTGTAGTGCAAGCGGAACTCAACATTTTTCATGATAGATATGCTTAGGTAGTACCTACAAGGTATTTTACATTTTTTTGTAATTACAACTCTAACAATAATAGCTAACACAATTTTTTTCGGTGTAGGTTTGTAAAAAAATTACAAAATAGGAAAGAGGAGAAAACTTATAAACCTTACCCCTAAAATTAGGTGTTAGATGATATTCTACACACTTTCTTTCATCAAGGGTGCTAATTACAATAATGCTAAGTAGAGCTACACGTGAACATACATGCATTGATTACATTCTCAATCGTAGAACTTATGTAGTTAGAAACTTCATCTCTCTTGAAGTTCATATATTCCAAACATTTGGTATTTGGGGTTAAAACCATTAATATATATAGTGTAGATTAACACATAATAAGTGAACACAAGGGGGAATTAAATATTTTAAACTTAGTAATAAAATACTCTGGACTTGATGTTAAAGGGAAAAAATAAAAGTGAGAAAGCACTTAGAAAAGTTTATTTATTATAAGGGAAAAGGCAATTGATAATGTTTATTCACCCTATGAAGAAAATGAGAACTCCCTAGTAGATGGAATCAAGTGGAAAAACATTACGTGAAGAAGATCAAGCCTAATTGGATATCAAGGGTGGCTATTTGGGCCATAATTTCTATAAAATCAAGTCAACTTGCTTGAGGAGTGCTAATTTGTAGTGGTTGAATAAATACATAGGTTGGATGCCTTTATGAATGTGTATATGTTCTTGATAAGGTGTTTTGTTAGATGGATGATTATAGTTTATGACATACAAATATGTTTGTTGTAATTTTTTTGTGAATTGTAAGCAACGTTTCCTATGCTTACACTAAATACAATGAAAGTATGGTTTTGAGAATTCTGGGTTTTTGTTTAACAGTGAAGTTTGCAATACATTGGACATATGTTAATGATTTGACTTTTTATGGTTGTTGTTTGTAATTTTGTGTAATTTAAAAATGTAATTGGTGTTTGTTTTTTAAAACATGTGCATAATTATTTGGATGAATGTATTGGAACAAGCAACAATCAAATGTTTCTAAAATGACATGTAAAACAAAAGGTGTTGGCTTGTACCAAAAAAATTGTCTTTATAGATATGGACATCATATTACAATCGAGTGTAGTGTTTTTAAACAGACGTAGCTATACATAATATTTACAATTGTTGTTTTTTTAATTCTGTGCCTTCCAAAAATGCATCTATCATCTCTACATGATAAACATCTTGTTCAGTGGGAGTCATGTTGTGTACTATACATGAGAGTTGTTCCTTTCCCTTATAGGTAGATGGAGACACAAAGAAAATGAACTTGTATGTATGAAACAATACCTATTTAATAATGTTCCATAAGTCATCTGTACTCCTTGTTTGCTCTTTAAGAGCATTAGCAGATACACCAAGTAGTGGTAATGCCACATCATCAAAATTCATCACCCATATGGTCCCAGTTCAGTCTTCCACCATCATGTGAAGTGCATATTTATAATCACATGTAGTTGTGGGCAAGTTGCATTTAGTGCAATGCCATGTTGAGTCTGGACTGGAATTTAGTTTTTTCGGCATTGTTTATTATTAACAATCCGTGAACATGCAGGGTAACAATAGTTTTCCATGTTGAGATGTATAATAGTTGCAATGGTAACAATTTGTTGGTTAGCATTGGGGGTGGTACAAGCATGAATATCAACAATTTTCTTCTCCACAGGTGCTTGTGTAGTGAGTGGAGCTGCGCTAGTAGATGCTTCTATTGTGGTTAACCAAATTTGTAGTGATTATATTTTTGGTACTGTTGGTGTTAGAAATAGCTAGGTAGAAGGTGCTGACATTAGTGTTCTCCCTCTAAACTCTGCGGCTTTAGCTTTTCGAACAGCTAGTACTGGAATTTCAATTGCGGAGTTAACCATGTTGTTGTAAAATTTTGTTTGCCTCATCACAAAGTACTCCCCATAGAGTAATTGTTATGCAATATCCGGTGTGATCCTTTATAGTGATTGTAGAATGTTGTGTGCTACTTCCATTTGTTTCGGTGGTTATAGAAATATCATAGTAAGAAGTCACCGTGCCTATAACATCCACTGTGGTTCCGAGGAGAATATTTTGGATTTCACTGATTGGTGTAAAGGGAAAATAATTTTTCAAGTATGAACGTAATGAGTTCTATACGTATCTCTAAAATAGAATCCATTCCTAATATGATTTCCCATGGGCTGCTGGAATCCCTGTAGCCTACCTTCACATATTTGAGAGTCCCCTTTGAAATTGTGTAAATTGTGCCTTCCTATATTTTTGCATGGTAAAAAGTTGTAGCTTTTCCAAAGCATGTAATGTTTATGTCATCACCAAGAGTGTCAATTACATTGAAATTGAGAATTTGGCCTTCTCCTTTTGCATTGTTGTAGTCGTGTATTGTTCCTTTGCGAATAACTCTTGCTTCTAGTATCCATGCCATATGATATGGATGTAGTTTGTTAATAGTTGTTGGCATGCCAAGTGCTTTTCCTAGAGTGGTATTTTCCATTTTTGATAGGGGCTAGCACCTTTAGGTTAACACTGCCAAAAGTGTGTAAAAGATGAGTAATTTATATAAGTGTGAAAAGTTTAACGAGAATGTACACAATAGTTTAAATGACAATAGCTTCTTAAAATGAGAGTAATTATGTAGGGGGCTATATAATAATGAGTGCTAACTGGGCTTCTTATCAATCAAAAATAGTCTTTTTGTTTGAGCAATTTGGTTATAATGATCGACCACTTGTTACCTACATCAAATAATTAGGGTTGTTGTATTGGGAAGTGCTTCAAATTTTTGGTTAGCTATTTTGTTTGTAACATGTAGACCAACTTTGTTTTGGACATGTACGATTAAGAAAAGAAATAGCCATCTAGGCACAAAATACTCAATCAGAAAGTCAAGTCCTATAATCTGTACCCGTCCTTAACTCACATGACCACTTTGTCAAACAATTAACTTGCCTTGTGTATGCTTACACAATTTCCATACATGGACCTAATATTTCTAGAATTTTAGGCTACATGCCGAGTCAGTTGATGGGAAAACATGATCCAATCAGCAGGTGTCTAAAATCTGGTCCCTTATTTTCCACTGCAGCCTTGGCATGATGTGTCTTGTTATAGGGTCAGCCTATGTTTCTAGGTTGATTCATTGAAATATGAATATATCCCAGATTTTTTTTGTTATGGAAGTGGCTACGAAAATCTTCTTCGATAAATATCCATGTATCTAAGAAATAAATCCTTATAGAGGAATGAGTATGATCCTTGGAAGAAATTATTTTGTTCTCAAGATGCATGGTAATACTGTTGGCCATAGGAAAAAAATTACCAAAAAAAAAAAAAAAAATGTCATGTGGAAAACATTCCCACCTTAGGGCTCATTATTGTGAATTACAATTCCCAATTATCACCATTCTACCACAAAAGAGATTACGTGTAGGATAAAACATATATGCTATTATACCTATATAAGAGCATACTAGCAACTGATCTGTACCTATCTATTTTACCATTTGATTCATTGACTTGGAAATAAGTTGCTCAATGAGGAATTTGTCAGTAATCCTCATATCCCCCCAGAATTTGTAGAGGTTACAAAACCATCATTTTCCACCCTATAACCTATGTTGACTTTAAACATTCATAAGCCCTTCAACCTTCGTATTCCTTTTGCTAAAGATTTTCAGCTATGGACATGAGAGGAGATATTATCGAGATCACCCAACCACCGTGTCTATGAACCACACTGCCTCTATTGACTATATAGTTAACAAACACTTCAACCTCCCTATTCCATTAACAAACACTTCAACCTCTATTGAGATTACCCAACTGCCTCTGTGGACCACACAGCCTCTGCTAACTATACCATTAACAATCACTTCAACCTTCCTGTTGCTTTGCTAAACCTTGATCGGTTACATCCAAGATCTATGCCACATAAATCTCTATGCATAAATAACTGAGGTTACCCAACAATTACCTCAATAGACCCCATCATATCATTCAACAATTCTTTCTTTAACCACCAAACTCGGTTCATTGTAAAAGCCTTGGGAATTTTTAAGCAAATGTGACTGGTAGTTGTAAAATATTTTCGAGCCTATACCTTCACTAAATCTTGTTCAGCTACATCCAAGACCTATGCCACATAAATCTCTATGCATACATAACTGAGATTACCCAACAACCACCTCAACAGACCCCATCATTCATTCAACAATGCTTGCTTTATAAATGCATAAAATCTTCATTGTAAAAGCCTTGGGAATTTGTAAGCAAATGCGAGTGGTAGTTGTAAAGCCTTTTTGAGTTGGGTTCTTAAAATTCTCCAACTTATGCTCTTTTGTCAAACATCTATGCATATGTGGGCAGGTGTGTTAAGGTTGAATTTGTTAGGAATGTTTTTTAAATCTATCGTGAGTGTTTTGTTTATCCTTAGTCATATATTTGAGGGAATTGTTCCTATTGATGGCCTTACTATTTATCCTTACCTTGATAGCTCAAGGCATTTTCTCAAATTTGACATAGGTCTATTGTGCATGTGGGTGTGGGCCTTTTTACCAACTCAAAAAAAAAGAGTTGTTGTAAATAATAATGAGCGCATATGTTTTATTTTTTGATGATGTAGTTTAGAGTTTCCTAAATAAATCCAATGAGGTTGTATGAGACAACATCTCTTTGAAGCATTTTTTCAAACAATTTACTTTCCTTGTGTATGCTTCCAAACTTTTCATTCATGAACCAACTATTTGTTCAATTCTAACCTACACGTTGAATTAGTTGAAGGTAAAACATGACCCAATCAGCATGTTGAAGATTATAGAGGAGACTAAACCCGTAAATCATTATCATGTAGTGTCCAAAGTGTCCAAATCTTAATTGCTTATTTGTGATTTAGTACATATGTGTGTTTTCACCCAAGCCCCCAAATTTAAAGAATTCATCTTTAGATGGAACATAAATACTTTTACTTTCCCCCATTGTTGAACATAAGTTACATGATACAGTTTATAGTTTCCTAAATATATCCCATGAGGTTCCATGAAACAACATCTCTTTGAAGCATTTTGTCAAACTATTAATTTTCCTTGTGTATGCTTCCATAATTTTCATTTATGAACCAACTATTTCTTGAATTCTAACTTACACGTCGAATCATTTGATGGTAAAACATGACCCAATCACCGAGTTGCACATTCAAGAGGAAACTCAACCCCTAAAGCGTTATGATGCAGTGTTGACTTGCCCAAATCTGTATTGTTTATTGTGCTTGCACCCAAGCCCCCCTAATTTAAAGAGTTCATATTTAGATGGAACAGGTATACTTTTACTTTCTCGGGTACTCATTTCATGTTTTGAATATAGAAAATATTATTCTACCTTTATTTTTCAAGACATTTTCTCCAACTCTACATAGGTCTCTTGTGCATGTGGGTGTGATCTTTCACCTACACAAAAACCATGCACCATTTTATGACCTTTTATCTATCCTTTATCAATCTCCTATTATTTGAACCTCACCCCACATGCACACGTGTTTATTGAATATTGTTATAAGTATATGTATTCTTGGTTGTAGGGTAAGATCGTAGAAATGAGGTAAAGGAATGGAAATAATCATTTTCCAAATTGTGAAATAAGCAAAGAAGAAGGGTAGCTGTTGGAAGATCTCTCAAAGTGGAACAAGAGAAGGTATTCCATTTTAGATTAGAATTTATGGGTTTTGTTATTTTGTATTTAGGAAAATTTATTGTCTTCTACTCTTTTTGTATTGTATGAAGTGAGTGTAATTTTATGTCACAAGTAATATGCTTACCATGTATTTGTCTTGGTGCTAATTTTAAGTAAAGTTCAAGTTTCCTAGTATCATCTCAAGTTCCTAATTCAGCTACAACATTTTCAACAAAAATTTATTAAAGTATATATATATATATATATATATATATATATATATAGATATTGGCCCCACATTCTAATTTGAAACCTAAGGGATTTCTAGAATGCGTTGTTTTGTTGTATTTGTTAGGGTCGAGTTATTTTGAGATATATAGTGACTGTTCAAATTTGTAGTTCAAACTTTCAAATCTGCAATCATAAAGTGTGATGGATGTGACTTGGGGGATCCTATTAGAGAAGATTATTTTGAAGTTTGGAGGTTGAGATTTGGATGGCTAGACATATATTTATTTTTGTTTCAATTATCTCTTACCTACAAAAAAGCATGCACCATTTTATGCCCTTTTATCTCGCCCTTCATCAATCTCCTATCATTTGAACCACACCCCACATGTACACATCTCTGTATAGAGCAGAGCAATAGGAGGACCATGCATTTTGTGTTCTTTGGAAAACTAACTTGTAGTCACTTATCTCTAGGCACCACAAGACTTGCAAATAGGAACCAAAGCAAGATAAAAACAGAACCCAAACATTTGGACAAACAGCTTGTGACGGTGAGTTAAGTATTTCATTCTAGATCCATACAGCTAAACCAACATTAAACAATCAACATAAAGAAGGAAAAATAAACCTATTCCTGTAGCGATGTTGTGCACAAAGATTCCAAGTAGGGACGACAGAAGAAAATCAACACGAGGCAGGGGTAGCAGAAGCAAATCAACAGGAGCCAAAAACAAAGAACCCTGGTTACAGAAACAAACAAACCACAAATAACCAACAATGGAATAGTCATGGTAGAAAGGGGTAGATATGGCGCCACCTGTAGCAGCAGCAACACATTTCTCTCATAGACCACGACACATGCCTCTCGCAAAGATAGGAAGGTGAAGCGGGAGGCCGGGTGAAGTAGAGCCTAAATGCAAGCACCCTAACCTCCTCCTCTGCATTGTCATTGGAGATCAAGTGCAGAATAGCCACGCCTCCAGCGTAGTTAAAATAGTAAATGTTAGAAATTTATTCATATATAATTCCAAAGAAACATAAAAAATAAAAATTAGCATGACACACATAAATAAGGGTTGTATGGCCTCAAAAAAATGTAATAAAGTCCGCAAACAATGTATAAACATAAACATCACAAGCACATAGAATAATATAAATAATTCGCACACATAACAATAGATATATTAAATGCATGGTGATTAAAATTATAGCTGTGAATGGGCACACGAGAATAAGATATACGATTCCTACACATTCCACATGTAATAGTCCCAAAATCAAAATAGATCACACATACCTCACAATAAAAATAAAAATGACTACGATTGAAATAATACTATGTAATTATAAAATAACATTTAATAGCATAGGATATTCCCCCATTTGAGCATGTCCATAGGGTAAGAGTAGATTTCCATCA
This sequence comes from Taxus wallichiana var. yunnanensis, assembly GCA_018340775.1. NCBI lineage: Eukaryota > Viridiplantae > Streptophyta > Pinopsida > Cupressales > Taxaceae > Taxus > Taxus wallichiana. The sequence continues at coordinate 159,447,533 of CM031235.1, read as the reverse complement.
TCCATAAGCATTCTAGAGTCTTGTTTATCATGTATCATATTAATTTACCTCGTGAAATATTTGTGTGAGTATCAAATATGATATCTATCAAACCATGTGATATAAAATATAAAACAACTATATGATGGTATGTTTAGTTCGTGATTTTATATTTTTGACATATTTTATTATTTTTATATTAGTAACATGTTTAGATATTTTTTTTTTTTTAGCATTCTTGAATTTTTGTATTTTTAGAAAATAATGTCTGCAAGCACTACCCATTGAGGAGATGGACACAAGTGTAGGAGACTTGATCCTCAAAATTGCAATGTTTACCATAATATTAAGATGTATCACATTAATTTTAGGTTATGGGATACACTTATGATATTTCTTACATACAAATATGAGATCAAGCATGATTAGGATTGATAGAAATGGGATTAGAAACTATTTTATTTAAGAAGGTGGAATATTTAAAAGATATTCGAGAAGGGATTCGTAGAACTATAAGAACTTGATTTTAATAAGTTTATTTTAACCATTGATGTAGAATAGTGGGAATATCCCTAAGCTTATTATCCTAAGGGTACCCTAGAAGCATGTCACATTTTCCAACAATATTAGCAACTAGTAAATGTTGAAGAATGCTATCTTCCTCATACTCTAAGTGGAGGAATAATGTGTTTAACATATTGGTTAGTATATTTTTCATGGAATTAGATATGTTCCCTCCTATATCTCAAAGAAGTTAAAAATGTAAGAGTACACATACTTGTGCCTATAAGTTATATCAACCAATATATTATGGATAAGATGTTTATTGAAAAAGGAATCAATATAAAGAACATTATAACTATCATCATAATCAAGTGTTTCATCATAGAAAATTTTAATAATATGCATGGAGAAAAATATTAAATAATTTTACCAATGACAGAATCAATATTATGATCATATGTATGAGGATGGGACTGTGCCTTATATGCACGATGCACCTCGAAAAAAATCATGGATTCGAACTTGTGTTTAGGAAGAAGATCTCTTAATATCATAACCTTAGGATTTTCATTTAATTATAGCTTAGATTTACAGAATGGAATCAAATTATATACAATGGTTATTTATTTATTTTTATATGAAAATTTAAATCTTGAATGATTTACTACAAAAGCACACAATAAATATATGATAGTACTAATATCTACTAAAATCGAAATATGTTTCTTGAGGATTTTTGTATTAACCTCAATAGGAGGGAGGCAAGGTGAAAATAAATTAACACTTGTAAGATCACTTATGAAAGAGAGGGAATTCATGTTAATTTTCATATAGTATCCACTTGTAGTTAGACATTAAAGGTTGATATCTCGTATAGTGTATGGATTAAATAAACTACGGAGTACCATTTTGAGTCGTAATAACATCCACTAAGAGGTGTGCTAACTAATTGTGTATAAAATGTGGTTATGTATATAACGTGATGTTCATTATAGAAACACTACGAAATGAGTGATTCTTCTATCAAACTAGGATCCTTAATTGATGTATCTTGCTATGATGCTTTTGCTATATGGATACTATTTCTATAAAATAGTGTTTTCATTTTCTTACACTAGGATTTTTTTGCTTTTTTCCTAGCCTTCTTAATGGGAGAGGATTTGGTATTTTCACCCTTAGAAAAGTTTACTTGGTATATACCCGAACCCATATAAATAAATATAGAATCGTCATCATTGATAGGATTGAAATTAAACTTATGCATATATTCATGAAATATATCCTTTTGATCATCAACAATTTCATACCAATTAGATACCCAATTAATATTTGTAGTGTCATGTTTATCCAAATTTACTAGTAAGGTCATCTTGTGGTATGTTCTTCTCGATATACCCATATTATTTAGTCAGTCATATACTTTTTTCTTCATGTTTTCCCTAATATTTCTTGATATACACTTATATGAAGAATTGATGAGTTATTATGCTTGTTTCGTACTAGTGATTTATATGTTATCAATTGATTCAATCGTGATATAGTAATATATAAAATAAACTAGGACCTAATTCTAATATACCATAAAGGATGAGGCTATAAATTGGAGGCTTGAAGATTTATAAGAGTAATCCCTAAAGCTAATAAGATGAGTAGGACCTAAAACATTTAGTAAAAACTTTTGTATATTTTAAATTAAGAAAATGGTTAATGCTAAAATATTATGGTGAATTCTATGAAACAGAAATAGATTTTTTGAGGAACTCAATGTGATGGAATTTTTTTCCAAGGTATTAATGAATAATTGTATATTTCTCATATTAGTCCCATATTAAGGAAAACAAAAAAATGAACTTATAAAAGTATGTTAAGAACTAATAAAAACTAAAAGAGGTTTTTGTTTAATTTTTAAAAATGAATTAAAATATCCAAGGGATTTAAAAATGAATCCACGGTTTCCTATATATGTATGTAAAGGTAGTTTAGCCAATATAAAACCTTATAAAGAGGTTGTAGGATGAGGAACAAACATTAAACCATGGGAAAAATTATAAAAAATCATATTTAGGTCATATAATAGATTGAAAATAAAATCTAATTTGAACAAAAACCTAGAAGTTAAGAATTTAAATACCCCGTGTGGGAGAAGATGGATTTGATTAATAAGAGAATTCACGAATTGATATACCTCTAATTTATTAAGTTGAAGAAAAGGGGGTTTATTCCTTTAACTTTATTCAATAATAATTTATTGTGTTATAAATGGAATACATAGTTAGATTATCATTAAATCATGTAAACCAAAATATACTTATATAGAAATTTGTAAGAACACTTAAAAGAACTTGTGTTAAGCAAACTAAATCATGAGGGAGAGTGTGCACTTAACAATATAGGTAATATAGAACTTCATGTGTTTTAAATATTGATGAAAAGACTTGAAATTTCCAATAGATTCTTTGTTTCTACCTCGACGAGTGTAAAATATGTTGGGACCAAACCATCAATTATTTTTGGAACTTATGCCCCTAATTGGTTATTTTGTTTGGGAGATGTTACAACTCTTTCACCTTTTGTTCCATTTTGATTGATTTTGCTAAGCGTTACTATAAGAAATTAGGTCTCACATATGTGTAAAACAATCTATAAAAATTCAAAAGACCGAAATTTCTAACCATGAACGAAACCCTATAAAATGTTAGTGTTTAGGGTGAATTAAAAATTACAGAAAACATAAATTGGAACTACTCTAAAGAGGATAAATATTATATGTATTTCTCCACCTAGAGATGTGATATCTTAACAAATGAAACTAAATTAGATAATTTGAAAACAAGATTATTTGTACATTGTCTTGAATGCTTTGAAAATGAATTGTCTTTAATCATATTTTTCTTAGGAAACTTGACTCTAGAGCCTATATTCGAGTGTGTTAGACTTGTCTAGGGGTTGATCCCAATGTTTATTTCTTATTTACAAAAAATTAAGAGAGATTTTAATCCCTTTTAAATGATATTTTCTTGATTTGTTCTTGAAATCACCAAGTCATTAAATGATTTCATTTAACTTGCATATATAGGGCTTCAATTATAAAATTTTGCATTTAAAAAAACATGAGGAAAGTATGAAATGATTTGATATAAATTAAATTAAATTAAACATTATTTTATAGTAACTACTATATGTAATGATATTCAACTAATAAACTACAATATTTTCCAATAAATAAGCATTCAATAATGTATAATCATACGAAAATTAGATTGAAAATTGACTTAGCTGATTATGTTTGATCTAGGAGTGATCTATACTGAGTTCCTACTGTTATAGGCCAGAAACAACATTTTAATGGTTCGTTGAAGATTTGTAAGTACAAAAATATGTAGGAGAAAAAATTCCATAGGAATACATAAGTGACTGACGTGCTTTAGTATCCTCTTAAAAGTTAAGGTTCGAATATTGCTAGGTTGGAAGGTCTTCGCTCTAATATTTGATTTTTTCCTCGACTTCATTGTTAGGGTTCCGATTGCACTCTACAACCTACAATTTGTTTTTATATAAAATTGTCCTGAGACCACATAAAATATGTAGAATGTGGAATCAAATCGAACCCATTGGTCACCCAAGGAGTGAACTTACCACCGAGCGTGCACTACATCTCATCTTCCATTTTTTTCTTTATGTTTTTGTGTGTCATGATGCCTTAGGTTTCCCTTTTGATAGTTTCAATATAATAGTGAGATATATCTATATTTCGAAGTATGCAAGATGTGTGTAATGGAATAGATTGAACTTCTCACCTTATGTTGTGTATGTAGATTAATACATCCCTCATCTCTTATATGAGTGAATTAGATGTAGACCTTGTAATGCTCTTGTGCCTTTGTGTAAGCTTAGATGTTAATAGATAATACTTATAGTTCTTAGCCCTTAATTAAGATGAAGTAACTATAGATATAATATCTATGGACTTGGGTACATATCTAGGTCGTAAATGCACGCTAGCATTTACATGATTCCTAAGCAAGAAAACTAGTAATGACAACCCATTTTATCTTTTTTATTTGTCTTCTTCACTTTTGTTGGCTTTATACATATTACACTATTTTTGCATTTGACAATTTGATCTTTCTATATCTTGGGACACTACACCCGGTTGGGACACTAGCACTAGTCATTTCTATTGTCCTAGGCACTCATGTCCCTCTTTACCTTTTTCTTATCCTTTTCGACCCCTTTTAGTTTTTAATTACTTTTTATTACTTTGGGTCATCCTTTTAGTTGTCAATTACTAAATCCAAATAAGGGAATCATCTAAATACATATTTATGTTTTCAAAATAAGGGACCAAGCACTATGCATTACATTCTACCAGCTAAGATTGCATTCAAAGGAACATGAGCATCAAATGCATCCATCTACCACTAATACAAGGGGCAAGGGATGCATACTTCTTCATATATATCATATGAAGGGGAAGTCTATTCTATTCCATCCACACATACTATACATCTTATACATTCTAGATGTATCCCACTATCATTTGTGCACCTTGTAGAAGGGCATCCTAGGATTCACTTCTACACACACACATGAAATACATAGAGTATGTGATATAGTACAATTCTCAGTAGTAATTTCTCTCTCTAGGTGACCATTGAGGTTAGTCTGAATCCCCATTCTACATTTTCCTTTTTAGGTTTGATGTGGTTTTTAGGTATGTGTTGTCACCCTCAAAATTCCCCTCATTTTTTAAGTCAAGTTTCAAAAATATTGAGTTGGTGCCTATTATCCCAATTTTGCCCCTAGGAAAAATTGATCAAACACGACCCCGCACAGTATAAAATAAGAAGGGGTGGTTAAGCCATGCGAGCCCACATTCCAAATCCAAAAATGAAGGGGAAGGGTGGCGAAGGAGGCCAATGGAGTCAAAGGAGATCGAGCTCGGCAGGAGAAAGATGAAGAAGGGAAGTGTTCAATCAAGGCCTGAATCGAATAAGTATAGAATGAAAGCGGAAGGTACCACATGTCTCTTTGGAACTCTTTTCGTATGGTGCACAAACGCGGATACCCCAAACATGCATAGGTCCTCCATGTGGTTAGAGTATGTAAAGACATTATCAGCTGTTGAATTGGCCAAGTACAACGAGCCGTGGAAGCCTTCATGCATCTCATAGGCGCAACTCCAATGGCATGACCCTTGGGACAATCCCCAAATGAGCATAGGCTTTCCACATGTCCCGAGTTCGAAAAGAAGATAGAACAAGCCGAATCAGCCAAGTATGGAAGGTTTAGTAGACGACGCCACGTGTCTCATCGGTGTAACTTCAAGGGTCAAAGAAAAAGGTGGTTACCCAAACTTACACCAGCCCTTCACGTGTCCCGGGTGGTCGTTTAATCGAATAATTATGAGAGAACTAGTGGAAGTCTTCATGTTTCTCTTCAAACGCAAATTCAAAGGAAGAATAAACAACGAGTCCCCAAGTATGTGTGGGCTCGCCACGTGGTTAGATTCAAGGATGGGTGATGCCAACCATTGAATCGCCTAAGTATTGGAGAACCATCAGAAATCCCCATGTGTCCCTTCAACACTATTTCAGGGGGAAAATCCAAAGGCAGGTCCCAAACGTGCGTTAAATCTCCACGTCCCTCATTGGGGCAACTCTAAAGGACAGCTCCAAAAAGAGTCTCCAAATGAGTGGGAATCCTCCATGTGTCCAAGGTCTAGAAAAGGGACATGTGACCAAGTCAAAGTGGAAAGGTGGAACCTTTTGTGTTTTGATGATTTGAAAAGTCAAAGTGGGAAGGCAGTCCATCGGAGTGATTTGGGATTCAAAGCGGGAGGTGGGTTAGTGGAGCAATTTGAGTTTTGAACCTTTGTTGAAAAGAGTTAAAATTGTAAAGTAAGTCATAACTCTATACCCACTTAGGTAAAGCCATGTGTCAAACCCATATCAAAAGTAGATGGGCAGGCCAAAATGTTCCAAAGTGCCATTTCTCTAAAAGGCACAAAATACAAAAGTCGTCCTCAGGCCTACTTCCATTTAAATCTCTCCCATGTGGATGGTTCAAATTCAAAGTTTGGAAAGGATGGATGAATGGTTATGATTCGATGCGTCTAGTTTTTACGCCGGGCATGGAAATGGTTGTGGCATTAGCAAAGTTTAGACGTTATTTTCTTGAATCAGTTTCATCATTTTTGTAACTAAATGTAACCATTCTTGGAAGCTATTTAATGGCATTCTTGAAATTGTAATAGATTTGAAAATAATCAATACAAAAGTATTTTCTGAAAGTATTGTTATGTTCTTCCTCTCTCATCTTCTTATTTCTTCTATTCTTTCCTATTGATGATCTTTGGGTATACAAGGTTTGAAAGTATCAAGAATCAACACTTTGAAAGTTATACATTTTTATATAAGTTTTGTTGCTTTCTTTCAATGAGGGAACATCTCCCACTAAAGAGGAGGGACTTGTTGTCCCCGACTATGGTTGTTAAAGTACTATTTTAAAACCCAATAATTTTTGTAACTCCATTGGGGATTTTGTTCTGAAAGTATCCCTTTTTAAAAGAACAACTTCAAGATCATTTTTGATCTGGCAACTCTACTGTATAAACTAGGGATCAAAAATTTTTCATGTTCGTTCTCTTGATCTAAGAACATTCCCAAGAATGAAGGTAAAATGAAAAACACCTTTCGGCCCGCATCACCAATTAGTGATAGTGACAGTGATGAGGATGATGATGGAGATATCCCTATTAATAGTTTTCAATCTCTAGTAAGTCCAGAAAAGGCTCGGTTTACGTTGAACCTCTACGGAGGTGTAAATCCCGATTTCTTTCCACAAAAATTGTAGTAACTTCTCAAAAAATCTTAAGAGTACTCAATCAAATAATTTTAGATACCTTGTAAAAAGAGGACAAAATTCAAGTTCTAGAAGATGCTCATGATCTTGTATTCATTCTTTAACATTATCTCAATTCCACTAATGAATGTCTTCTTATTGCTCCACCTGATGCATGTCAATTTAATATTCCTTCAAATAATGAAGAAGAAAAAAACTTGAGGCTTTCTTTCAACCTGAAATAGAGTCTATAGAAGATATGTCATGCACCAAGGTTGAATGTTCTTATTTTGAAATAAGTTCCCTATGTTGGTGGAAGTGGATGTTCATCATAAAAAAATGGACAAGATCCCTCTCTATCCTATAATTGAACAATTTCAATGCACTGAGATGTAGATCACTATGGACCATTCTCTTCTTGTTTTAAGTTCTCTCAATGATAAGCAAGTGCCTGCACCCAAAGAAAAATAAATTAATGAGATCACTTGTTCCCCTGTTATATCTATGGATGAGATGAGCACACATGATCCTTTTTGTAGTCCTTCGAAACAAATAGGAAATGGAGAGCCATGTGTGGAATATTTTCTTCACAACTATGACATTCCTCTCTTAGCTCACCCTTTGGAATTCAAACAAAAGGAAGAGGATGATGTTGTTGATCAATCTTTACTTAGTCTGATAGCATTTCAATTCCCTACTAATCATGAAGACAAATTAGTAATGCATCTTGTACCTAAGAGTCATGATCTTCTAGAATATGGTGTTGATTTTACAAAAAAAGTAGTTATTTTTTTCAGAAACATGATCAAGATTACACCTAATGGTAAACCATCCAGTACCTTTTTCCAAATTCCTCTTAAAGATGGTTACAAGGAAAATTCAATGGAATTTTATGTTTCTCATGAGATGTGCCATGGTGATAATTGCAATCTTCATTCATATGCTAGCATCATTCCATCAAACAGGGAGTTGACACTATTGGGATTGGATTTTCTCATGAATCCAGTTGTCAGAGTTTGGTGATGTGTAAAAATCATTATGAAGGCACTCGAGGGTCGTACAAGTCTTTGTATAGCACTATTCTTCCACTGAAGAGGATCCTTAGGAAGATATTCAATTCTTCACAAGGACTAAGTGTTTTTAGTATGGAATATCACTATCTCGATGGTCTTATTTCCTCAAATTTTCTTTTCAAGCCACATAATGTTTCCATGTTATTTTGTACGCCCAACTAATCATCTTCAATTCACGTGTGCCTCATACTTTCACCATGTTTTTCCAAAAAGGGATTGATTTTCTCAACCTATCTCCGGAGTTGTGTAAGTTTCATGCGTTCCTTCTTCCTTCCCCTATAAAAATCCTCTTCTTTCTTTGTATATACTTTCCTTATTTTGTATTGTTTCCTTTCATGTTCCTCATTGTGTGTTGTGTTTTGTTTTGGTATTTCCTTTTGGTTTGTCTCCCTTACGTGTGTGTTGTCTTCTATATTGGTTTTTCCTTTGACTCTATTTTCCCAATAGATAAGACATTGATCTACTTCACTTAAGTTTTTCTATGGTTCTTGATCTTGCCTCGTTCCTCTATCCCAGCAAGGTCATCCCCAAAAAGAGCAGCCTATTGTCACCCTCAAAATTGCCCTAATTTTCAAGTCAATTTTTGAAAATTTGGAGTTGGTGCCTATTATCCCAATTTTTTCTCCGAAAAAATTAATTAAGCATGACCCGCATAGAATAAAATAGAAAGGGATGGTTCAGTCATGTGTGCCCACATTCAAATTCCAACAAGTAAGGGGGGTAGGGTCGGTGAAGAAGGCCAACGGCGTCAAAGGAGATCAAAGCTCAGCAAGAGAAAGATTAAGAAGGGCAGTTTCCAATCGAGGTCCGAATAAGATAAGTATAAAAGGATCGTGAAAGGTGCCACATGTCTCTTCAGCACTTTTGGTATGGTTCACGAAAGTGGAGAACCAAACATGCACGGAGTCCTCTATGTGGTCAAAGTTCGAAAAGACACAACACCAGCCATTGAATCATCCAAGTATAAAGAGTTAGCGGAAGTCTCCACATGTCTAAACAATGCAACTTTAAGGGTAGGACCCAAATGACAATCCCCAAATGAGTGTAGCCTTTCCACATGTCCTAAGTCCAAAACGAAGATAGAACAATCCCAAATCAGCTAAGTATGGAAGGTTTGGCGGATGGTGCCACATGTCTCCTTGGTGAAACTTCAAGGGTTGAAACCAAAGGCGATTACCCAAACTTGCACTATCCCTCCACGTGTCTTAGGTCTAAAAGCTGGGACAGAGCCGACCGTTTAATCGACTAAGTATAAGATAACCAACGAAGTCTCCACGTGTATCTTCATTGCAACTTCAAAGAAAGAATCAAGAGTGGGTCCCAAAGTATGTGTGGGCTAGCCATGTGGATAGAGTTAAGGAGGGGTAGTGCTAGTCGTTGAATCGGTAAAGTATGGGAGAACCAATGAAAGCCCCACGTGTCCCTTCGAAATATTTCAAGGGAAAATCCAAAGGTAGGTCCCAAACATGTGCTAGCTCTCGATGTGCCTCATCGGCGCACCTCCAAAGGATAGGTCCAAAAAGAGTCTCCAAATTATTAGGAAGCCTCCATGTGTCTAATGTGTGGAAAGGGGACGCATGGCCAAGTCAAAGTAGAAAGGTGAGCCCTTCTTGTTTTTGATGCTTTGAAAATTCAAAGCTAGAAGGCATGCCATCGAGCAATTTGGGAGTTTTGGTTTTATTTCCAAAAGGGTGTAAAGGTATAAAGTGACCCGCGGCCCCTCTCATGCCAAGGGATAAATTCAAATGTTGAGCCTAAATCAAAATTCAAAGTGGTGAGGTGGGTTGGCAAAGCAATTTGAGTTTTTGAGCTTATGTTGAAAAGAGTTAAAGTGTAAAGTGAGTCATGACTCTGTCCCCACTAAGGTAAAGCCACGTTTCAAGCCCGTATCAAAAGTGGATGGACGAGAAAAAATGTTTTGAAGTGTCATTTCTCTAAAAGGCATAAAATACCAAAGGCATCCTCAGGCCCACTTCAGTTTAAATCTCTCCCATGTGGATGGCTCAAATTCAAAGTTTGTAAAGGTAGGATGAACGCTTGCAATTCAATGCAACTGGTTTTTCTACCTGCATGGAAACAGTTGTGGAATTAGCGAAGTTCAAATGTCAGTTTCTTGAATCAGTTTCATATTTTTTGTAACCAAATGTAACTTTTCTTGGAAGCTATTTAATTGCTTTCTACGCCATTGTTGAAGGTTTTTAGATCTGGGCATTCCTGAAATTGTAATCAATATAAAAGTCTTTTCCCTTTCTTCCTCTAGAATTCTTTCTTTCCTTTTCGAATTTCTGAATTATTCATCTTTGCATGCTATGAAACTTTTTGTTCTTGATTATATGATTTTTGAAACTTTTTTGTCTGTGGAATTATATCCGTATGAAAGTGAATGATTCTATTCTACATCTCTCTAGTTCAATACGTATAAGGTTATACTCTGCTATCTATATTTCCATAAAGTATTGTTATGTTTTTTCTCTCTCATCATCTTCTTAATTCTTCTATTCTTTCATATTGATGATCTTTGGGTATACAACGTTTCAAAGTATCGTAAATCCACACTTTGAAAGATGTACATTTTGGATATAAGTTTTCCTACTTACTTTCAATAAGGTAACCTCTCCCGTTAAAGAGGAGGGACTTTTTGTCCTCCGACTATGGTTCTTTAAAGTACTATTTTAAAACCAAACAGCTTTTTAGTGACTCTTTGGGATTTCGTTTCAAATGTATCCCTTTCTAAAATAATAACTTCAAGATAATTTTTGATCTGGTGAATCTACGGTATACACTAGGTATCAAACTTATATCATTTTCGCTCTCTTGATCTAGGAACCTTCCCAAGAATTAAGGGGTAAGTGCACAAAATTGGGGGGCCAAAAAGTAGACAAGGATGTGAGAAAAAGGAAAATGCGTACGCATTTTATTAAAACGTTCTCACATTTTAGTTTGTTTGGCTCGGGAATCACCATAGCATAATGCACACACGTTATGTTGTGTATGAACAAAAAAAAGGAGGCCCGAGCCTCTATCATTTTTCCTCCCTCAAACACAAGTTTTAGAGCTTGTTCGTGCCCTCGCATTTTTCCATTCAGTTGGATCTCAAGCTCAAAGGATCATTTTTGGATCTCGGGAAGATCTGAATCAACGATGGTGCCATGGAGAAGAGATACCCACATTTCTTTTCTCAAAATCTCATTAAAATATGATAATTATAGATTAAAATTTTAATTGAGTACATATTTTTTATTTTTATAGTTAGATGTTGAGGGAATCAACCACAACCAAACCCTGTTATTCCTGATATCCCTTCCCACACTCCCACAATTTCTCAACATCCATCGAGTAGTCAAGAAGATTTAGCAGCCCAAATAATTGAAAACAAAATTGAAATTGAGGATTTAATCAAAAAAATGAGGGATGCACAATCTACAAACCCCCACCGTGCCTCTCTTGCAAACAAATTAGAGGTATTACTTGTTCAAATTGATGTGGTAACGAGGAAAATTCATCATTGGAAAACTTATAGAGAGAGTTGTATGGTTTATTATTCCAACAAATTGTCATATGTGGATGTAAAGAAAAAATAAATTTCAAAAGAACTCATATGTAAGTTATTCACGGACCCCCACACTAATCTTACTCTTCCGTTGACATGTAAATGATTTCCCATCCATTGGTGCAATAATAATTTGATTGGAAATAATTTTTGGGACCGATGGTGGATGGTGTTTGATTTTCCACCTTGTAATAACAACGAGGTTCCACTATAATTTCTGAGGAAACTCTATTGCGAGTTTATCCTCAATGAGATCCAAATTATTTTGATTTCTTAGATTTCCAGGGCCGAGGAAAAGGATCTACACAGGATCAACCAGGTGCACAACATGCACTTATTCAATAGGGTAGATTCCCCACAGAAGCCCCCTCACCCTAAGATTGTCCCTCAAGCAGTGAAGGAGATAGTAGAGATTGATACACTCCATGCGCTTTAGAGGATATCTATGACCCATGTTTGACATACGAGGGAGATTTCGAGCGATGTTCGCGGAGGTACACAAAGTATTCCCTTAGGGAGTACTAGCATGAGGCCACATTTTTACTCGTCATGTGGTAGCATATGTTTTTGGCCCGAGGAGGACGATAATTTCATGCACATGATTTTGGTGCACCTAGTGCTAGGGATGAACACGATAATGTCACTATGTCATAAGTCCTTTTGAGTGAGACATTTGGATTACATTGATCAACGTCACCTTCGTAGGTAAATTTTTATGCATGTGTGTTACAAAAATTTTGGAGTACGTAATTTAATTATATATGTTAAATTTTTGAAATAATTATATTTTTACATGTACATGCATTGATATTACAGTGCATGGGAGGCGCATCTTCATCTCGACCATAGGCGGCGAGCACCATGCATATGCATACATTCACATAGGTAGTTTATAATGTTAATTATGTAAAATTTTCACATACATGTGTGTGTGTGTGTGTGTGTGTGTGTGTGTGTGTGTGTGTGTGTGTGTGTATATTTGCATGTATATATATATATATATATATATATATATATTAGTTTTGAAGTCAAATATATGTATGTTCTTGTATGTCCATCTAACTCACATGATATACATGTTTGATAAAGATGTTGAATTCACTAGACACCCCACCATCTCTGCGACAAGTAGATAAAGGTGTTGCCACTATGATTTCATCTACGTAGCAACTCACTGAGGTATTCAAACAACACGTAAATTTTGTTAAATTTCTCATGTAATTCATATTATGTTAAATTACATGTTAGTAATGTCTTTCATTGTAGAATTATTAAATTATGTTAATAATGTCCTTCATTGTGTGTATGCAGGAGTTACCTGTGATAGGTGCAGCCCTATTCATTTGATTTACAGGCATGGCGGGGTAAAAACAATAGTTCTATATTGATAAAATTAAAGTTAAAATATTTTCATTATGTTGATACATGTACTTAGCTCTATTTTCGCTAATCGCGATGTTAGATTTTTTGATCTTATGTGTATGTAGGGAACTTCAACCACCTCCATTTTGACTTCAAGGGCACAAACTCCTCCATCTCGTCATATTCTGCCCTCTCGTACACTACAGGATCTCCCGATGAGTCATCTAAGTGTGAGATGTGAATTGGGTGTGATCGAAAACTTGTGGTAAGTTTATATATTTATGTAAGTACTTTCATTCTAGCATTGTCTTAAATACATGTTAAAAACATATATAAATTATGTTTTGACAAAAAAACATTGTTTGCATTTACAGGTGAGTATTCAGCAGAAGAGGACTCGAAGCATGGGCTCGGGTGATCCAAAGTCATCTCATGGATCTCCATCTTCGCCTAAGGGAGGGCCTTCTTCAAGAAAGGCCAAGAGAGGGATAGATTTTGATGAGTAAGAAATATATATGTCTTACATGACATTGTTTTTGTATGCCTATGTGCATGGCATTGTATGTAAGCCTATATGGAATTTGAACTTGATGGTATATGACCTATTTGGGATTTTTTGTATTTATCATGCACATTAAGATACTATTCGAACTTGATAATTTTGTATGATACCTTACATTTCGAGATTATTTTTGCATGAATCTAATATGATGTGCACTTGACAATATTTAAGACATTATGGAATATTGTTTTAATTAATTGTGATGTACATGTACTAGCATTTTCAATGTATAATATGCATCAAAATTTGGGAATTTATATTTATATAATGTATGTATATAAAGATTTACCTAATCTGAGTAATTATTCATTCAATTTATCAATGTGTATATGTGTATTTACCTTACTTGCGCTTCTTCTTTCTCATGGTCTCTTTGTACTAGTTCCTATCTTATCATGCACTTACTACATTCTTCTATGCTTCGTAGTCTTCTCCCTTGTTAAAAAACCTGAAAATCATCACAATTTGATGCCTTTCATCTGTTGATATTTTGAGAATGTCTCTCCATATACATTACTCCAATGCTTGAGAATGTCTCCAAATGCAATGACATTCTGATTCAGACACTCAATGATTCTTGATTGTCTAATCCTATCCAATTCGTGTTACTACCTTTAAATCTATAGGCATTTCAAGTTATTTAGAAATCACATAACACCCTTCACTAGGCTTGATGACTAGCCATATCCTTTTAAGGTGCTTTTGAAAGCATTCCATGGGTTTATCATAACATAAATTATCAATGAATGGAAGGTCATTAAGCCGTAGGCTAGCCGACTCCCATCTAGAACTAAACAAAGAAATGATTTACTCTTGTGTTCGCCTATAAAATTCATTCTTAATCCAATCTAGTCATTCAGTGCTCTTAAGCAACTACGCCGGACATGGGGTAGCCCTACACTAATTCAGACTATATTATTTCTCACGTTTACAAACAATATGACAAAGAGAGAGAACCGGATGGAGAGACAGAGAAAACCACGAGAGGATTTTCATAGAGGGCCTCGACATGGAGCTCTCGAATCTGATGAGACATCTCTAAAAGCCCACGAGTTTGAGAAATCACATGTCGAAGATATTGCATGTTTGGGCCTAAGGGATCTTCAATGACTACGCTTGGACAGGGTAGCTCGAGAGCATGGGGAGGGTAGGGAACAAAAAAATCCTCCACTAGCATTCACTAGGCCACCTCAACGTGTTGGCATAGTTGGATCGGTCCCATGAGCTTCCGTTTGTAAAATACAACCTCTCGGTAGTCGTAAATTGACTTAGACTACACTATTTCTCATGTTTACAAACAATAGGATAGCGAGAGAACCAGATGGAGAGAGAGAAAACCGTGAGAGAATTTCATAGAGGGCCCCGACATGGAGCTCTTAGATCTGAAGATACGTCTCTAGGTGCCATGGAGTCTGAGAAATCACCTGTCGAAGATATGGCATGTTTGTGCCTAGGGCTCTAAAGTGACTACGCCAAGATGGGGTAGCCTGAGAGCACGGGGAGCATAGGAACCAAAACAAAGCCTCCACTAGTGTTCACCAAGCCACCCCGACATGTTGGCGTAGTTGGTTCGGTCCCATGAACTTCCGTTTACAAACTACAGCCTTTGGCAGCCCTACACTAACTAAGACTGCACTATTTCTCATGTTTACAAACAATAAGACAGTGAGAGAACTAGATGGAGATGGAGAAAACCATGAGATTATTTTGTATAGGGCTCAATATGGAGCTCATGGATCGACAAGATGTCTCTAGATGTAATGGATTCCGAGTAATCACATGTCAAAAATATGGCCTGTTTGGGCCTCAAGGCTCTTAAGAGACTACACCCGTGAGGGGGTAGCCAAAGAGCATTAGGAGCATATGGAACAAAAAATAAGCCTTCAATAATATTCACCAAGCCCACCGACATGTTGACATAGTTGGTTCGGTCCCATGAGATTTCGTTTGCAAACTACAACCTCTGATGAAGCCCTACACCGACTCGAGTACACTACTTTTCGTCGTTTACAAACAATAGGATAGTGAGAGAATCAGATGGAGATGGAGAAAACCACAGAGACAATTTCATAGAGAGTCCCGATGTAGAGCTCTCGGTTTAGACTAGACATCTCTATATGCCATGGAGTTGGAGAAATCACATGTCAAAGATATGGCGTGTTTGGGCCTCATGGCTCTTAAATGACTATGCTTGACTGAGGTAGCCCAAGAGCACAGGAGCTTAGGGAATAAAAATGAAGCCTCCAATAGTGTTCACTAGGCCATTTGGACATGTTGGCATAGTTGGTTTGGTCCCCGTGAGTTTCCGTTTCTAAAATACAACATCTCGGCAACCCTATACTGACTCAAATCGCACTATTTCTTGCGTTTACAAACAATAGGACAAGCGAGAGAACCCGATGGAGAGGGAGAAAACCATGAGATGATTTTGTAGAGGCCCTATCACATGGAGCTCTTAGATCTAACGAGATGTCTTTAGGTGCCATGGAGTCTAAGAAATCACATGTCGAAGATATGGCGTGTTTGGGCCTAAGGGCTCTTAAGTGACTACGCCCGAACAGGAAAGCTCGAGAACACGAGGAGTGAAGGGAACAAAAAAAATCCTCCACAAGCATTCACCAAGCCACCCCGACATGTTGGCGTAGTTGGTTCGGACTCATGAGATTTTGTTTACAAAATACAAGATCTCGGCAGCCCTATACATCGACTCTAGACTACACTATTTCTCGTGTTTACAAACAAGGGACAAGAGAATAAGATTGAGAAGGATAAAACTACATGAATATTTCATAGAGAGCCTTGACATGGAGATCTTGTATTTGACGAGACATCTCTAGGTGCCATGATGTTCGAGAAATCACATGTCGAAGATATGGCATGTTTGGGCCTCGTGGCTCTTAAGCGACTATGCCGGATGGGGTAGCTCAAGAGCATGGGAGCGTAGGGAACAAAAATTAATCCTCCACTAGCATTCAATAGGCCACCCTGACCTGTTGGCATAGTTTTTCACTCCCACAAGCTTCCGTTTGCAAAATACAACATATCGGCATCCCTACACCGACTAAACCGCACTATTTCTCACGTTTACAAACAATAGACAAAGTGAGAGAACCAAATGCAAATGGAGAAAACTTGAAGAGGCTTTCATAGAGGGCCTTAAAATGGAGCTCTTAGATCTAAAGAGATGTCTCTAGGTGCCATGGAGTCCGAGAAATCAGCCGTCGAAGATATGGTGTGTTTGGGCCTTAGGGCTCTTAAGTGACTACGCCCGGACGGGGTAGCCCAAGAGCACGGGGAGCGTAGGGAACAAAAAAAAATCCTCCAATAGCGTTCACTAGGACACCCCGACATGTTGGTGTAGTTGGTTTGGTTCTGACAAGCTTCCATTGTAAAATATCGCATCGGCATCCATACACTAACTCAGATCGCACTATTTCTCGCATTTACAAACAATAGGTCAGCGAGAGAACTGGATGGAAAGGGAGAAAACCATGAGAGGCTTTCGTAGAGGGCCTAAACATCAGAGCTCTCGCATTTGATGATTCATCTCTAGGTGCCATGGAGTCTGAGAAATCACATGTCGAAGATAAGGCATGTTTAGGCATCAGGATCTTAAGCGACTATGCCCGGATGGGAGTAGCGCGAAGAGCATGGGAGCATAGGGAACAAAAAAATCCTCCATTAGCATTCATCATTCCAACTCGACATTTTTGCGTAGTTGGTTTGGTCCCACAAGCTTCCATTCGTAAAATACAGCCTCTGGCAATGCTACATTGACTCAAACTACACTATTTCTCACTTTTACAAACAATAGGACATTGAGAGAACTAGATGGAGAGGGAGAAAACCTCGAGAGGATTTCGTAGAGGGCCCCAAAATGTAGCTCTTCGGATCCGACGAGACATCTCTAGGTGCCACAAAGTCTGAGAAATCACATGTTGAAGATATGGCGTGTTTAGGCCTCAGGGCTCTTAAGCGACTACACCCGAACAGGGTAGCCCGAGAGCATGGGGAGTGTAGGGAACAAAAAAAAGCCTCAACTAGTGTTCAGTAGGCCTTCCCCTAACATGTTGGCATATTTGGATTGGTCCCACAAGCTTCGTTTGTAAAATATAGCCTCTCATAGCCCTATAGTGACTCAGCACTATTTCTCATGTTTAAAAACAATAGGACAGCGAGAGAACCAGATGGAGACAGAGAAAACCGTGAGAGGATTTTGTAGAGGGCCCTAACATGGAGCTCTCGGATATTATGAGATGTCTCTAGGTGCCATGGATTCTAAAAAATCATGTCAAGATATGGTAGTGTTTAGAACTCATGGCTCTTAAGCGTTTAGGCTGACTTAGATGTCAGTACTACTTGCAAATGAAGCTCATGGGAAAAACCAACTACGCTAACACATTGAGGTGGCCTGGTGAATGCTAGTGGAGTCTTCTTTTTTATTCACTACACTCCATGTGCTCTCGGGTTACCTCATCTGAGCGTAGTCACTTAAGAGCCCTGAGGCCCAAACATGCCATATCTTCTACATGTGATTTCTCAGACTCCGTAGCACCTAGAGAGTCTCATAAGATCTGAGAGCTCCATGTTAGAGCCCTTACGAAAGCCTCTCATGGTTTTCTCCTCTCCATCCAGTTTCTCTTGCTGTCCTATTGTTTGTAAACGTGAGAAATAGTGCAGTCTGAGTCAGTCGAGCCAGAGGGTCGTCGAGGCTATAGTTTGCAAATGTGAAGCTCGTGGGACCAAACCAACTATGCCAACACATTGGGGTGGCCTAGTGAACACTATAGAGAGTCTTCTTTTTTTTTTCCCTATGCTCCCGTGCTCTGGGCTACCTCTGCGCATAGCATATTCGCTTAAGAGCTCGAGGCCCAAACAGCCATATCTTCAACATGTGATTTCTCGACTCTGTGGCACCTAAGAGATCTCCTCGATTAGGAACCAAGAGCTCCAAGTGTCGGGGCCCTCTATGAAATCCTCTCATCGCGGTTTTTCTCTCTATCCATCCATCTTCTCTGTTGTCCTATTGTTTGTAAACAAGAAATAGTGCTCTTCGAGTCAGTGTAGGGGCTGCAGAGACTCTAGTTTGTAAACAAAATCTCGTGGGACCGAACCACACTACGAAAAGACGTCGGGGTGGCCTGGTGAATGCTAGTGGAGGCTTCATTTTTATTCCCTACATTCCCGTGCTCGGGCTACCTCGTCCGGGCGTAGTCGCTTAAGAGCCCTGAGGCCCAAACACGCCATATCTTCGACATGTGATTTCTTAGAAGCCGTGGCACCTAGAGATGTCTCTTAGATCCAAGACTCCATGTTAGGGCCCTCTATGAAAATACTCTCTGCGGTTTTCTCCCTCTCCATCTGGTTCTCTCTTTTTCCTATTGTTTGTAAAAGTAAGAAATAGTGCAACTTCAGTCAAGTGTAGGGTCGCTGAGGGCAGAGGCTGTAGTTTTGCAAAGGAAGCTCATGGGATCGAACCAACTACGCCAACATGTCCAAATGGTGGCCTGGTGAATGCTAGTAGGAGGCTTTTATTTTTTTCCCTACTCCCCATTGCTCTCGGGCTACCCCGTCAGGCGTAGTCGCTTAAGATCCCCCGAGGCCCAAACATGCCATATCTTCGACATGTGATTTCTCATAACTCCGTGGCACCTAGAGATGTATAGTCAAACTGAGAGCTCCATGTCTGGGGTCCCTCTATGAAATCCTCTTGTAGTTTTCTCCATCTCCATTTGGATCTCTTGTTGTCCTATTGTTTGTAAACGCTAGAAGTAATGTAATCTGAGTCAAAGTGAGGGTCGCCAGATGTTGTATTTTGCAAACGGAAGCTTGTGTGACTAATAAAAATATGAAAACACATCAGTGTGGCCTAGAGAATAGTATTGAAGGCTTCATTTTTGTTCCCTATGCTCCTCGTGATTGGGCACCCATCCGGCAGTAGTCGCTTAAGAGCCCTGAGGCCCAAACACGCCATATCTTCGACATGTGATTTCTCGGACTCCGTGGCACCTAGAGATGTCTCACCAGATCCAAGAGCTCCATGTTCAGGCCCTCTATGAAATCCTCTCATGGTTTTCTCTGTCTCCATCTATTTCTCTCGATGTCCTATTTTTGTAAACGCGAGAAATAATGTAATCTCGAGTCGAGTGTAGTGGCTGCCAAATGATGTATTTTGCAAACAAAAGCTCATGGGACCGAACCAACTACGCCAACACATCGAGGTGGCCTTGTGAACACTAGTGGAGGATTCATTGTTTTTCCCTACACTCCCTATGCTCTCGAGGCTACCCTCGTCTGGGCGTAGTCACTAAGAGCCCTGAGGCCCAAACACGCCATATCTTCGACATGTGATTTCTCAAACTCTGTGGCACCTAGAGACATCTCATCAGATCTAAGAGCTCCATGTTAGGGCCTCTACGAAATTATCTCACGGTTTTCTCCCTCTCCATCCGGTTCTCTCATTGTCCTATTGTTTGTAAACGTGAGAAATAGTGTAGCTGAGTCAAGTCAGTAGAGGCCGCCAGAGGCTATAGTTTGTAAACGAAACCTCGTGGGACCGAACCAACTAGGCCAACACATCAAAATGGCCTGGTGAATGCTCATGGAGGCTTATTTTTGGTTCCCTATACTCCCCGTGCTCTTGGGCTACCCCGTCCGGCGTAGTCGCTTAAGAGCCTTGAGGCCCAAACACGCCATATCTTCGACATGTGATTTCTCGGACTCCGTGGCACCTAGAGATGTCTTAGTCAGAATCGAGAGCTCCATGTCGGGCCCTCTAAAATTTTCTTATAGTTTTCTCCATCTCCATGGTTCTCTCGCTGTCCTATTGTTTGTAAACATGTGAGAAATAGTGCAGCTCTGAGTCAAAAGTAGGGCTCAGAGGTCAGTAGTTTGCAAACGGAAGCTCGTGGGACCAAACCAACTATGCCAACACGTCCAAATGGCCTAGTGAACACTAGTGGAGGCTTCATTTTTGGTTCCCTATGCTCCCCGTGCTCTGGCTACCCCATCCGGCGTAGTCGCTTAAGAGCCCTGAGGCCCAAACACGCCATATCTTCGATGGGTGATTTCTCGGACTCCGTGGCACCTAGAGAGACATATCTCATCGAAGACCAAGAGCTCCATGTCAAGGCCCTCTACAAAAATCCTATCACGGTTTTTCTATGTCTCCATCCGGTTCTCTCGTTGTCCTATTGTTTGTAAACGAGAAATAAATAGCCTGAGTCAAACAGTAGGGCTACCGTAGAGGTCGTAGTTTGCAAACGGAAGCTCGTGGGACCAAAACCAACTATGCCAACACATGAGGTGGCCTAGTGAATGCTAGTGGAGGCTTCATTTTGGTTCCCTATGCTCCCCGTGCTTTCGGCTACCCTGCCTCGGGCGTAGTCGCTTAAGAGCCCTGAGGCCCAAACATGCCATATCTTCGATGGGTGATTTCTTGGACTCCATGGCACCTAGAGATGTCTCGTTAGATCCAAGAGCTCCACATGTTAGGGCCCTCTAAGAAATCCTCTCGTGGTTTTCTCCATCTCCATCCGGTTCTCTCGTTGTCCTATTGTTTGTAAACGCGAGAAATAGTGCAAGGGCCTGAAGTGAGCGTAGGGCTACCAGAGGTCAGTAGTTTGCAAAGGAAGCTCATGGGACCAAACCAACTACGCCAAACATGTCTAAGTGGCTTGGTGAATGCTAGTGGAGGCTTTTTTGGTTCCCTACGCTCCCCTTCTCCTCAAAGCTACCCTCGTCCAAGCGTAGTCGCTTAAGAGCCCTGAGGCCCAAACACGCCATATCTTGACATGGGTGATTTCTCAGACTCCGTGGCACCTAGAGATGTCTCATTAGAATCTAAGAGCTCCATGTTAGGGCCCTCTATGAAATCCTCTTGCAGTTTTCTCTATCTCCATTTGGTTCTCTCTTGTTGTCCTATTGTTTGTAAATGCGAGAAATAATGTAGCCTTGAGTCAACAGTAGGGTCTGCAGAGGTTGTAGTTTGCAAACGGAAGCTCGTGGGACAAAACCAACTATGCCAAAACACTGGGGTGGCCTAGTGAATGCTATTGGAGGCTTATTTTTGTTCCCTATGCTCCCCGTGCTTTCGGGCTACCCTGTCTGGGCGTAGTCGCTTAAGAGCCCTGAGGCCCAAACACGCCATATCTTCGACGGGTGATTTCTTGACTCCATGGCACCTAGAGACATATCATCAGATCAAGAGCTCCATGTCAAGGCCCTCTATGAAATCCTCTCATGGTTTTCTCCATCTCCATCTGGTTCTCTCGCTGTCCTATTGTTTGCAAACGCGAGAAATAAAAGTCTTAGTCAAAGTGTAGGGTCTGCCAGATGCTGTATTTTGCAAACAAAAGCTCATGTGGGACCGAACCAACTATGCCAACATGTCTAAGGTGGCCTGGTGAATGCTAGTGGAGGATTCATTTTTTTTCCTACACTCCCCGTGCTCTCGAGGCTACCCCGTCCATGGCGTAGTCGCTTAAGAGCCCTGAGGCCCAAACACACCATATCTTCGACATGTGATTTCTCAGACTCCGTGGCACCTAGAGACATCTCATCAAATCCAAGAGCTCCATGTTAGGGCCCTCTATGAAATTATCTCATGGTTTTCTCCTCTCCATCCGGTTCTCTCATTGTCCTATTGTTTGTAAACGTGAGAAATAGTAAAAGTAGTTTAGGGTCAGTGTAGAGGCTATGCAGAGGAGGCTATAGTTTGCAAACGAAAGCTCGTGGGACCGAACCAACTACACCAACACATCCAAATGGCCGGTGAATGCTAGTGGAGGATTTTTTTGGTTCCCTACACTCCCCGTGCTCTCGGGCTACCCCGTCCGGCGTAGTCGCTTAAGAGCCCTGAGGCCCAAACACGCCATATCTTCGACATGTGATTTCTCGAGACTCGTGGCACTAGAGACATCTTAGTCAAACGATAGCTCCATGTTAGGCCCTCTATGAAATCCTCTTATGGTTTTCTCCATCTCCATCCAGTTCTCTCGCTGTCCTATTGTTTTTAAATGTGAGAAATAGTGTAGTCTGAGTCAGTGTAGGGTCGCTGAGGTCAGTAGTTTGCAAACGGAAGCTCATGGGACCGAACCAACTATGCCAACACATTGGGGTGTCCTGGTGAATGCTAGTGGAGGCTTCATTTTTGGTTCCCTATGCTCCCCTGTACTCTTGGGCTACCCGTCCGGCATAGTCCCTTAAGAGCCCTGAGGCCCAAACACGCCATATCTTGACATGTGATTTCTCAGACTCCGTGGCACCTAGAGATGTCTCGTTAGATCCAAGAGCTCCATGTCGGGGCCCTCTACGAAATCTCTCACAAGTTTTCTCCCTCTCCATCCGGTTCTCTCGCTGTCCTATTGTTTGTAAACGCGAAAATAGTGCGACTGGAGTCAAGTAGAGGGTCTAGCAAAGGTCAGTATTTTGCAAACGAAGCTCATGGGACCAAACCAACTACACAACATGTCGGGGTGGCCTAGTGAATGCTAGTGGAGGATTTTTTTGGTTCCCTATGCTCCCCATGCTTTCGGGCTACCTCGTCCGGCGTAGTTGCTTAAGAGCCATGAGGCCCAAACATGCCATATCTTCGACATGTGATTTCTCAGACTCCGTGGCACCTAGAGATGTCTCATTATATCCAAGAGCTCCATGTTGGGGCCTCTATGAAATCCTCTCGTGGTTTTCTCCTCTCCATCCGGTTCTCTCGTTGTCCTATTGTTTGTAAACGCATGAGAAATAGTGCGCTGAAAGCAGCCAGTAGGGCTCAGAGGTCAGTAGTTTGCAAACAAAGCTCATGGGACCGAACCAACTACGCCAAACACATGAGGTGGCCAGTGAATGCTATTGGAGGATTTTTTTTTTTCCCTACACTCCCGTGCTCCGACTACCCTGTCTAAGCGTAGTCGCGTAAGAGTCCCGAGGCCCAAACACGCCATATCTTCGACAGTGATTTCTCGACTCCGTGGCACCTAGAGACATCTCGCCGTAACCAAGAGATCCAAGGCCCTCTATGAAATCCTTTCGTGGTTTTCTCCATCTCCATCTGGTTCTCTCATTGCCCTATTGTTTTTAAATCCTCTCACAGGTTTTGGTATTGTGGGACCCTCTTCATCTGGTTCCTCAACTGCCTATTGTTTGGTGACATTTTTTTCCTACGCTCCGTGCTTTTGGGCTACCTCCTCATCGGGCTATGAAAGCCTCTCGTGGTTTTCTCCATCTCCATTCAAAGACTAAGCAAAGTCGGTGTAAGGTTTTCCATTTCCAATCACCTAAATAATATAGGTGGTGAAATGAGAATTTTAATAAGATATTTTTACAATATAGGTGGTGAAATGAGAATTTTTGTTTGTTGTTCCTTTCTAATATTTAATTTTTCTTAGCTTCACTTGGCTTTGAGAATAATAAATTCTCTACTGACAGTGCCAACCACGTGAAGGTGGAAGCTTTTTTTGGCACCACTAACCTACATAAACATGTTAGTAAGCAATTAAATAGAATTTTAAATCATACAAAATTTAAACAAAATCATTTAAGTAAATATTCAAATTAAATTCATGAAGAACATACCTTTGTAAATTCAATCCAATGAACCACAAGGATCAACTCTATTCTTGACAGTAGCAAGAATTGCTTCATGATCTGATTCACGAACCTTCCATGATTTTTTTTTGATGGCCAACCTCAATATTTGATCAATTTAATATTTGTTGCAAGGACCAAATGTGAATAGTGAAGTATCTTCCGATGTACTTCATAGTCTTCAAACAACCAAATGTTTTATTTTTTGATAGGATATCATCGAAGCCAAGTTCCAGTGACTACCACTGATCCAAGTGGGATACTCAAGGTCTTCACCATCAATGACTGTGGAAGTCAAATTTTTCCCCTCTACACAATGAGATAAGAAGTAGTTTGTTCCCTCTTCGTTAAATTCCATTGCAATAACTGCAAAAATGTGCCCTATGTATCACAAAGTAAAACTGTTTAGTCAATTTATAAATACATTAAGAGTTGACCATTTAATAATTTATAAATCTAAAACATGGCATGTACATATATGTATGTACCTTGTTGCACTAAATTAGAGACTTGGTCAAAGTTAGGTGATGTTGTCATTTGATCTGAAGACCCTGCAAGTTGTAATGCTCATGGAACTTGATGTGTGTTGAGTGGAATTAGAGGTCTACAAGTCCACTCATCCACCCACTGCTATGTGACTCACATTCATTCCATGCAAAATCAATGCATGATATACAAAAACATGTCATGCACCTAGTATAAATAGTCCAAGCATTTACATCTGAACTACGGAATGAGTGCATATCACTTGATCCTGCAATTGTCATACAATCTTCAAAGTTTGTCAGATGTTGTTTCTCTATCAACCAAAAATATCTATAAACCGTTGATCTCTTGAGATTCATGGCCCATATTCTTGACACACCAATCAACAATGTTTTTTGCATCTATAAATTTAGCACCATCCTTGAACTTTAACTCTTCTCTTGCAAGTGCTCTTTTCACACATGCTCCTACACCATCATGCTCTCCTTTTCCATGCCCTACCTCAGTAAAACTCTAGATATGTTGTACATTTGTTTCTTTGTGCATCCTTCTTAGCCAATAAAACATCCATGCATTCTTGAATTGTGATGTGTAGTTGTCCGACCAAATGTAATGTTGATCGAAACTAATGTTCCTCTCATTCAAGTTCGCATAAAACACCTAGAAACACCCTTGTACATATTCTATAGAATGTGTCCGATCATCACTGATGTAGAAATGATACTCTCTCAATATTTTTGGTCTTTCTCAAGTGCTTTTAGGAGAGTGCATGAATGTTATATGCATGAAAATAGAAACTTGCACTGAGTTATAATATTGAGACTGAACCTCCATTTGTGGCTGCAATGTGTAATTCTCTGTGAAGTCAACTACTAAAACAATAGTACCAAGTGGGAATGTGTCATTTCTTAACTTGAATTGTTCATCCAACCATCGAGCTCTATGTGTGCTCTTGCATACTCATAAAAATTTCCTCTCTGAATTTGACCATATATTCTGATACAGGTAATTGTTTTGTAACAAGCTCACACCTCTTAGATTATTTTCCATATTTTAATTGATATGCCACCAATTTATATTTGGTGAAATCAACCAATTATTTTCCTATTGAAGATGTACTCTCCTTGTGGATACAACTTTTCAGATTTGGCAAGCCACCACATACATTGCATGTTCCATCCAAACATGCTTTGTTATAAAAATTGTCTTGTTGATTTTTCACAAAATATTGTCGGAATAAATTCCCTTGAATATTTTTGTGGGACATTTATTCCACACTCCTACAACATGATGTCAAGTATGCAAAACACTACGTATTTGACAAAAAAATATCATAATGCATTGAAAATTCAACATGATGCCTGCAACAACAAGTGGTACGTGAGTGATTGATTTTCACATAAAAGGGTTTGTTCATTTCAAAGAATCTTTGGCTAATGTTAATTTGTGGATTTTCATTTTTAAACTTAGAGAATATTTCTATTTGAGTCATATCTAAGAAATGTTTTGCACACGATTCATGATTACGAGAACCTATTCTTCTTTTTACTGTATCTCTTCTATTTGGTGACACCCTTGTGTTCTCATTCCAAAATTTTACAATTAATTATTTTAGAATATCATATGTATTCTTGTCTTTTCATGGAATTCTGCTAGAGAAATCCCAATAGTCAGTGTTATTGACTGACTCAAGACATTTACGTCTCTCTATTGCTTTCATTAGTGTTTTTATGTTTAGCTTCAAAGCACTGCTTGTTTTTCTAATCAATCATTTATTAATTGTTTTATCACTTACTATACAATTAGTTAGTGCATGTCATGTAACATTACTATCTTTGGTGCGTCTTTTGCCACCTACAACTTGGTATGCTTTATGTATGTTTTCAATAATTGGACACATTTTCATCAACAACATTAGATGTTCTTAACCCCAGGGTCTTCATTATAGGTCTCATCTTAATTAACTTCATCAATGAAACAAATAATTGATATCTTTGTGTGTAATTTAAATTCTCAAAGTAATTATCCCAAATTCCACTAGCTTTTCTTCTCGCATTTCTTTCAGACATTTTGTTAGGCATTGATTTTATAATGTTTTCATCAATTTCAATTAAGTGAATTGGTTTTCTTCGTGAAATGGAAGGAGGTGTTCTTAGAGGTGAAGATTCGTTTATAAGGTTACTTTCTTCATTCAAGTGTTTTCATACAAATTTTAAGGTTAACATTTGGATTCTCAAGTAAGGGTTCAACAATTGAATTCATATCAATTTCTTCATCCATACCAACATTATCATTCAATTCAATATCATTATTCTCTATCATTATTTTACATTGTGTATTTCATCCCAATTTTCTAATACATTAGCTACATTTGATATAGTGGATGTACCTTTCCCTACTCGAAGTTTTTGCATTCTCTTCAATTTCTTTATTCTTTTCTCTTCCAATTGCTCTGGTGTCTTATTCTTGACTTTCCTCTTGTCCTTAGCTTGACGTTTATCACCCATGATTAGAAAAAATCAACTAGTGGGGTAGGGGACAAAATGAAATACTAAAAATCATGCAAGAATGTAGAGAATATTGTAGACAAAACAGAATTTTTGTAAAATTCCTGTGAAAGAAGTGAAAGGGATGTTGGTGGGCCACAAAATATAAAACAACTCAAAACACGTACATGTTTTTGTTTTCTCTTTTCCCAAGCCATGCCTCAAGGCTTGGGATCTAGTTTGGATCCCCAAGCCTGAGGCATGGACCTGCACAAACATAGCAAACAATGAGTTTTTACAAGAAAATGTAAAAATGTCACTTCTCTATGAGAAATCAAAATAAAACAATCCATCCATTTAAAAAAATTATACCATGACGTAGAGCAGAGTCTCTTCTTTCTTAAAATATAATTTTCCAAATTTTTTGTCTAATATAAGATATCCATATTATTTATTTTCTAACTATGCCTTTTTATAGCTATTTTTGAAGTGTAAAATATGTATATCTTTATGGTGTATCTTTTTTGGGTGATCAAAATTTTAAAAATATATACTAGCCCAAACTAGTCATGATTCTATAGATATTCAAAAAATAATAATTTAATTTTCAATATTTTTTGAGGTAGTTAGGGGGCGTGGTCGGAGCTCGTTATTTTTCAAAACATAAAATTTTTGTACTAGAAAAACATATAAAAAAAATCATAAAAAAGAAAAAATAGATCCCAAACTAGATGCTCCTAGCTATATTTCTATCAAAGGGTTTTCAAAAATACTAAATGGTGCTAAAAAAGGTGGGGGCACGAAAGTCACTCTATTATGTTTTTTAACAAAAATAGGAGAATCTCTTAGTATTTTATTTGTTTGACCCATTTAAACTTATCTTTTCAATAAAATTTAGTATCTTAGAAACTAGAATCAAAATGCTACGATTCATATTTCTACAACATCTTCCAATTTTGAGTGTAACTATTTAAAAAAACTTGTACAAGTTGAAGTGTTTTTTCGAGAAAAATACATCCACTTAAGACCCCCTTTTGGCCCCCAATTTGGTGCACTTACCCGAAGGTAAAATGAAAAACACCTTTTGGCCCACATCACCAATGAGTGATAGTGACAGTGATGAGGATGATGATGGAGATCTCCCTATTAATAGTTTTCAAGCTCTAGTCAGTCCAGAATAGGCTTGGTTTCTGCTAAACGTCTACAGAGGTGTAAATCCAAGATTGTTTCCACAAACATTGTAGCAACTTCTCAAACAAGATGAAGAACACTCATTCAATGAATTTGAGACACCTTGTAACAAAGAGGAGAACATTCAAGTTCTAGAAGCTGCTCATGATCAGGTATTCATTCCTCAACATTATCTCAATTCCACCAATGAATGTCTTCTTATTGCTCCACCTGATGCATGTCAATTTAATATTCCTTCAAATAATGAAGAAGATAAACAACTTGAAGTTTTATTTTAACTTTGAAATAGAGTCTATAGAAGATATTTCATGCACCAAGGTGAATGATCTTATTTTGAAATAAGTTCCCTATCTTTGGTGGATGTGGATGTTCATCATAACAAAATGGACAAGATTCCTCTCTCTCCTATGATTGAAGAATTTCAATGCACTGAGATGAAGATCATTGTGGACCATTCTCTTCTTGTTTTAAGTTATCTCAAAGATAAGAAAGTGCCCGCACTTGAAAAAAAAAGAAATTAATGAGATCACTGGTTCCCCTATTATATCTATGGATGAGATGAGCACACTGATCCTTTTTACAGTCCTTCAAAACAAATAGAAAATGGAGAGCCATGCCTAGAATATTTTCTTCACAACTATGATAGTCCTGTCTTAGCTCACCCTTCAGAATGCAAACAAAAGGAAGAGGATGATGTTGTTGATCAATCTTTACTTAGTCTGACAACATTTCAATTCCCTGCTAATCATGAAGACAAATCAGTAATGTAGCTTATACCTAAGAGTCATGATCTTCTAGAATCAGGTGTTGATTTTTCAAAAATAGTAGGTATGTTTTTCAGAAACATGGTCAAGATTACACCTAATGGTAAACCATCCATTACTTTTTCCAAATTCCTCTTGAACATGGCTATGAGGAAAATTCAATGGAAGTTTATGTTTCTCATGAGAGGTACCATGGTGATAGTTGCAATCTTCATTCATATGCTAGCATAATTCCATCAAAATAGGGAGTTGACACTATTGGGATTGGATTTTCTCATGGATCCAGTTGTCAGAGTTTGGTGATGTGCAGAAATAAGTATGAAGATATTCGAGGGTCGTACAAGTCTTTGTAAGGTACTATTCATCCACAGAAGAGGAGCCTCGGGAATATATTCAGTTCTTCACAAGGACTAAGTGTTTTTAGTATGGAGTATCCCTATCCTGGATGTTCTTCATCCCTCAATTTTTCTTTTCAAGCCACATAGTGTTCCCATGCTATTTTGGTACACCCAACTATTCAGTCTTCAATTCACAGTGCCTCATACTTTCACCAAGTTGTTCCACAAAGGTATTTATTTTTCTCATCCTATCTTTGGAGTTGTGTAAGTTTCATGCAGTCCTTCTTCATTCCCCTATAAAAATCCTCTTCTTTATTTGTATATACTTTCCTTATTTTGTATTGCTTCCTTTCATGTTCCTCAATATGTGTTGTGTTTTGTTTTTGTCTTTCCTTTTCGTTTGTTTCACTTTTTGTGTGTTGTCTTCTTTGTTGCCTTTTCCTTTAACTCTATTTTCCCAATGGATAAGGCATTGATCTTCTTCACTTGATTTTTTCTATGGTTCTTGATCTTGCCTCATTCCTCTATCCTAGCCAAGTCATCCCCAAAAAGAGCCAATTGTTGTCACCCTTAAAATTCCGCTCATTTTTCAATTCAAGTTTCAAAATTTTGGATTTGGTGAGTGTTATCCCAATTTTTCCCCATGGAATAATTTATCAAACATGACCCCCATGAGAATAAAATCGAAGGTGTGGTTTAGTCATGCGAGCCCACATTCGAAATCCAACAATTAAAGGGTCGGTGAAGGAGGCCAACAAAGTGTCAAAGGAGATTAAAGCTCATCAAGAGAAAGATGAAGAAGGGCAGTTTTAAATCAAGGACTGAATTAGATAAGTATAGAAGGACCACGAGAAGGTGCCACGTGACTCTTTTGTTCTCTTTTGGTATGGTGCAAAAAGTGGAGATCCCAAATGTGCGCATGTCCTCCACATGGTTAGAGTCCTAAAAGACATAACCAACCTTTGAATTAGCCAAGTATAAAGAGCCGGTGAAATCCTCCATGTGTCCGAATGACGTAACTCCAAGCGAGGACCCAACATTTTCAAATGTATCCCTTTCTAAAAGAACAACTTCAAGATCATTTTTGATCTGGCGACTCTACGGTATACACCGGGGATCAAACTTCTGTCATGTTCATTCTCTTGATCTAGGAACCTTCCCAAGAATGAAGGTAAAATGAAAAACACTTTTTGGCCCACATCACCAACGAGTGATAGTGATAGTGATGAGGATGATGATGGAGATATCCCTATTAATATTTTTCAAGTTCCATTCGATCAGAACAAGCTTGGTTTTGTTGAACTCCGTACAGAGGTGTAAATCCAAGATTGTTTCCACAAACATTGTAACAACTTCTCAAACAAGTTGAGGAACACTTAGTCAATGAATTTGAGACACCTTGTAACAAAGAGGAGAACATTCAAGTTCTAGAAGCTTCTCATGATTAGGTATTCATTCCTCAACATTATCTCAATTCCACCAATGAATGTCTTCTTATTGCTCCATCTGATGCATGTCAATTTAATATTCCTTCAAATAATGAAGAAGACAAACAACTTGAGGCTTCCTTTCAACCTAAAATAGAGTCTATAGAAGATATGTCATGTACCAAGGTTGAATGTTCTTATTTTGAAAGAAGTGCCCCTATGCTGGTGGAAGTGGATGTTCATCATAACAAAATGGAAAAGATCCCTCTCTCTC
The DNA here is from genome assembly GCA_018340775.1 of Taxus wallichiana var. yunnanensis. NCBI lineage: Eukaryota > Viridiplantae > Streptophyta > Pinopsida > Cupressales > Taxaceae > Taxus > Taxus wallichiana. The sequence goes on along the minus strand of CM031235.1, from coordinate 159,416,110 downwards.
CTATGATTGAATAATTTCAATGCACTGAGTTGAAGATCATTGAAGATCACTGTAGACCATTCTCTTCTTGTTTTAAGTTATCTCAAAGATAATCAAGTGCCTACGCCCGACGAAAAATAAATTAATGAGATCACTAGTTCCCCTATTATATCTATGGATGAGATGAGCACACATGAGCCTTTTTGCAGTCCTTTAAAACAAATAGAAAATGGAGAGCCATGCCTAGAATCTTTTCTTCACAACTATGACAGTCTTGTCTCAGCTCACCCTTTGGAATGCAAACAAAAGGAAGAGGATGATGTTGTTGATCAATATTTACTTAGTCTAACAACATTTCAATTCCCTACTAATCATGAAGACAAATCAGCAATGCAACTTGTACCTAAGAGTCATGATCTTCTAGAATCAGGTGTTGATTTTACAAAAACAACAGGTATGTTTTTCATAAACATGGTCAAGATTACACCTAATGGTAAACCATCTAGTACCTTTTTCCAAATTCCTCTTGAATATGGTTATAAGGAAAATTCAATGGAAGTTTATGTTTCTCATGAGATTTTCGATGGTGATAATTGCAATCTTTATTCATATGCAAGCATCATTCCATCAAAACAGGAGTTGACATTATTGGGATTGGATTTTTTCATGAATTTAGTTGTCGAGTTTGGTGATGTGTAGAAATCGGTATGAAGGAAGTCGAAAGTGTCGTACAAGTCTTTGTATGGAACTTTTGATCAACATAAGAGGAGCCTCAAGAAGATATTCAGTTCTTCAAAAGGACTAAATGTTTTTAATTCGGAGTATCACTATCTATATGGTCTTCTTTCCTCAATTTTTCTTTTCAAACCACATAGTGTTCACATGATATTTTAGTATGCCCAACTTTTGCTCATCTTCAATTCAATTCACAAGTACCTCATACTTTCACCATGTTGTTCCACAAAGGTACTTTTTTCTCAGCTTGTCTAGGCAATTGTGTAAGTTTAATGCATTCCTTCTTCCTTCCCCTATAAATATCCTCTTGTTTCTTTATTTATAGTTTCCTTGTTTTGGCTTGTTTCCTTTCTGTTCCTTGTTGTGTGTTGTGTTTTTTTGTGTCTTTCCTTTTTGTTTGTTTACCTTCCATGTGTGTTGTCTTATGTATTGGTTTTTCTTTTGAGTCTATTTTCCCAATAGATAAGGCACTAGTCCGCTTCACTTGAGTTTTTCTATTGTTCTTGATCTTTCATTGTTCCTCTATCCTAGCCAAGTCATCCCTAGAAAGAGCCATTTGTTCTCACTCTCAAATTTCCCCTCATTTTTCAAGTCAAGTTTCAAAAATTTGGATTTGGTGCATGTTATCCAAAGTTTCCCCACAAGAAAAATAGATCAAACATGACCCCACACAAAAGAAAATTGGAAGGGGTGGTTTAGTCATGCGAGCCCACATTCCAAAACCAACAATGAAGGGGATCAAATCTCAGTAGGAGAAAGATGAATAAGGGAAGTGTTCAATCGAGGCCTGAATCAAATAATTATAGGAGGACCGTAGAAGGTTCCAGTTGTCTCTTCGGTGTTCTTTTGGTATAATGTACAAAATCGAGAGACCCCAAACGTGAGAAGGTCCTCCACGTGGTCGATTCTGAAAATACACAACCAACTATTGAATTGGACAAGTATAAAGAGCCAATAGAATCCTCCACGCATCTTAATGGTGCAACTCCAAGGGTAGGACCCAAGGGATAATCTGCAAATGAGCGTAGGCTTTCCACATGTCCCAGGTCTGAAAAGAAGATAGGACAATCCTGAATCGGCCAAGTATGGAAGGTTCAGCAGATGGTGCCATGTGTCTCATTGGTGAAACTTCAAGAGACAAATCCAAAGGTGGTTCCCCAAGCTTGAGCCATCCCTCCATGTGTCCTAGGTCTGAAAAAGGGATAGAGTCGGTCATTTAATCAAATAAGTATAAGAGAGGCGACGGAAGTCTCCACATATCTCTTCAAAGACAACTTCTAAGGAAGAATCAAGAGTACGTCCCCAAGTATGCACGGGCTCGCCACGTGGTCGAGTCAAGGAGGGGCATAGCTAATGGTTGAATCAGCTAAGTATGGGAGAACCAACAAAAATCCCGACGTGTCCCTTCGGTGCTCTTTCGGGGTGGATCCAAAGGCAAGTCCCAAATGTACACCATCTCTCCACGTACCTCATTAGTGCACCTTCAAAGGAAAGGTACAAAAAGAGTATCCAAATGAGTAGAAAGCCTCCACATGTCCAAGGTCATGAAAAGAGATGCGTGACCAAGTCAAAGTGGAAAGACGGGCCCTTTTGTGTTTTGATGCTTTGAAAAGTGAAAGCGAGAAGGCGAGGCCATCAGAGTGATTTGGGATTTTTGGTTTTATTTTGAAAAGGGTGTAAAGTTATAAAGTGACCCAGACCCTTCTCATGTTAAGGGATAAAGTCAAATTTTGAGCCCGCATTGAAATTCAAAGCGGGAGGTGGGTTAGTAGAGTAATTTGAGTTTTTGAGCCTTTGTTGAAAAGAGTTAAAATTGTAAAGTGAGCTGCGATTCTGTCCCCACTCAGGTAAAGCCACGTGTCAAGTCCGTATCAAAAGTGCATGGGTGGGCCAAAATGTTATGAAGTGCCATTTCTCTAAAAGGCACAAAATACAAAATGCATCCTCAAGCCCACTTCATTTTAAATCTCTCTCACGTGGAAAACACAGATTCAAAGTTTTGAAAGGAAGGATGAATGGTTGTGATTCAATGCATTTGGTTTTACCGCAAATACCATGGAAACAACTATGGCGTTAGAGAAGTTTAGATGTCGATTTATTGAATCATTTTTATCATTTTTATAACCGAATGTAGCCATTCTTGGAAGCTATTTAATGGCTTCTCTATGCCATTGTTGAAGGTTTTTGGATCCGGGCATTATTTAAATTGTAATAGATTCAAAAATAATCAATACAAAAGTCTTTTCCCTTTCTTCCTCTACAATTCTTTCTTTCCTTGTTCAAATTTGTGAATCATTCATCTTTGCATGCTAAGAAACTTTGTGTTCTTGTTTATATGATTTCGGAACTTTGTGTCTATGGAATTATATCTCGTATGAAAGTGAATGATTATATTTTGCATCTCCCTGGCTCAATACATATAAGGTTATACTCTGCTATCTATATTTCCTGAAAGTATTGTTATGTTCTTCCTCTCTCATCTTCTTAGTTCTTCTATTCTTTCGTATTGATGATCTTTGGGTATAAAACATTTCAAAGTATCAGGAATCCACACTTTGAAAGTTGTACATTTGTATATAAGTTTTTTTGGTTGCTTTTAATAAGGGATCCTCTCCCATTAAAGAGGAGGGACTTGTTGTCCACGACTATGGTTTTTAAATTACTATTTTAAAACCCAACAAGTATGTGTAGGTGAACTTATTTATATTTTCTTACGGTTATAGTTTCCTATCAAACAATTAATCCAAAGTGACTAATTAGGATCAACAAAGTGAAGCTTATCCAACATTGAAAGATCGTAATATGTAACATTTACTTATACGCCACCACCCAATCCAGACACCAATTCTTTGGCGCTCCTATCCTCCCATGGGTGTTGTTGTTCTATGCAATTTTAGAGTTCATAACCTCCGGTGAGCATCTACAACACTCTTTTTTGTTTGTTCTATATTTCACTAGCCCTAATCACTTCCTGTTCATTCAAAAATAAGCTAAGTCCTTTATCTCCTTCTTTCTTAGTGTTTCATATATTGCGTTTGATTTATTACTTGCATTTCATTGTATATTATCATTTATACATCATTAGGTACAGTAGTTACTTGAATATAATATTTAAATAATTTAAGTTAACTTAAACCATTTAGGGAACCCATTGCTTGAATCTAACCTTCCTTCTAGGGTTTTCCTTTTATGCACATCACCCATAGTGGTTGTTTTGGTTCCTTTGAGTACATTGAGCTTCCTCCCTTTATCCGTAAGTTCTCTAAATCAATGGATGAATTTTCTAACCATTTTCTTACTTCCAACCATGTTCCTTTTAAAAATATTTAAACTTATGATAGTTAAAATTCATATGATGGTGACGCTAATGTTAATTAAGAATAGTTAGAAAAACTCACTAATTTTCATTTTGGTTTACGCAACCACCATGAACATATTCCCTATGTCCTAAATACCTTACTAACTACCAAACATGCTCGATATGCTACCTCTCACCCTCAAATGGGTTCCTCTTCAGTTTTCATGGCCTCCAAACAACCCTTTCACATTCCTAATTCCATTCCTACAACTACTGCTCCACTCATTACTTCCAATACCTCCAATACACAACATGGTTCCTCTTTAGGAACTCATGACCTAGCTTATTTATATCACGATCTAAAAATTAAAATATGTCAATTAGAAAAGGCTACTTCTCATTCCTTGTCCATCATTGCGTCCTCATTACTCCTTCAAACCCCTTTTTCACCCATCATATCTACTTACAAACTTCCTCCTAAATTTGTTACACCTAAGATTCCTAGATTCAATGGCCATGGAGACCCTCAGAGCATCTTCAATATTTTTGTGTGCCATGCCTTGACTATGTGGTTGACATTACCTTACTAGCTATGTTATTTCGTATAATTTTGTAAGACTATGTTATCTATTGGTTCTATGTTCTACATGTTCCTTCAAGAACATATTTTACACACTTATCTAGTGCTTTCCTTGCATACTTTTCTATCAATATAGGCAGTAAGATATACTATACATAACTATCTCAAATCAAACAAGGATCTAATGAGCATCTCACATATTATGTTTTATGATATAAGAACAATCTTGTAAGGATGAATAATGTACCCATTGATTCATAATTGAAATATTTTTTGTTAAAAGTCTCTTAATTCAACTTCATGAGAGTTCAATATTTGACACCTCTCCATCATTTGATCAAATATGCCATATACTCAAGATACACGAAGGAAAAATTTTATCTATGGGAAAATTAAAATATCATGATATTGCCTCATCCTCTTCTAATAGGTTTTATCATAAATCTGCATTTAATTTTTCCCCTAAGCCCACCAAAGAAAATGCCACCGTTAATGTTGTTTCTCCACCTACTACATGTTGAAGTGCAAGCTCGCATCATCAATTTACTAAGTTACCTTACACTCCTTGATTCCACTACCACATCTTATTGAAAGAAATATTATTACTCTTCCATCGTTGTTCAATCAAGATCCTCCTCATCCACGTAGCAAGAAATACGATGAAAATACACACCGTGATTACTATTAATGCATTCGCAATCCCATTGATCGTTGCTTCAAAATTAGACATCTAATTCAAGATCTTATTGATAATAACTCCATCGATCTTCTTATGTCATATTTTTTAATTCGGTCAATGATAACAGTAAAGCCATAAATATGTAAAGACCCTTTACCAAACCATGAAAATTAAAATAAATCATCCTTTGCAAATTATACTTATCATGTCATACCTCCTTCATCGGGGCCTCCTAATTTCCTTATTTCTCCTTCTTATGTTCCATAGCAAGTCATTACATTTTCAGATCATGATTATAATGCTATAGTTTCATCTTATTTATTACATATCAATGCTTCAATTAGCACCTATGCAATCTATACTACTATGGTTTATCTATCGATCTTACCAATGCATGATATATTACGCTTCTTTTATATTTTTAAGGCCCAACCTCATTGATTACATTTTTCGGGTCCTAATTATTATTTGTGTGCCATTCTTCCCATTACATTTGGGTCTCTTACCTTTTTAAATCATCACATAATACCTCTAAAATCAATAGTTGTAACATGTCATTAGGTCTTCCTTGACCACATGCCACATAGGATATCCCTTCCATACATCCCTTGTGTCTCAAGTTCCTCCATAACAAACTAGTTATCCCCATCAACGAAATTCTACCTTGCACACTATTTTATCAACCCACTCTAGATGATATTTTTGCATCAACCAAGACATTTCATCCTCCCACATGGATCACATATTTGTCAAATCCTACCCTTACCTCTCGTATTTGTATATAGCCTCTTACTATTTCTAATTCAAAATCTAGATCTGAACATAGTTTTGCTATTTATGCATGACCTAAATCTCAACCTTATTATCCTCGTCGGTTCATTAGTCTACCTCTTCATCCTAAGTCCCCTACTGGGAAACCTTCCTCATAGGTTTTCACCATCTCCTTATTCATATTGGTATCATTTCCTTGAATATATTTACTCTCCTACATCGCCAACCTTATCATATTTTGACATTCCTTGTTCTCCTAAAACATTGGGTAGAGGGTACTCTCCTTCACTATCTTTGGTTAATTTTCATTCCTCGTACAATTTGGGGTAATCACACATTCTTCTCCCCCTTCTATAACTATCAGTTGTCTCTAGTTTTTACTACTACACTATACACTTTATACTCCATTTATCAATTCTCTACGTATTCACACCTCTTGGTACACACCTTGCACCATAACTAACCTATCGTCGGGTACTCTTTTTTATGGTTCATTCTTGACTCTTGAGGTCAAAATACCTCAATGAACCTCACATTACACACTTCACACTTTATTGTTTATGACATATCTTCCTAGCATCTACTCAAATGTGAAAACCCATTTCCCAAAGGTGGACTCTTGTTTTATGCTTCATTCTTGACCATTGACGATGCATTTATAAATGAACCTTACTCATACACATCCATTAGCAAGAAAATAAAATACTCCCATGTTCACATCTTGTATACCATACCATCACACTCATACAACATTTACATATCTATTTTACATTCATTCTCTCTAGCTTATAATACTTACATTTTACACTTTTTTAGAATGCTAGATGGATTCCTAGTATGTCTTTAGCTTTATGATATACACATGCACATTTCACCTGGTATCTTCGGTGAATGCCGATCTATTATAACTTCTTACACAATGCATAATGCTTAACACCGAATCCCTTTCTAGTCCCACTGAGGCTCCTTGGGGTATATACTTTTAATACTATCACACATTACATGTTCTATTGTGTCATCATTCACTAGTTTTTGTTACTAGAACTTTATTTTCATTTCTATATAAACAATTTGATATACTATTTATATTTCTAACATGCTATCAATTACTTCATGTGTAACATTTTCTCCTTGCGGGACTATATGCAACCATGGTTATCTCTGTTACATTTTACGTGATATTGTTTGCTATTATATGTTATTATTTGGGGACTATGCCCTATGTCTTGTGTGATCATCATATGATTTTCACCACTTCCTCCCTATTTGTTTTGTGACATTGTAAGTGATGTCCCATGTTTGAATCTCATATTTCATGTTTTATTTTATTTGTATTATTTCTTATTACATTATTTCCTATTTCATGCTAGCTACTTTTAATACTAACACTTTCTACTATCCTAATTTGTTTACATGTGCCTTAATTACTACCATGCATATTCCCTACCCCTTACAAGTATCCATTCCATATAAACATTAGATCCTCTCCTTTAGATTGCATTCTCTTACTGGATGTCACATGTATGCAAAATGAGGGGGAATACATTGGGTAAACAAATCACCCTCCAATAACTCAATGCTACATTTCAAATCAACATAGTATAGAAACAAAATAGGCACACATTCATAGAATAGTAAAAAAATAGACATTGACCTTAAACATAATGCGACACTAATGCCTATACCCCCGAAAATAATGCTTGGTACTTGTTTTATCCCTTGGGTTCTAATGTCCATAGGGAATAAAATTACAATTTCTAAGTATATCAAGCCTTCAACACTGTTCTCTAGAAGTAGGAACTTACCTGCAAAAACAAACTACATTCTATCTCCTATAATCAGTTATAATATAGAACAACACGAGTAAAAATGGAACTAATATGGACGTACCATCTATAGTGGTTCTCATTCGAGAATCAATCATGGAAGGAGAGGAAAACTATATCTATCTTCCAAACACTCTTCTCTTGGTGTGAGATCACCCAAAAAACTCACTCTTAGCATGAGATCACCTAAAAACTCTCTTGGCATGACATCGCCCCAAAAACTAACAAATAACAACAAAATAAAAAAATTAGGACAAATTATCTATATCTTAAACTCTTATACATCAGGTGCATACTTTCCTTTTACATACTTTCACACTTTTACTTATACATACATTACTTTGATTTCTCATACATGAACTTTGACTACTTTCTCACTCTTCATTTGTAGGTCTATCCTTAATATGCAATAAGAAGTATCTTAAATAAGAAAATACAAGCACAACAACAAGTATAAAATATGTGTACACATCACCTCTAAGGTACACTTCCCTTTTTAGTAGTCTTTATAGTTCACTTTGCGATCACTTTATGTTTCACTTGTCCACTCATCAAGTTATTCACCACACTCTCTATAGGATCATAAGGTACGCATCTTATATCTACTTTATGCTATCAAGTATTCACTTTAAAGCATAAATCGGGTCAAATGTAGACACAAAATCTATGCACTTGGGTATATTTCTAGGTCTTAAAAGCATGCTAGCATTTACATGATTCCTAAGAAAGAAAAATAGTAATTGACAACTCCTTTTAGCATTTTTATTTATCTTCTGCACTTTTATTTACTTTATACATATTTCACTCTTTCCGAATTTGAATATTTGATATTTTTATCTAGCCTCTAACACTAACGATCCGGTAGGGCACTAGCACAAAGAACTCTTCTCCTCCTGGGTATTCATGTCTCTCTTTATCCTTTTTAATCATTTTGGACACTTTTCACTTATAAATTCATTTATATTACGTGGGGCCTAATCGACACTAAAATTTTCCTCCATAATTTCTATTTCATTAATTTATGTATTAGGAATAGAATGTTGTTAAGTATAATTAGTAGTAGCGTCTGATAGAAGATAACGGTGCCACAGTACGGTGTCGCCAATAATGTGGAGTATGGTAACAGTCAAAGTACAATAGGAATGTTGTAAAAAGTAAATATTTGTCGTAAGTGGTCCGGTAATGTTAAAATGTCAAAGTTTGGGTAATTAGAGAAGTAGGGTCTACATGATTAGGAATTAGAAATATTATATTAGTAATAATGACATGGAGTGAGGTCATAAATATTTTGTGTATTTTATTTGTAAAAAGTCTAAAAATGTGGAACCCATGTAAAATGATAAGGTTTATCTTATCTTAAGAGATAAGCTTACATGTACAGATAAGAGTTAAGGTATGGAATATGATTCGTCATAGTGGATTTCTTATCCTATCTTAGAGATAGGATGGATAAGCCTGGAAGTTCTATAAATAGAGAGGCCACCCCCCTCATTTAGCATAGAAAGAAGTAGTGAGAAATATCGTAGGAAGTGTGCAAAGGAAGCCATCGATTAAAGGTGTGTTCAAGAAGCCATCGAGAGGTGTAATTGTAAAGTTTCTCCTATAGTCTTGTTGAAGTACCCCATGGGTGAGATTGTAACAATTTCATGTTAATATTATAATTTACTTTGATATTTCAGATTTTTCATCATTCGTCTTATCGTAGTCGATGGTATTCTTGTGCTCGGTTGTTGTTTTGTTTCCGCATTACATCCACCAAACTAAAGGTCGTGCATTAGTAAATAATCATAGCACGACGAGGAGTTCCCGGTGAATAATTATCATAGTGCCGGATTGGTGATGACATTTTGGTTCCGTTGCGGTACCATTCCTCGTTGGTGGATTTTCTCGGAGAGATATTCCCACTTAGTCAAAAATCAATGGAGGGTAACCTTGTTTTTATCAGTGCATAGTAGTTACCATGGTAAAGTCATTTTTATCATGAATAGTAGTTACCATGATAAAGTCATTTTTGCTGTGAATAATATTTATCACAAGAAAGTCACTTTTATCGTGAATAGTATTTACCATGAAGAACTTCACTTTTACCATGAATAGTGTTTACCACAGTAAAATCAGTTTTTACCGCAATAAGTCAAGTTTTACCGTAGTTTACCGTGGTCATTTCTATAGTAATTCCAATTATTTGTGCACATAAGTCTTGATTGTACTTTTGGGTTGGTATTTCACGGTGGTTACTTTTGAAAATGGGAAAGATTCCTGCGTTTTTTCATTTCAATCTAATGAAGATGCTTCTTCTTTCATTCAAGAGTTTAAGCGATCTTGTATTTGTAATGGCCTTATAAGAAGGGAACAATGGACTGAATTTTTTCCTACCTTTTTAGATGGTTCAACACTTAGGTGGTTTGAAACACTAGGTGATAATGTGAAAAATTCATGGGATTTATTAACTGAAAGTTTTCTTGAAGAATTTGGTGAACAACAGAAATATGCAGATCTCATGATCGAGATCACAAAGCTATCCCAAGGAGAGAAGGAGAAGATAATGGATTATCATGCTCATGTTCTAGAGCTAAGGAGGAAGCTTGATGCCCAAATCCGGAAGGAAGGACTAGCGGATGGGTTGATGAATGGCGTGGATAATCTCCTCTGTAAGCACTTCATTCTTGGGATGAAGCCGGAGATCGACAAACGAGTGAAGTATGACCGCCAGCCTACCATTGAACAAGCAAAGGAGATTGCAAGAAGGCAAGAAGAAATCATAGAAGAGGAGCCTAAAGAAATTGTTGTTAAAGTAGAGCCTACACTAGCACCTTTGGTCCAGAATCCACAACCACTCCCGGTGAGCACAAATATTTCTCCTAGTACATCTACTGAGTATGAAGATCTGGCTTAGAAAGATGGGCCAGTTAACTATTAATCTTCTTCAAGGAAAGGAATTTAGTTCTCAGGGAGGAGATAGAGGTCCAAAAAGAAATATTTCTGAAGTTGTTTGTTATGGTTGTTATAAAAAGGGTCATTATAAGTATAATTGTCCAGATAGAGCTTCTACATCTGGTACAAGAGATAATGATAAAGGAAAAGCACCTGTGAATTCTCTTGATGTAGTAGATAAGAGTAGAAATAATGAAGTAGATGTGTTTGTAACAAAAATAAAGAAAAAAAGATAATCAAGATGGAACTGATCCTAAGAAGATGAAAGGAGAAACTAGTAAGAAACATAGGAGAAGAAAGTTGGGTGTGCAGGATTTTCTAATTTCATAGGGGCAAGGACCATACTCCATCTTGGAAGATCTGTCCAAAAGGCCTGCAAATATTACATATGGTCAACTCTTGGCTATGTCTTCGAGAAGAGGCGGGAGTTGCGAGGTGGACTCAATCTTTGGAAGAAGGAAGGAGGTTGAGGTCCCCTGTTTTGGAGGAAGAGGTAGATCCCTATGCTCTACAAGCTGAGGTATTATGTAATGGTATTTCAATTCATGATGTCTTAGTTGATGGAGGTGCTGCAGTTAATGTAATGACCGAGTCTGTAATGAATATGTTGGGTTTAAAAATTGATTGCCCTTCAACACTTATGTTAAGGTCATTAAATAAAGGAAAAACTAAACCAGAAGGTGTAGTTTCAAATGTGGCAATATCTGTTATGGGTGTTGTATGTGTGGTAGATGTTCGGGTGATGAAAAATGGTATCTGCATTGCACCCAATGCTGCTGGGAAGACCATGGCTAAGGAGAGTTCATGCAAGAAACTACTGGAATGAAGGTTTCATGACACTTGGATGTGGTAGAGAGAGGATGAAGATAAACGTGATCCCTCGACATCATAAAGCAGAACCTATGGATTCAAGTGATGAAACTGATGATTGGACATCCTCTGATTACTCTAGTACCAGTGAAGTGGACACTGAAGATGAAGAAAGTGAGGTGGATGTTTCAGTCATGGATATCCTTCCAGCCACACCAACTCATGACCCCATAAAATTATCTGAAGAAGAAGTTGATGATCGTCTCCAAAAATAAAGATTGGTGATGTTGTGATGGAGAGTGAGAAGGAATCCTACCTCCACTCTTTCGAAGGTACATACACCTATTTACTTTTGATTACAAGGAACTCCATCAAGTAAGTTGGGTAGAACATTGTATTTAGTCTGGTAGATGGTGCTAAGCCCATAAAGCAAATGCCATATAGAATGAATCCTAATTTTTCCAAGACTGTAAAAGAAGAAATAGATAAGTTGCTTGATGCGAGATTCATATTTTTTGTGGAGAATTCATAATGGGTTTCTCCCATTGTGATCTCAATAAAAAGAATGGGAAGCTACACATTTGTGTTGATTACAGGAAGCTCAATAAGGCAACAAAGAAGGATCATTACCCTCTTCCATTTTCAAATCAGATCTTGGATGAAGTAGCTGGCCAGGAGTGCTATAGTTTTGCTGATGGATATAGCAGCTACAACCAAGTTCGTATAGCAGAGAAAGATCAGCTGAAGACCACGTTCACCACTCCTTGGGGAACATTTGCTTATAGAGTTATGCCTTTGGGTTGTGTAATGCTCCAAAGAACATTCCAAAGCGTTTGATGAATAGGGTGTTCGAACCCTACATTGGAACCTTCATCGAGTATTTCGGATGATTTTTTCATCTATGGGAGCAAGTTGGACCACCGCACTGATGGAGACAAAGCATTTCACAAAGTTAGATGAAGCACAAGCCTCACTAAACCCTACAAAGTGTGTCTTTGGATGTTCTAAAGGTGTTTTGTTAGGGCATGTTATATCCAGAGATGGTATTGGTAATTGATCCGATAAAGTTTCAAAATCAAAGATTTACCATTTCCTATGAATAGAAGTAAGTTGAGATCATTTTTAGGCCATGTGGGTTACTATAGAAGGTTCATCAAGAATTTCTCAAAGATTGCATGTACCACTAACCTAGTTCTTCAAGAAGGATGTTACTTATGAACCGGGAATTAAGGCGCATGAAGCTTTTGGAAAATCAAGGAAGCCCCGGTGTCTTCACTGTTTTGAAGAATCCAGATTAGAGCAAGCCATTCATTGTGTACACTCGATGCCTCATATGCAAAGCACTAGGAAGTACTTTGAGCCAAAAGGATGAAAATGGGAATGAACATCCAATTTACTTTGGGAGCGCATAAATGAGCAAATCTTTGAGGTAAACTATATCAGAATCGAAAAAGAGGCTCGACTATCATTTTTTTCAGTAAAGAAGTTTAGAAATTACTTGCTAGGCAGAAATTTATAGTTGAATGCATCATCAAGCTCAAATATATTGTCAATAAGCCTAACCCATCGGGGAGGATAAAGATGGATAATTTTGCTACAAGAATTTGAATTTGATATTATAGATAGGCCAGAAAGAAGCATGTCAATGCAAATGCACTCTCTCGAGCCTATGATGGTTTAGGATCATCTTGTGATGATGATGATTTTCCCGATGCAGCATTGTTCTCCCTTGACACAATCCCTAGTGAATACATAGATATTTGGAATTATCTGAATGAATTCAAGTTTCCTGATGGTGCCAATGCAAAGACTAAGAGAAATATTACTCAAGCCAGTCATCCATATTCTATTCTGCATGGAGCATTATTTTGAATAGGACCTGATGGACAGTACAAGAGGGCAGTTGGACGTGATCAAGGAAAGGAGCTGCTAGAAGAATTCCACAATGGTACATGTGGAGGGCACTTCTCTGGAAAACTTACAGCAAGAAGGATCTTGGATGTAGGTTATCACTGGCCCACTCTTTTTAAAGATTGTTATAATTATTGTAAGACATGTGATATTTGTCAAACACATGGTAACCGTAAGACTTCATCACTCCATAATGTCCTATTCTTCCACTTGGTCCCTTTGAAAAGTGGGGAATAGACATCAGAGGTCCACTTCCAACTATATCACGCCAAAATAAGTATATTGTAGTTGCCATGCATTATTTAACCAAGTGGGTCAAGCTAGGCCATTGAAAACAAATGACTTCCATGGATGAAGTGGCAAGGTTCATATATGAACGCATTGTCACCAGATTTGGTTGTCCATTAGAAATTGTAACAGATCAAGGAAGCCACTTCATTAATGAGGTGGTAGAAGCCCTAGTCAATAAGTTTTCTATTACACAGAAGGCAATAACATAGAAGCCAAGCACAAATGGACATGTGGAATGAACAAATTTTGTCTTGTTTCAAATTCTAGCAAAAGATGCAGCCTTCAGTAGGTACATAAATGGGATAAAAGGATTCATGCAACATTGCGGGCATATAGAGTAACATCAAAGTCAAAGAACAGGATACTCCCATTTCGGTTGGCCTATGGCATTGATCCAGCTTCTTCCTATTGAGTTTGATATTCCCACTGTGAGAGTTATGAAAAATGAAAGGATGGATGAAAGTGATTCAGTAAAAGAAAGGTTGGTACATCTTCATTTGCTAGAGGAAATGAGAGAAATAACAAAAGATACAAGCCATAAGAAGAAAATGAAGCAGAAGGAATACTTTGATCAAAAGATCCAATGGTCTCCATTTCATGTGAATGACTTGGTCCTAGTATATGATTCCAGATACAAAAAAAGAAGACAAAGAAAATTTCTTCCAAAATGGATGGGGCCCTACAAAATAGCAGCTGTGCATGAAAATGGTACGTACCGACTGGAGGAATTGGATGGCACTCCCATTACGAAATGGGTCAACCACGACAAGTTGAAGATTTTCCAAGCACCAGAATAGCTCACTCGAGGACGGAGTAGAAGCTAGAAGGGGGAAGATGTCGACACTAAAATTTTCCTCCATAATTTCTATTTCATTAATGTATGTATTAGGAATAGGATGTTGTTAAGTATAATTAGTAGTAGCGTCTGATAGAAGATAACGGTGCCATCAGTACGGTGTCGCCAATAATGTGGAGTACGGTAACAGTCAAAGTACAATAGGAATGTTGTAAAAAGTAAATATTTGTCGTAAGTGGTCCGGTAATGTTAAAATGTCAAAGTTTGGGTAATTAGAGAAGTAGGGTCTACATGATTAGGAATTAGAAATATTATATTAGTAATAAGGACAAGGAGTGAGGTCATAAATATTTTGTGTATTTTATTTGTAAAAAGTCTAAAAATGTGGAACCCATGTAAAATGATAAGGTTTATCTTATCTTAAGAGATAAGCTTACATGTACAGATAAGAGTTAAGGTATGGAATATGATTCGTCAGAGTGGATTTCTTATCCTATCTTAGAGATAGGATGGATAAGCCTGGAAGTTCTATAAATAGAGAGGCCACCCCCCTCATTTAGCATAGAAAGAAGTAGTGAGAAATATTGTAGGAAGTGTGCAAAGGAAGCCATCAGTTAAAGGTGTGTTGAAGAAGCCATCGAGAGGTGTAATTGTAAAGTTTCTCCCATAGTCTTGTTGAAGTACCTCATGGGTGAGATTGTAACAATTTCATGTTAATATTATAATTTACTTTGATATTTTAGATTTGTCATCATTCCGTCTTATCATAGTCGATGGTATTCTTGTGTTCGGTTGTTATTTTTTCAGACTACATCCACCAAACTAAAGGCTATGCATTAGTAAATAATCATAGCATGAGGAGTTCCCGATGAAGAATTATCATAGTGCCGGATTGGTGATGACAGGCCAGTATTTCAATTCTTAATTACGAAATTCAAACAAGGGAATCATATAAATACACAATTATGTTTTCAAAGTGAAGGAACCAATTAATGAACATTACATACTACGACCTAAGCTTACATTCAAAGGCATAAGGCCATCACATGATTCTATCTAACACTCATACAAGGGGAAAGGGTTGTATACTTCTTCATACATAGCATAAGAAGGGGAGGTCTATTCTATTCCATACACACATACTCTAAATATTCTACATTCTAGATTTATCCCATTGTCATTTGTGAAACTTGTATAAGGGAACTCTAGGGAATCATTTATACATACACACATAAGAATTACATGGAGTCTTAGATGTAGTTCAACACTAGGTCATAAGTTCATTCTTTGGGTTCCTTCTAGGGTCATACCAATTACCCATTCTTCATTTTCATTTTAAGATTTTATGTGGTTTGTGAGTATCGAAGGCTAAATTATTTCTTGCATGTTATAGGTATAGTTTCAAATCAATCAGCAAATCCAGAGTGACAAACAAGGAGAAACAAAAATCTTATCTAGCATTAAAAGACCCAAATCCTATCCACCATTAAAATACCCAAATCCGTAGCATCTACAAGGACACCATAGCCCGAGATCTAAAAAAATTCCTAGGCACTTCTACCTTCCCACAAGAAATACTTTCCTATACACTTTCAAATTTTAGAACCTCTGAAAGACTATATAAAAATATCCTTAGTATGTTCCAATATTTCACCAACCCTGAGATCGCTAATTGTTCACTCAGAAATCAGCTAAGTCCTCTTATCTCTCCTTATTTATTAGGTTTTAATATTGCATAAAAAAATTTCTTGCATCTCATTATATATTATCATTTGTACATTATTAGGTACAATAGTTACTTTGAAAAGAATATTTAATTTATTTATTTTACATTAAATCAAGAACTAATTATATACATGATTCCCTTGTTTGAATTTTATAATTGACAATTGAAACTAAAATGTAAAGTGTTAAAAGGTGACCAATAAGTAAAAGTGACCAAAAATAGTAAGAATAAAAAGAGAAGGATGACACACCAAGAAGGGACAACAACGTCGATCGCTTTCTGTCCTTACTAGGAACTATTTTCTTAGATCAAAACATAAATCAGTTAAGTGATGGAAAAGTTATAAGATGTGTAATAGCAATAAATTTTAAGAGATAAAGAAGAAGTCCCAAAAAGAGTGGTCAACCAATAGTTTTCTTACTTAGGAATCGTGTATACATTAGTACGATTTATGAGCTAGAAATGTACCCAAGTGCATAGATTTTTTTTCTACATTTTCCCCATTTTATTTTATTGAGTTAACACTCAATAGCATAAATTATATAGAAGATGTGAAACTTTTAATATTGTAGACAAGAATGATTTTGATAGCATGCCGAGTGGATAAGTGAAGCATGAATTCATCATAATTTGATGTGTGGAAACTATGAAAGGGATTTGGACCCTACAAGTGAATTGTATATGTAGTAGTTTGTTGTTGAATATTTTTCTCATTGATGTGAGTTTTTTTATGTTGCGTATAAGGATAGGCTCGCACAAGAAAAGAAACAAGTTAGTCAAGTCCCATATTTGAAAAATTAGAGTAATTTATGTATAAGTAAGTAGAAACTTGTGTGTAAAGGAAAGAGTGCACATGATGTATGAGAGTCTAATGGATGGAAAGTTATCCTATTTTACTTTGGAGATGATAAGTATTTGAGCATATTTCCACCGATGATGAGGTTTTTCGCGATCTCATGCCAACAACAAGTTTTTTTGTGATCTCAAACCAAGAGCAAGATTTTGGGCGATCTCATGCAAAGAGAAGAGTGTTCGAGAGAAAGGTATGTTTTCTCTCTTTCCATGACGCTTTTCGAATAAGTACCATTATAAATTGGAAATTCCTAATTTTTAACCTATTGTATACTTTTGTAACTAAATTGTAACTAATTTATGAATTCTATAATTAGAGATAAGTGTGTGTTATTGGTGATTAAAAGGAACGATAACCAGATCATACTAAACCAAGAACACAGATGCTAATCAAACACCACTATCAATAAGATGAAAGCAATTTTCTAGAATAAATTTACACAAAACCTTTGCAAAAAATGAGCAGCAATATCATATATTATTATGGAACTCCATGAAATATAATGAGAATGGGCCTTCCTTAAATAGGCAAGGAATAACAATCTAAGAACCAATCAAGGTCGTAGATCAAGACATAAATCATGGAAAGAACTAGTCATAAAAGAACTAGTCAAGTCCATAGATTTATGAGAGAACTAGACATCAATGATCTAGTCAATACCATGGATCTAGGAAAGAACTAGTCTATACCATAGATCAAGGAAAGAACTATACCTAACAACTAGATAATATCTCCTAATACCTAAATAAATAAAAAGAAATATCCACACACATAAGTGGGTGAGGATAAATATAATAAAGGTAAATAATATACCTAGGTGAACATGAGCTAAGTTAAATACCTACTCTAACACCCCCCCTCAAGTGAAGCTAGGGGCAAAAATAGAAGTGGCATGTCCACAGTATGAGTCCCGGAAACTAGGCCTGATGAGGTACTCATGTACAATATATCTATGAAGAAATCTTGAACCAAAAGAAGGAAAGAATCCTGCTATAAGGAAAGAGAAAGAAGAAGATGAAGATGGAATATGTTCTCACGAACACCCCTAAGAACAACTTCCAAAACCCCAAGCATTCCATGTAACTCAAGGTAGCGAGGTGATGCAAAAGGCTTCGTAAAGATGTCCGCAACCCGTCTTGAGTCGAAGGTACTCCAAGCAAAGAACTCCATCCCGAATGTGCCGCTAAATGAAGTTGATGTGTATCTCAATATTCTTGGTCCACTGGTGCTCAACTGGGTTGCGAGAAATGTGAATTACACTTTGGTTGTCACACCAAAGTACAATCGGTGAATCCTGTGGGAATCCAAACTCTGTCAATAACTAGTGAAGCCAATGAATCGCTAACTTGTCAGAATTCATACGCCCTGTGCTCGCCTCTAAAGATGAAAGTGCAATAGCCTATTTGTTTTTGCACCCTCAAGCAACCGGAGAAGAACTAAGACAAAAAGGATAACCAAGTGGAACGCCTGTCATCAATAGAACCCGCCCAATCGAATATGTATACCCAACTAACTGAGTAGAGCCCCTAGTGTAGTGTAGGCCAAAGTGGGAAGTGCTATGCAAATAGCGCAAAATCCTTTTAGCTTGACACTGCTAGTGACTACTATGAGGAGAATGTGCAAACCGAGATGCAAGCCCTACTTCAAATGAAATATCGTGGTGAGTATGGGTCAAGTACATGAGACTCCCAACCAACCGCCTATACAATGTAGGATCACAGAGTGGTGTGGTACATGTGGATGTAAGAGTAACTCCAAACAGAAAAGGAGATGGACTTGGCTTGCAATCAGCCATATCAAAACGCCTAAAAAGATCATGGGTGTACGCTTGTGACTCAAATGAATCCGAACTGCTTGAGAAATCTGCAAACCAAGCAAATAATGCAATAGCCAAAGATCTTTCATGTCAAACCGTAGAAAGAGCCCTCTGAATAGTCTGAATGTGGGAAGAAGAGTTGCCAGTAAGTAACAGATCATCAACATACAAGACAAGTATCACAATATCCTCACCGACATGTTGGAGATACACTGTATGATCGGAGTGGCAACGAACAAAACCAGTAGATAGAAGAAAATAATCCATCTTCTCATACCAAGCCCGAGGGGCTTGTTTGAGACCATAGAGAGACCTTCGAAGCCGACAAACAAGAGAAGAATCCTGAAAAAATCCAGCCGGCTACTCCATATATATTTCCTCTTTTAGATCTCCATGTAAGAAGGCACTCTTCACGTCCATCTAGTATACGGGCCACCCCTGTGATGCAGCAATAACAAGTACAAGGTGTACATAATCCATCTTGGAAATGGGTGCAAAAGTATCAGAGTAATCAATACCTTTGACTTGTGAAAAACCCTTTGCAACAAGACGAGCCTTATACTTGTCAATGGACCCATCAGCTGCATATTTGGTTCGGTATACCCACTTACACCTAACCATATTTCTTCCTTTAGGAAGAGATACCAAATCCCAAGTATGATTCTTCATCAAAGAAGAATACTCAAGCTGTCATCACATCATCCCACTCTTGTATCCCATGAGCCTTTGAAAAGACTGTGGATCCTCATAAACTGCCTAACATAAAAGTTCAGAACCTGTAGAATGTGTGTGATGATGCCTAGTGGGTGGAAGATCCTCTATGAAAGGTGTTGCCTTAGAAACTGTAGTACGAGCCCACTTAGGCATAGTGACAACATCAGTGGGAATAGGATCCTCAATGGCATCTATAACCTCCTCATCAATCTCCTCAAAGAAAAGATCCTCAAGATGAGATGAAGAAGAAGAAGGAATGGAAGAAGATGAAGAATCATTAGGAGTGAAACGCTCATCAAACTGAACATGTGTTTGAAAAATAACATCATGTGTATTAAGATCTAAAAGATGATAAGCTCTCATGTCCTCACAATACCCTACAAAGATCAAGGGTTTACTCTTCTTATCCAAAGATTTTTTCTTCTTCTTTGGCACAAAGGCCCAAACATGGCTCCCAGAGACTCAAAAAAATGAGACATCTGGCTTAGTGTTGGACTAAGCTTCCTTTGGATTCAAATTCTCAAGTGCTCTATTTGGTGTGTGATTCTGAATATAGTTAGCACAATTAACTGCTTCTACCCAATATATAGGAGGTATATCTGTAGAATGCATCATACAATTAGCCATTTCCTTCAAAGTTCTATTCTTCCTTTTTTCTAATCCATTCTGTTGTGGAGTATGAGGAACAGAATGTTGGTGAATAATGCCTTGAGTTTCCAAAAATTTAGAAAACTCATTGTTGAAGTACTCCCCCCCATTATCAGTGCGAAGGTTCTTTATGCTACTAGAAGATTGTTTCTCGACCAAAGCCTTGAAGACTTTAAAGTGTGAAAAATATCACTTTTGTACTTGAGAAAATAAACCCAAGTACGCCTCGAGAAATTATCAATAAATGTAAGTGCATACTTAGCTACATTGAAAGATGGGGTAGGAAAAACCATGAAGTCACTATGCACGAGGCTCAAGTGGTGAAGAAGCTCTCTTAGACAAAGTCTTAGGAAAAGATCTTGGTGTTGTTTCCCTAATTCACAACCATGACAAACTCCAACAAGACAAGAAACTCTAGGAAGACCATCTACCATACCATGAGTGCTCAACTCCTTCAAATATCTGTAATTGAGATGTCCAAATCTTTCATGCCAAAGCTTACTTTCTAAATCTGAATGAGAAACCAATCCTATCCCTATAGAAGAAGTGTCATCAAAACCTTCAAAGTGATATAGTCTTGAACTATGATCAACAATACCCTGAGCAACAAGTGAAAAAGGCTCCAACAAAGTTCTTACTTCTACCCCATGTGGTGTAAAAGTCATTGTTTTCCCTTGACCAGAATGAAAAATTTGATATACATAAAGCAAATTTGTAGTGATGTTAGGAACATATAGTGCATCTTTGATATTGCCACCATCAAGTTGTATATCACCTTTTCCCTCAACAGAAAGAAAGGAAGAATATCCAACCTCAATTTTGGAAGTAGAACTCAAACCTAGAGAAAAAAAAGACTCCTTAGAAGAAGTCATGTGATGAGAAGCACCAGAATCTATAACCCAATTGTCTGTAAGTGGTGACTGAGATCTTCCAACAACATTAAGTGCTTTTCCATGCTGATTAGAAGGAGGTGGAGTGGAGATAGAAATTTTGTGTTTCTTGACTACATCCTCTAAGGCTTGCATTCGCTTATAACACCTATTTTCTTCATGATTACTACCCCCACAAAAAGAGCATGAATGGCTAGACTTATTCTTGGATTTAGAAGACTCCTTGGGTTTTGAGTTGTTTTCTTTGGGTTTAGGAGAATTTTGAGTTGGAGAAGGTGTGAATTTTGTTTTACTGTTTGGTTTTCCTTGCCCTTAGGATTAGATGCAACTAAATCCTTTTGAGAGGTGGAAGACTCAAGGTGAGATAATTTGGATTCTTCCCTAGTAAGTCGTTCACAAAATATTTCTAAGTTAGGCATTTTGAAGGTGTCACCTAAGGTGTCCATGCTAGAGAAAAAGTAGAAGCAAAAATTTGGAATGGTCCTCTCAACTTGGATAGAATCAAGTAAACACACTCTTCATCTTTCTTATCTCTTCCACTCCCCTTCAACTGTGTCAAAAATGCTTGAACTTGGTAAGATAGTCTATAATTGTTGGAAAATCTTCAAGATTAAGAGAGGTGATCTCAATTTCAAGTTACATGGCTCTCATATGATCCACCTTACCAAATAAATCCTCTAATTTCTCCCATATTTTGAAAGGAGAGTCACACTTTTCCAAATGAAATAAAAGACTGTCACTTACATAAGTTCCTATCAAACCCATACACTCATCAAATTTGCACTGGTACTGAAATTTCTCATATTCTCTAGTGAACACTGGTTGTTCTTTAGAAGTTAAAGCCCATCATCCTTTCTGCTTAATTATTGTTTCCATTCTTGGTTTCCATGTGTGGTAATTATGTGTTGTTAATGGCTCAACATGAGTTAATGTAGAATTATATGCCATCTTTAAAAAAAAACACCAAAAGAAATGGAAGATCTAAGTAATGCAACAAGACCCCCAAGCAATGCAATAAGAGCCACCCTAGATTTTGGCACTTTATAATGAGTGCATGTTACAATATGGCACTTTATAATTATATTTTGATTCTCAAAATAAATAATTCCAATGGAAAAAGCATTAAAAACTATTCACTTTTGCAAAAATGGCACTCAAAACCGAGTTACCAATCAAAAGATACAAGCTTTTCAATATTATGCTCTACTATTTATTTTAGTTTCCACTAAAATAGAATAAAATGCTCTTGCCTTCACCACAAAAATAAAATGAAAGGGGGCTGGAGTTAAGCACCTACTAGTAGGAATCACAAGCTTTAAGCTCTGATACCATAAAAGGAACGATAACCAGATCGTACCAAGCCAAGAACACAGATGCTAATCAAATACCACGATCAATAAGATGAAAGAAATTTGCTAGAATAACTTTACACAAAACCTTTGCAAACAAATGAGCAGCAATATCATATATTATTATGGAACTCCATGAGGTTTTTCGGAGATCTCATGCCAACAACAAGTTTATTTCGATCTCAAACCAAGAACAAGCTTTTGGGTGATCTCATGCAAAGAGAAGAGTGTTCGAGAGAAAGGTATGTTTTCTCTCTTTCCATGACGCTTTTCGAATAAGTACCATTATAAATTGGAAATTCCCAATTTTTAACCTATTGAAGACTTTTGTAAATGAATTGTAACTAATTTCTTGAATTCTATAATTAGAGATAAGTGTGTGTTATTGGTGATCAGTATTATAACCTATTAGAAATTGTGTTGAACTCATAAAACTTCTATTTTTTCCCCTAAGACACAAACTACTAGGTGGGAAAAAGGACCCAATGTTACCATTTGATACAAGGTGCTAGTTTCTACTCTATGTTTGTGATCTAAGTCTTTTTCTACACCACTCTATAACTATGTGATTTTTCCAATTTTATACTATGTTATTTTTTGTGGAGCTCTAAGTTGTTGGAAGGGTGATTTTTTCACCCAATCTATGTCCCCTCATTTTGGGTGAATGTGATGAATGTAGGAGGATGCGGCCCAAATGAGCATACCTGTAACTAATATGCATATCGAGAGTAAATACCTAAAGGGGTAGGGCATGTGCAAGGTAGAAACCAAGGAACATGCAAATAATATAGGCTAGAAAGAAGTGTTACTATGTAGAGATACAATGTAATAGAATACAATGTAAAAATAAAATATGAAGACAAGAGGTACCACAAAAAGTGGGTTACATACATGGGAAATCTATCACAACGTCATAATTCAATCAAGGTGAAGCGGCTATAAGTAAAATTTAAGTAAGAATTCCATAGTGCATAGCCCACAAAATATGACAAAAAATAATTAGTAAGAGGTGACATATAACCATGGTTGTATAGAATCATGTAAGGAAAATGATACACATGAACCATCCATTAGTATGTTAGAAAGATAACTAGTATGTCAAGGTTTTCATATATCAACCAAAAGTAATTTATTTTGACTAAAAGTATGAAGTACTAAAACAATAGGACTTGTGATTCGTAGAGTATTAGAGTAGCAAAGGTAGATGCCTATAGGATCCACGGCGGTATTGGTAAAGAGAATTTTTAGCATCATACATTATGTAAAAATTTCTAAATGTCTTGACTTCACCTCAACATAACAAGTGAACACCCATGTGTATATACAAACAGAGATAATGACATACTTAGTGTTTCGGTAACATTAAAAAAAAAGCATAAAATTTAAATATTATAAGCTAACAAGAGTAAATGCAACCAAGATGTGAAAATTTTGGGTCATTGTGATGGTGTGTAACGATATTTAAGATGTGTAAATGGTAGGATAAACATTTCCCCAACGGTCCCTCAATAATCAAGTATGAATTGTATAACAAGAGTGTGTCATTGGGTAGTGACAATACAATGTGTGTACAAGAGATGTGATAATGCTTGGAAAGGTTTATCATGACGAATAAAGTGTAATGTATAGAAACATAGATGGTTCAAGGTTCATTTAATAATTTCCACCTCAATATTCAAGAATGAACCGCAAAACTATCGAATAATGATAGTGTTTATTGTGATTAATATTGGATGCTAGCAAATATTTATCGTGAAGCATAGAGTGTGAAGTGTAGAAAAGAAGCTAGAAGTAGACAATAGAGATAACCAACAATAATGGATGGGTTATAAAGTGAAATTCCCACCAAGTGTTTGAGGGATAGAATGCTATCTAACAATAATGAATAGTGAGGGCACCTTATCTAATATATTAGGAGGAAAAGGCATGTGACCATGATCTAGGACCAGTGGTGTAGAAGAGTAAGTGTTATGGAAAGATAACAACACCCCTGATTGCTTGCAAGTGAATGGTTGAGGCAGTGATTGTGATTAGTCAAAAATGGAGTTATCCCAAAGTGTGGGACTTTGCAATTGGGATAACCTCTAGAGAAGGTCGGCTTCCTAACCTATCCTAGTGCCAACTACTCCAAAGTGCAAAGAGTTTTAGATCTAACACTAATCTAATGCTTTCTCAATGAGACAAAGTTAGAGAAAATGCATGAAAATTAAAACCTACTCTAATGGAAGGTAATGCACCAAGAAGGATGTTGAACAACCTACACAATAAACACAACATAACTATAATCTTGCAATGAAAACAAAACAATACACAATAACCTTGCATGCAATGAAAGATCAAAAAGATGCAATAGAACACAGAAGAGGGTTTAAAACATCCATAGATCTGATTTTATTGCTCTCAAAGTTGATACAATACATCACATTTAGGGCCAAAGGCACAAATTTTACATTACAATGTCTAGTAAGGAGGTTTGTAATCTCCACAAAATATCTTACAGATAAGAAGAAGAAGGGAGGGGCATATACAAGGTTTCTAACCTTTTAAAATGAGCCCCTCCTTACAATATATAGGAATAATGAGAGAAGGGAGAGAGAAGAATTCAAAATCTTTCTTCAACCACCCTAAAATGCATTAAAATCACCTGCAACAATGATGGGTGTCACTGCAAAACCCATACCTCTATGTAATTTTCCTTGTTGGGGAAGAAAGGAATCAGATACCTCATCATTTTGGTACGTGAGAAATCTTGAACATCCCTATAAAAAGGTGAATGTATTTCTTCATTTTGAAACACTTAGTCTCACTAAAATTAAGAAAACTAGAATATCCCTCTAAAATTATTTTTCTTTGTAGAAGACAATGAGAGATTTCAAAAAGAACTACTTTTTCAAATCCAAGATCCCAGTCAAAAGTTATGGCCATCTAAAGATGGGGGTGCCATTAAGAAATAAATGCAGGTGGTTGCTCTTCTATTTCAGACTCGAACTTGTATCTCACACTCCAGAATAAGAAATTTTAGACTTTCAGGATTTGGAACTTCGGGATTCTCCACTTCGGAGGTTGACATTACTGTTCCTCGTACAGGTTAGCTCGAGAGTTCCAAAATGCCGAAACCACAAAGTCCAAAATTCAAAATTTGGGTTTCAGACCTTTATGTTTTCAAGATTTCGTGGATTTAGGACTTCAAGTTTTGGGGATTCGAAGTTTGGGTTTTAGGATTTGGGGATTTGGGTTTTGGGATTTTGGGGGTTTGGGTTTTCATGACTTGAATTTGAATTTTAGGAGTTCAAGTATCGGGATTTTGGTGTTCAAGTTTTAAGATTTTGGGTACTACTCATCCATCCGAGCGCATGAAACCTCTAAAACTTTGAAACTCGAATTTTAAATTTGAAACTTTGGGTTTTAAACCTTTTTCCTTCCCCGTGTGGCAATATTCATCACGAACTCGTGAAACCTTTGAAACTCTGAAACCCCGCAGTCTAAATTTCAGACTTCATGTTTGAGACCTTCTTCTCATTTTTTTCCTTATTTCTTCCGATTCTCCAAATTTTACTTTATCCTACCTCCGAATGACCCCACCTCCAAAGTCCAAATTTCAAACTTCGAGAGATTCTTCATTTCCCGAAATCCTCTCTAATATGCTCATTCTATTTCAATGAATTTTTCCCAATCCCAAAATCCTCATGAATGTGATCGCCCTACTTCAATGACTTTCGGCCAATCCCAAAATGTGACCTCCCCTAGCCGAATCTATCCTTCATTTTCTCTCTGTGAACTCTTGTTTGTCAATTTTTTCCTAAAGGGAAAAATTAAATAATAGTAAGCTTGTACACGTGAGGGAGAGAAATTTGGTAGAGGAGGTGCAAAACACTTGTAGAAATGTGTTGCCCAAGTATTTGACTTATGATGAAAAG
The DNA here is from genome assembly GCA_018340775.1 of Taxus wallichiana var. yunnanensis. Classification (NCBI taxonomy): domain Eukaryota; kingdom Viridiplantae; phylum Streptophyta; class Pinopsida; order Cupressales; family Taxaceae; genus Taxus; species Taxus wallichiana. Next base: position 159,389,587 of record CM031235.1, on the reverse strand, counting down.
GTGGACTAATGGACCGATGGAAGGAAACTTTGTTGTGATGGAGGGAATTTACGAATGAGGGAGCTAGGTGTAGACATAGATTTAAACTCTAGAGGTGCATGAGACCTAAATGTTGTTACTAGTGGTGAAACAAATCCAAGAGTTGTGGTAGGTAATAGAGGTTATGGTGGAATACCCATGATGGTGACAACTTTCTTGTTATGGAGGAACTTAAGATATAGGTGAAACATGAAAGGGATAGTCTGGGTATTTCAGAGCCAAGGAAGACCTAGGACCATGTCACAACCTTTGATTTTAGATGTAATGAGAAATTGCGTTAGTATATTAAGAGACCAAATAGTCACAAGAAAAATGACATGACTGTAAGAATTAGGTACTTAAAATGTGATTTGATAGGTTGGGAAGTTGATGGCTAGTACAATTTCCATGGAACATGCATTATACAAAAAGTCGAAGAATGGACAAGAGCATAATTGAACATATGAGTACCAATAGAAGCATTAATATGTAGTGAATAAGAGGAAAATTTAGGATGGTAGTCAAGATCGAGAATGTGATAACTAGCATTGTCATGTTGAAATAGTTGTAATGAGAAAATTAAGTGGCCCCGATGAAGGAGAAGGCACAACATGATATGTATTTTGTGTAGAGGAATCAGTAGGTGGCTTGTTCTATTTAAATGCAATGGGTCATTGCATATTTTAATATTTTTATTATCATTGACCTATTTAGTAATAGATGGCTAATGGAGGTCAATCATATTGTTATCGATAATATATTGAATGAGATTTTAAAGCTTAAAACAATAATAAAAATGCCCATTACATTTATGATAATCATAGTTTCATTTTTATTGTAATTATGAATATGTAAGTGAGAAGAATCAATATTGAGTGGTGGGAGAAGAGTAATTAGATAGATTTTGATGAGTTTTGGTAATAGGAACTAAGGTGTGTAAGGTAGTCTATTAAAATTGCACATCGTGGATTGCAAGTGAAATGTAGTGCTGTAGAAACAAAATTGGCATTTCCTTTAATTTCATTAGGATTCGTAGATGGTTTGAATGCATATTTAACTTTAGACATGGTGAAAGATGAAATGGAAGAAGTATCATAATAATTCAATTTTCCCATGATAGTAGTTTTCTTTCACATAATTTATGTGTGTGAAACAATTGAACAAACGAGGGAGAAATATGAAAACTTACAATCTCTTAAAGTGGAGGAACATAATTTGAACAAATAAATATTGTAATTTTGGATCAGCTAGGATGTTGGTCATTTTGGCAAGATTGTTCTTATACAAGAAGACATAATCCACAAGATGTTCATTGGATCCTTATTTTATTTTGACAAGTTGGGCATCGAATATCTTAGTGCGGATGTTGATAGAAAAATGAGCAAGGAATACATCAGATAAAGATGTAAAATATGATAGAAAAGGGACTTGTATATCATAGAACCATTGGATAGCATAATCATGTACACTTTGAGGAAGCAATTTATCCAATAGTGTAAGATCATTAGCATAGTCAATATGTGCAACGTGAAAGGATTGAAGGTGTTCATGAGATTTACCAAGGACATTGAAGGTGAGAACCTTAGGTGAAATGAAGTTAGGAGGCGGTGGATAAGAGGATATGGTTCATTTAAAAGGGAGATGAAGTGGGAGTGAAGAATCTAGAGATAGAGATGAATGTTAAGTGGCCTACTTTAATTGCTGAATTTTTGTTTGTAAATCATGGTAAAATTAATCTAGGTTAGGAGTGCTCAAGATGAGGCATGCCATGTGTGAGAATTAATACAGAGGGTAAATCGATTTGTAGAAAAAGAGGTATAGAAAGGGGCCAATATATGTAGGCGGAAGAGTGCTGGTGGAATGAGGAGGAAGTGTCACAATAGGAAGATAAGTATTATAAAACTAAATATGTGGATTCCTCAAGGGAATTGAATAATAAGAGATCTAATTCTTGAGGTTGTTCATCAACATTATCCTATAGATCATGAATATATTCATCAGTGAAGCGATCATAAGTCTCATCTATGAAAGAAAATCATAAGATTCCTTGAATCGGGGTAGGGTTCGAGCGAATGGGTTCACCAAATAATTTAAGATAAATTTTTAAAAATATTATTTCGAGTAACTATTGTAACTAATGATATTGAGGTAATAAACTATAGTAGTATCCAAACAATAAGCATTCAACAATGTATAACCCTAGGCAAATGAGATGGAAAAGTGTTTTAGCTAATTATGTGTTATCTAAGATTAATCTAGATTGACTACCTACTATAATACGATGGAAACAACATTGGAAAGGCTTGATGAAGATTATGGAGTCAAAAATATGCAAGACAAAAATTCCTATTGGAGGAGATGAAACGGCCCAGTGCTAGTGTCTTAACTAGAACTGCTTTCCGCTTAGATGCTCAAGTTCTAAATTTTTCCGAGTCAGAAGGTCTTCACTCAAATATTTTCTTTATCATCTTTGAATTCAGTGTTAGGGTTCAAATTGCACTTGCACCCTACAAAAATAATGTCTACTTCCACATGTCCACAAACGACATCAAATCTAATAAAAAGATACAAAATGTGGAGTCGATTCACCCTAGGGATCACCCAAATATTGAACTTAAAACTAAGTACTACACTATATCTCGAGACTCCATGTATATCTTTGTGTTTTTATGTGTGGTGATGCCCTAGTTTTCCTTTGTTCATGTTTCACTATGATAGTGGGCTAGATCTAGATAGTTCTAAGTATACAAGATCTTTGTCATGGAATAGATTGAAATTCCCCTCCTATGTTGTGTATCCAGATCATTGGAGCCCTTCTTCATTATATGAGTTTGCTAGATGTAGGACTTATAATGCTCATGTTCCTTTGTGAAATCTTAGGTGATAATAGATAATGCTTATAGTGTTTGGAATTTGATTTATAAGAAGTAACTAAGTATACATATGAAAGAGATCGAAGATTTATAAGACATGTAAGCCGAGTAATGTGTAATAGCTAAAGCAAAGGGCCCGAGAGAACTTTCAACCACTAGTTTTCTTACTTAGGAATTATGTATACATTAGTATGCTTTAGGGACTATATATTTACCCAAGTCTACAACAACTCATCAAATATTTCAAATTGATAAAATGATCAACCATTGCAAGACTACGATAAAAACCTAAATTTGGACCAAACTATTTTTGGCTTAAGAACTCGGTTAACACGATGAGATCCTCTCCACCACTAGCTCGAGCTTTTGGTGTGACGGAAAATCGTTTGGTATCGAGTGAGATCGGGTAAACATGCAATTGATTTATTTTTTTGTTGCTATTACTCTTACTTGGTTTCGTTATTTTACTCTGCATGCAAGTCTTTTGATCACTATTTTCTGAAAATTATCTTGCAAATATCTCTAACAAGCTTTCTCGGAAAGTTTTTTGTGTTTTTTTCTTGTGCATGTGCAGTTTTTCAAAATACCTTGAGAAATCAGTTTTTTTAAATTGCTTTTTTGTTGGATGTATCAAAATCCAAAATAGAGATTCCTTTCATTTATTAAAATGGAAGTGAAATTTTTTTAAGATCTCTAGTTTTTGCAGGATTTGCATGTTGTCTGTGGTTGCAGGATCCTTGAGTTCTTCAGTCGTGGTTGCTCATCAACGAATTGCTGTCCCTCTGACCATTTTTGGACTGTTCAAACTGCCATCACTGTTCATTCATGTGTGGCCTACATTTTTTCTTCATTCCAGGTGTTTTTTTATTGTTCAGGTGTTTCTTAATCATCTACCACATTTTTTTTGCTTCACAGGTGTTTTTAATCACTCTACCATGTTTTTTGGGTGTGGGCAAGCTAAAAGGTGGTTGTACAGGTGTTTTTGGGACTATTCTGGCATTTTTTTACTGTTCCTCACATTTTTGGGTGTGGGCAAGCTAAAACGTGGTGATACACTCATATGCATGGCATGTACACTCAAATTGGTAAGTATTTGGTAAGTTTTCACTTTCTTTCTTTTTAATCTTCTTCAAAACAAAAAAAAAAACCTCTACTTTTATAAAAACGTGCCACTTTTTTTCATGCTGAGTTTTTTTTTGTTTTGTTTGGTAAAACAACTCAAACCTTCTTGGTAAGTTTTTAAAAAGTTTCTAATTTACCATAATTTTAATCAAGTTTCTAAAACCCATTTAGAATTTTTTTTTAATTAAAAGTTTCCATATATATTTAAAAAATCTTCATCTAAAAATATTCATTAGATTAGATCTAATTAGATTTAATTAAATTAGATCTACTTTTATTTAATTTCACCTTATTTAAACTATATTTCTTTGGCATTATAATTTGGTCTATTGGCTTTGTGTATTTTAACCTTTCGTCGAGTGCCGAAGATAAAGGGTGAGGTCCGGGATAGGCAGGTGGTTAATCCCCCCTCGCAATACAAACAAACCCTATCTCAAATTCCATGTTGTTTCCAATGAGCATACATACGATACCCTTTGCATGCGTTTAGGGAACTTTTTTAATCCGTTTGCAGGCTTATTGGCCTTTTACTACTCAATTGTGGGAATTAGTTTTTGCTATAACTTTTGACTCGTTGCTCGGTTTTGAGCACTTCTTTAGTCAAAGTTGCATTTTTTTCACACTCTAGATGATGGGATCATTATATTTATAAACTCACTAATTCAATAAAGTGCCACATTCTGGGGGGTGTCTTTGTATTGCTTATTTCTGCTCATTCTTTTGAGCTTTGTTCTATTGCTTTTTTGTGGACTTGTGAGTGCGTCCACCACATTCTTACAAAAAAATGATTCTTTTCGTGTGACGTGAGATGCTTTTTCTCACCACTAGGGTTGGCTTTTGCATCCTTTCTTTTTTACTTGTGCTTGTTTACGGTGTTCCTTTTTTTTTGCGCTCCACGAAACACTATTGTGGTCTCCTCTCTTGCATGTTATTATGCTAATTGCAAGATGAGTTACCAAGTGTCTAAAACTACACGCACAAACCCGATTGTAATCAACGCACTAAACTATAAAGTGTCAAAAGAAAGGTGTTGTTATTGTCCTTGGTGGTGGTGTTTATTTTCTGCATTCCTTTCTCTCTCTCTCTCTCACTATGGATGCACTTTCAATTCCTTTACATACACAATTCAAATTTTTCAAATGGAGATAGAAAATAATAATGAAACTTAGGGGTAAAGGGTTATACCGTATCACCATGGGAACTAAGACTGAACAAGACGATGAACCTGAAAAATCTAAGTGGTTAAACCGTAGTGATGAACCTTTAGGTCTTCTTTGCATGTCCGTTTCTCCTGACTTTCTCTTCCACATTGAGGCATGTCAAACACCTACATCTGCGTGGAAAATGTTGGATGCGATGTTTGGACAACTAGATGACATGAGAGTGAATGAGTTGGAAAACGAACTACTATGGTTAAATCCTAGTGACTTTGAAAACCTACAAGCCTTCTTCTCAAAAAATTTCCACATTAGATTATTGTTAAAAGGATGTCAAGTAGAAAATAAATATTCTCAACTCGATCTTGTTGATTCTCTCTAAACTAGGTTCGAATACTACTGTCTTCGTGTCAAATTTCTACGCTACAAAAGTTACTTTGGGCGATACTTGGACGATGTCCTCCTTTGATTGTTTTTCATCCCAACTCATTTGAGAACAAGAAAAAATCATTCAAATGGGGTCTCTCAAGTCTAAGTCGCATGCCCTTGTAGCAAGTAATAGCAAAGGAAAGAAGACTGAAAAGAAGAAAGAAACTAAGGATCAACCTAAGAAAGAAACCGAGATGAAACCTAAAAATGACACAAACACTTCGACTTCTGAGCCTAGGGCATAGAAAAGAAAGTATTTGTGTTCCTATTGCAAGAAGACTAGTCACGACGAGAAACATTGTTTTAAGAAACAGATTGATCACTTATCTCATTTACTTGAGAAAAATAAAATAAGTGTTCCTGAATCAATAAAACAAAGTGCTCCGAAGGCCGAGTCTTCTGTTGTAAAAGGTTCTGGAAATGATAAGAAGAAAGGAAAGGCCCTTGTAGCCAAAGTTGCTCCTTCATCAACATGGATTATAGATTCCGGTGCCTCACACCACATGGGTTCTTTGCATGTTGAGTTTTCCAACATTGAACCTTGTGGAATGTCCCAAATCATGATGGGTAATGACACAAAAGTGTCAGTTTCCGATAGTGGATCGGTAGAGATGGATGCGGGAACATTTAACCAAGTGTTGAGTGTTCCTGATCCCTCTACCAATATCTTATAAGTTTACCAAATTACTCACCTTGGTGAAGGAATGAGAGTGGAATTTGGTCCAAACTTGGTGATTATTCGTGAGCTTAACAGTGACACTACAGTGGCTGAGGGAAAGGTAGATCACCGTTCATGGTTGTACACCTTCTCCCACTTTACTTCTGATTCTACACCCACTTCCTTGCTCATTCATGCAAATGAGGTTAGTAAGCTATGGCATGAGTGTTTTGGACATCTAAATTATCGCTATCTTAAACAATTGAGTCAAAACGAAATGGTCAACGGGTTGCCTCGTGTCAATTTTTCTAAAGGTCTTTATGAGGGTTGTACCCTTAGAAATCATCCTGAAAATAACTTTGACAAAGGAAAAGCGGAGAGAGCCACTCGTCCCTTGGATCTTGTTCACGGTGATGTTTCGGTCCATTTCCTTCTCCTTCATTTACTAGAGCTCTTTATGTGCTTACCTTCAATGATGACTATTCGCAATATACTTGGGTATATTTTCTTAAGCTTAAGTCTGAAGTCTTTGAACATTTTCAGGACTTTAAGGCTCTTGCTGAGAAACAGGTGGAATGGTCTATCAAGGTTCTTCGAACCGAAAATGAAGGTGAATATGTAAACAATAGGTTCATGGATTTATGTACTTCTGAAGGGATCTCTTTACAACATACAGTTGCTTATAGCCCTTCGCAGAATGGATTCACATAAATAAAGAACCGTACTCTGAAGGAGATGGCCAATTGTATGATTCACTCGAAGTCTCTTCCTTCGTATTATTGGGCCGAAGAAATGATTTGTGAAAATTACATTGTAAGCGTGTTCCACACAAGGCAGTAAGAGGGATGACACCCTTTGAATCTGGTTTGGACACAAGCCCGATGTTGAGCACTTTCGATTCTTTGGATCCAAGGATGTTGCTCAGATTCCCAAGAAGAAACACAAGGCCTTGGAACCACAATCCAAACCTTGTATCTTTGTAGGGTATCCTGATGGTGTGAAGGGATATCGATTGATGAATTCTACTTCTCATGAGCTATATATTGAGAGAAGTGTTAAGTTTGATGAGTCTTCTTGAATTCTACTTCTCCACCTATAGAGGTTCTTCAGCTCGCTGATTTAGATTCTGACTCATCAGATGATGATACTGTTGAGCATGCTCCTCTTTCGGATCCTCCCGACCATCAGATCTTTGAGTCTTCTGATTCTGACAGTAGTGATGACGAGGACTATGTCCCTTCTCACTCAAGTGAAGAATCTTCCGACTCTGAGCCTGATCCTCCTAGTCCCCTTTGGGCCAGGAAAACTTTGCAAAGTGTTAGAGATTTAGTTGGAGATACTTCGGATATGAGACATACTCGCTCAGATTTCGTTGGACCCCACTCTTTCTTCACCTCTACTTCTGATCCACAGTCTTTTCGGGAGGCTTCTGGTATTCTTGAGTGGGATTCTACCATGGATGAGGAGTATTCCTCTCTCATGAAGAACGATACTTGGGATCTCACCACTCTTTCGAAAGGAAGAAAAATCATTCGGTGTAAGTGGGTGTTCCGAACAAAGTATGGAGTAGATGGAGATGTCAAAAAGTTTAAAGCACAATTAGTAGCTAATGGTTTCTCCCGAGATATTTCAGGGGTTGATTATACTGAAACCTTTACTCTGGTTGCGCAAAGATGATTTCTATTCAATGACCTAGCCTAGCCATTGCCGTAGCAAACAAAGGGAAAGTCCATCAAATGGACGTTAAGAGTGCCTTCCTTCATGGTGACCTAGACGAAGAGATATATATGGAACAACCTCCAGGTTATGTCTAAGATTCCTCCCTCGTTTGTAAGTTAAAGAAGTTTCTTTATGGCCTTAAAAAAGGCCCTCGGGCTTGGTATGCCAAGATGGACTCCTTCTTACTTAAATCAGGGTTTACTAGGTGTCACTCTGATCTAAATGTTTATATTTTACGGCAAGATGACTCCATACTCATTCTTGTTCTCTATGTTGATGACTTATTGATCACAGGAAACTCTTCCTCTATTATTGATTCTGTGAAGATCGCCTTAGCCAACAAGTTTTCCATGACTGACTTAGGTTTGCTTCATTACTTCCTTGGGATCCAGATTTCACAATCTGACTTGGGAATCTTGATTTCGTAACCTAAGTATGCTCTTGATTTGCTAGCTCGGTTTCAGATGTCTGATTGCAAGTCTTCTCCTACTCCTTTTCTTTCCGGGGTTAAGTTGGTTTCAGATTGCTCTACTCCCTTGGTTGATGGTACTCTTTACTGACAGTTAGTTGGGAGCTTGATCTACTTGACTCACACTCGACTAGATTTATCATATGCTATTGGGATCGTGTCCAGATTCATGCAAGAGCCACATGAGCTGCATTGGAAAGTAGCTAAATGGATCCTTCATTATGTTTGTGGCACTTATGCTGATGGCATACACTATCATGGAGGGGTTGATATTGACTTGATTAGATTCACAGATTCTGATTGGGCCGGTGACTTAGATCATCAGAAATCTACTTCTGGCTACAGTTTCTCCCTTGGTTCGGGTCCTATTAGTTGGTCTAGTAAGAAGTAGAATGTAATTGCGATATCATCTACAGAGGCAGAATACAGAGGAGTAGTTAATGTTATCGTAGAAGCTATTTGGCTACAGGGTATTCTGACAGAGTTTGGCATCCACTTTCGGTGGCCTACCATTATCTACTGTGATAATACGAGCACTATCTCTATTTACAGAAATCTAGTTCAAGATCAGTGGACGAAGCACATTGAGATCCATATGCACTTCATACAGGAACTTATTCATGATGGTATCATCGACATTCCGTACATTCAAACAGCTGATCAGATTGCAGACTTATTCACCAAGCCTTTCACTGAGATGAAGTTTCTTAACTTACGGTCTCTTCTTGGGGTGAGGTCTTTTGCAGCTGCCCATCTTCTTAGTACTATTTAGTCCTTTTCTTCTTCTTCTTCTAGGAAGATTGTGTTTGTAAATGGGCACCTTATCAGGCCTTTAGTTGCAAAGCGCCATTGTCACATCTTTCTTAGATTTTTAGGAGTTTCTTTCTCTTCCGTCTAACTCATCACAGCCCGCTACCCTAGCTTTGATGAAGGGGGTGTTAGTGTGAGTTATCCTATGTATCCTCCTCTCATGTTCGAGGCTCATCTCGCATGGGTTAGGTTTAGGGTTAGGTTTAGGGTTTCATATGTGTCATGCACTAGGGTTACTCAGCACCCTATATGTACCCCTTTTCTATTCATTTATGAGCATGCCAAGACACTTTGTTGTCTTTCCTCTATGCAAGTTGTGTTTCGTTGAGCAAGTTCTTCAATTCATCGATCATTTTTTTTTTTGCTATCGTTGGAGCTTTCACGATTCCGTTGGAGTGCAACTACTTCATGGTGCCTTGTTTCCGATTCGATTCTCACAAACTCTTTTCAACTATTTGGTAGTTTATTTCCTTGTTTGGTAGTTTTCTCGAGGAAGGGTGTGCATTTGTGCAAATTCATATGTCTCAGTAAATTTATCCTAATACAATAATTTATATTGATGTTATTTGTTTTATGATTAAATGAGTAGTGTAATGGAGAGATAAAGTATTGCAATATGGCTAGGGATATAAAAATTAGGCTTAGGACATGTACACAACTCATGTTTTAGGGATTTAAGGATTAAGGTAATATTGATATTATCAAGTTATTTATTTCCAAATTTATGTCTTTACAATTTTAATAGAAGCCATAGATTTCGGAGTGGAATTTATTTGTAAGTGTGTTGTATTGAAACCAATATTAATATAAGAGTTTTGTCTAGAGAAAAGGAATAATTATTCATAATGATGCGTAAGTTAGGGGTAATGTGTACAAGTTTATTGGAGATAAAGAAAGAATAGATAGTTTGGTAACATTATACATGGTAGATAGGTTTGGGTTGAAGGGGATTACGCATCCTAGTACCTACAAGGTTCTATGGTTGTATAAGGGACAACAAATTTTAGTGATTGAGAAATGTCTTGTCATGTTCAAAATAGAGGAACATAAAGATGAAGTTATGTTTTTCATCATACCTATGCATGCAAAAAAATCTATTAATATAATTATGATATTTACTTCTAAAGGTGCGACATGATGGTGGCGCAACACCTACAATATGGTTAAGGATGGGAAAGAGAACACTTTGAATCTAATGTGGGAAAAGAGTGAGGAAGCAAGAGCAAGGACCCAAGGTTTTTTTAACTTTCAAGAAAGTAATTCCCAATTGGGGTACATAATAATAATGCATGTTGGTCACTCATAGTAAAAATCACAAGAAGAGAAAGAATTGAGATAGTGTAAAAGAGAGGTGAAACAACTCCATAAAAAATGAATTACATGTTGGAAGATTTTTTAGAAATAGTTTAGAGAAAATTTCCTAAAGTTTTGTTCGTTTTCAAGATTACAAATCACAACATGGATTTAATCCCATGATCAATTTTTTAAATAAGGTAGCATAAAGGATGACAATAAAAGAGATTATGGAGATATTTAAGCAAGTTTAGGATATTTTAGATAGATGATTTATTAGAAAGATTCTATTCTCATGTGAAACCAATATTTCTAGTAATAAAAATACTACGCAAGCACACAAAAAGTGTAAGAACTAATTATTGCCAAAGTATTATGTGTGTTTTACTGAACATTAGGAACTATAGTTTGTAAACATTTAAACGTAATTGAATCAAATGTATATGAATTAGGTAGCTTGGCTACAAGGATACACCTTTACTTTAAAGCAATGAACTGGAAATATATCGCGGTTACTAATGTGTTGAGTAGGCATAATATTTTTTGAAATATATGAGAGTGGAAGTTGTGAGGTTTGAATCCATCGAGTTTTATGCACCAGACGATTATTTTTAGAAAAGTATGGGAAACGTGTGTATCACCTACACATGGTGAATGAATTTTTGGTTGGAATATTGTGGAAGAAATCTTAATGTTCAAAGGCATATATTTTTGCATTCCTAGAAGATTAATCAAGGAAAATATGTTGAAAGATAAACATAGTGTTAGATTGCCAGGGCCCTTTTAATTGGATAAAATAACAGCTCACATCCAGCGTAGAGTTACTTCTGGAAACAAATGAATATAGATCTGTAGAAATTTATGCAAAATTGTAGAGTATGCCAGTTGGCTAAAAATGATCTTAGAACTCAGTATTTTACCAAATTTTTCGCATAATAGAGAATACTTAAGAAGATATAAACATACATTTATTTTGGGTTTTCCTGAGACGATTTTGATTCCATCTATGTTATTGTAAGCATATTTTTGAATAAGGCACATTTTGTTGCTTGACTACGATTAATGATGTAACTCATTACGTAAATAATTTCGTCAAAGAGATTTTCAGCTTATATGGAATTTCACAAAGATTTATTTTTGATAGGGATACAAATTTTGTTAGTAATTTTCGGTATTCATTGTGGAAGAAGAAGTTGAATATAAAGCCACAATGCAATTCCTCATATCATCCAAAGAATGATGAATAGGAAAAAGTATGAAACATAATCATTGGATATTTTATAATATGTTTTGTGGGAGATAAGATAGGAATGCAGGGCCTAATACTAACAAAAACAAAATTCATTTATAACAATTTAGTTAATCAAAGGAAACAAAGAAACCCATATAATATTGTGTATGGTAATAACCCCGGAATAGTTTTAGAATTGAGATACTTATAGTGCAAAGAAAGGAGTGTAAAAGAAAAGGTTTTGGTAGATCATGTGTATTAAGTGCAAAAAAAGAAAAATGAAGCAGCATGTGGAAGTTGTTCAAGAAGGTTGTGAAGAATTCTTATGAGAATAAATTGGTAGAAGGAACAGATATATAAAATATATCTAATGTGACGAATTTATATCCATACAATATAAGTTGGAAAATGATTAGAGTTCAAATATAGATTATGATGGGGTGGATTGGAGATAAAAAATGCAAGAGAAGGTACATGAAGTAGTAGAAAGATGGATTGACACAAAAATTAAGAAAACTTGCAACAAAAAGTATCTAGTCAAGTGGAAAGAAAGTGATGTTGAAGATGAAAATTGGTTGGTTCCACATATTCCCTCAACATGGTGTCCTAATTACTACAAATGAGATATCAATTTTTGAAAATTATTCGAGGTGTATGATGCAGTAACATCTATGTTCATTGTGTATTTTGTATAAACCAAAAATGGCTATATGATTTGGCGTATCATTTGTGTTGTTGATAGGTCAAGTTGTGTAGAAAAAATTTACATAGTTGTATACCATGAAGTACTAGTTGAAATTGTAAAACACTTCGTAAAAAAAGCACCGTGGGAAACTATCAAGCACTAGAAGAAGTCCAAAATAACTATCGAGATGAGACAATGCATTGATGAACATGAATAATTCAATTGATTACACTTTGAGTAGATTATGATGTGGGCCCTTTAAACCTTATCTTTTTAATGTTGCGTAAGTTTATGAGTTTAGTAACTAGTTGCAATATAACATTGGGTGGCTTGAATGCCTATATATAAAAATCTCAATTCCCTTTGGAAAATGATGTTTGGTGGACAGAATTGGGAGCTTAAATCTCAAAACAAAGAGTTGATGTTCAATGAGAGTTCATTTCGCAACTAAGATATGTAGGTTAAGTTAACCATTTTGAAAGGTATTTTGAGACTACATTGATGGAGGATTTTTTGTATGCGCATGATAATCATATGACTTCAACTCAATAAAATTGGTTTATGTTTCTATTGTTTATTTTAATTTTTGTTCGTATATATCTTTTGTATAGTTGCACATGAAACTCTTACATATGTTGATACAAGCCGGCTCTTCATTTGTAACCTTAACTATGTGTGTGTCAAATTACCTCTAAATGCATTCGTTACATTACCCATGTTAGCTATGCTACTTTAGTCCATCTTTGAATTTCTTATACGACTTTAAAATCCTCATTCAATAAAAACTTTAATCTCGAATTGGTTAGCTTTTTTGGACTAGAGTAGTTCATATAAACGCCAATATATCACGACCATCCTTGTGCCAATAGGGGTGATGCCACATTGGGACGTATTTGTCTTACTAATATAATTGTTGATATGTTGCAAGAATTGATATTTTTTCTTGATTGACCTTCCACTCTCCTATATAACTTCATAAATCCAAAAATTCTAGAAATTTACCCAAGTCGAAAAACCTTGTTAATGTCAAGAAAGTTAAATATTCCTTTATTTTTCAATTTTTTTAAGAAAAAAACATTATTATTATCTAATTTAGATTTAATAAATATATGAAATATCAAACATTTAGGGAAAAAAATTAATTGCTTAATTTTAAGTTAGAGTTATTAGATACTTTTGTGCCAACTTTAAAATCAAATTAAAAACCAATATACGTACGTCACATATAATGAGAGATGGGATATAATAAAAACAAAATGTACATTTTCAACAACTCGATTATTTTAAGTGTGTGTGTGTGTGTGTGTGTGTGTGTGTGTGTGTGTGTGTGTGTGTGGGGCTTTCAATTTATATTTTAAAACATATTTTAATATAAAGTTATTATTTTTATTAAAATATGAAAAAATGGATCTATATAAAATTTATGAGTGTGAAAAGGAAAACAAATAATATGTAATAATGAGTTTGGATAAATCAATGATTTTGTATACACGTTCTCGTGGTCAAGGTGCTTGTTAGTGATAGTGTGTCCAGGGCTCGGCATTGTTCCTCCCCTCGGTTTTCAAGCGGTTTGGTGGCAACGGTTGTGGGGGTCCTCCTCGATCCCGGATGGTGATGGTCTTTGGCCGGGGAGAGCTTCTCCCACGGGTCGCCATAGTGGCGGTTGCTCTAGATGGCCTTCTTCCTCTTTGGAATTTGGTTCCAAGCGAAGTGATCCACCTTATAAATTTCCTCACTTGACTCTTGCTATTTCTCCGACTTAGCGGGATGATCCGTCCCGCGATCGGGCAATGGATAGGAAACCTACGTCGTCTTCTCCGACCCCCTACTACGGGGTGGGGAGACACTTCATGCAGTCGATGTCTCCGCCTCCTCCTCCTTCTACCATTTTCGTTGCTCTGCTTAGCTCTTTGTGACTAGTAACTTATGTGACTTGTTATTTGTTCATCTCGCTTTTGTTTCCCGTGACACGTGTGTTCGTGGTGTGAATTTTGGGGTGTGACTTTTCTACCCGATTTTTGGTTGGAAACCCCTGTGTACTTTTCTTGATCATATCAATATAAAAATGTGTTTCAATAAAAAAAAAAATATTATTATGAATTATGAGTTAAAAAAGTAAAATAGGAAATAGTAAAAATCTGTTCTGCCAAAAAAACTAGTTTTATATAGAGTAGTGTAAAATTATATATATATATATATATATATATATATATAAAATTGAATTTGAGTTTGCATGAGTACTTTTGTTCATGGTACAAATCTGACTTCATATTTAATTTATTATTTACTCATCAAATTAAAACTTTGACGAATAGTTAAAAACACTTTTTACATTATTATTGGCACAGCTGAACCACAACTCTTTCTATCATCAACAATAATATTAAAAGAGAGAATAAATCCTTAAAAGTAAAATCCAGTCCTTCAAATATTTCTTTTTTTTCCGCTGGATTCTTAAATCATGGATGCTTTCTTACTTTATTATCGACCTAAATCACAATGCTTTCTTACTTTATTAAAAGACCAATATTAAAACATGCTCAGTGACATGATTAATGAATTTGAAAGAAGGAATATTTCATTGTGGAGAACAGAAATTGTAAATTGATGGCTGTCATTTTCTGCCGACAGAATTTTTCCCTTCATGTGTGAATAGTTAATTGGAAAGAAAACCTTTCTTCAACATTAAGTTTAATACTTGGCCCTTTCATTTGACTGCTTTATAAGGTCGGCGCATTTCACATTTAGTCTAATGTTTTCTCAGCCTTCTAAGTTCTATGGCTGCTTTCCGAGTTTGAGGGGCTTTCTACAGTTATGTTTATATCCATCAAGTTTTTCATTAAAGTATTGAAGGATCCTATTCAGTGCTATGGATTATTTTTACATTAAAGTTTTTGTTTCAGGAGCTTATGATTGCAGTGCATTTTGCGTAATGGAATATAATTAGCAACTTTAAAGATCAATCAAGGTCTCAGGAGCATTATGAGTTTTCTATTTTCTCTCAAGGGGTGTGATTTAAGGTCTTAAATACCCTCTTGAGGTTGATTTACCTGTTGCAGGATTTCTTCTTGACACAATTGTATTAACAATTTTGATAGAGGCCTGGTCGCTTGGACCTTTCTGGGATCTTCCTTATATTCATAAATGGATTTCCCTGTACATTATTCGGACAATATGGCTTTTGAAGATCCAGTGAGACGGCCAGCTTTGGAAAAAAAGATAAAACACTATTCCAACTTCCATGAAATATTATTAGTGGGGAAGGGGACTTCTCATTTTCTCTAGCATTGGCCAATGCCTTTGGGTTTGCAGGAAACATGGTTACCACCTCTCTTGACATCAAAGGTATAAAATCTTTCCACCAAGTGTTTTATTGTGTCCTTCTCTTCCAGTGTTGTTGCATTATTAAGAATCCCTGTTATATATGTTTGTTTATGTTTCCTCATTGCAGAGAAGGTGATAAGTTCATATCAGACTGGCCAAAAAACCTTCAGTTATTAGAGCGGTTCGCAGCAACCGTATTACACGGCGTCGATGCAACGAAAATGTGTGAGCATGAGTTTATAAGAGACAAATTGTTCGATAGAATTGTCTTCAACTTCCCCCATGCAGGTTTCTATGGGAGTGAAAACGACACACACATGATCAGGTAGGATTTATATTACTTAGGTAAGAGATTTAATGCTGAGGACTGTGCGGTATTGTTTATGTTCCAGGTTAAATATCAAGAAGTAAGGGGTATTCATTTCTATAAATTCCCTGAGAAATTATCAAGTTTCTTAGTACTTAGGGTATTATTTAGATAACAACTTAGGGGTATTCGTTCTTCTAAATTCCCTTGAGACATTATTATCTTATTATAGAGATAACAGGCTTAGTGCTAAACTGCAGGGTATTATTTAGGTAACAAGTTTTCTACCATGAATTGAGGGGTAATCATTCCTCCAAATTCACGAAGAGACATTATCAAGTTTGTTTATTATTACTTAGGTAACAACTTTAGTGTAAGGGGATTATTTAGATAACAGTTTTAGTGTAAGGAGTGCAGGGGATTATTTAGGTAACAGGTTTAGTGCCAAGAACTACAGGGACTTCATTCTTTCAAATTCTTTGAAACACCTAGTCACATTCTTTTTCGATATGATCAAATGGGATCTTTACTTTGATATATAGTGTGACAATGGACATATATCATCATCAACACCATTAAATTACAACCCTTTTCATATTTTTTTCATTTTCCTTACCACCAATTGCAACATATAGCACATATGAGAGTGAAGAATTTGTAATTGTTAAACTTTATTTGTTGGACAGAAAACACCGTCATTTGGTGAAGATGTTCTTCAAGAATGCAAGGACTGTGCTTAGCAGAACAGGAGAAATCCATGTTTCACACAAAGTAAAAGACCCTTATAATAAGTGGAAAGTGCTAGAAGAAGCAAAAGATTGTTTTGGTTTTGAAAGAGTTTGTTGAGTTTATCCAGGATGATTATCCTGGCTACACTAATAGAAGAGGAGCTGGACCCATGATTGGAGAGACTTTCTTTTTGGGAGAGTGTCGGACTTATCTGTTCGTCCAAAGGTAAAAATATCACTGTAATAAACTCTCTTTTTGTTCCACTACTGTATACTATGCTTATGCACTAAATCTCTCCTTTTATGCATCTTCCGTTGATGACTACATGCTTTCTGATGCTAGGGAATCAATCACCGCATCAATTATGTTACCAAAAATTTCTTCCAAAAATATATGGGAGATTGCACCTGATGGGAAAAACAGAGGTGCGGCTGAAATTGCAAAAGCAAATATGGAGTCCTCATTAAATCACTTGAAGACATTGGCCGATAAAACAATCAAGGAAAGAGATGAATTTGAAAGGCAAAGAAATGAAGCCGTCCATCAAAGGGATCTAGCCGTCCATCAAACGGATGAAGCCATCCATCAAAGTGGTAAAGCTTGGAGGGAAAATGAAAATATTACCAAACAGCTAGATGAGGCTTTGAGATTGAAAGAGGAAGTAATGAAGGATAGAGAAAGAATTCGTAAGGAACGAAATGTCCTTGCCAAACAAAGAGATGAAGTCTCTAGAGAAAATGAAAAAATTGCCAAATGGTTGGATAAGGCTTTAAGATTAGAAGAGGAAGCAACCAACCAAAAGGAAATGATTATGAGGGAATGAAATGACCTTCATAACCAAAAGGATGAAATTTGCAGAGAAAAAGAAAAGATTGCCAAATTGGTAAATGAGGCTTTAAGCTTGGAAGAGGGCATAACCAAGAAAAAGAAAATGATTCTGATGGAACGAAATGACCTTGATAACCAAAAGGAGGAGTTTTACAGAGAAAAGAAAATATTGCCAAATGGTTAGATGATGCTGTTAGATTGAAAGAGGAAGCAATTAAGGAAAGGGAAAGGATTCAATTATTGAGTACTGTTGTGGTGGCTTGTGGTGCGGCTCTTTTTGGCGTGATAAGGCGAAGGTAGAAACCGGTGACAAAGAATGAGTAGTTGTGACAGAAAAGTGTTTACACACTGTGCAGTTTGTGTATTTCATGTTATTTTGCCAATGGCGTTTTAGACAGCTAATTTAATATGAATGTGGCCTTGTAATGTCTGATTTTGGTGCCTAAGTGTCTTACCATAATCAGAGAAGTTTTTGGTTTGAGTTGGTGAGGCTATGAGGGCTGAAATTCTAACCCATAAGCCCAAGCACGGGGACGAGTCAAGGTGTAACAATAAGGGTTACGTCTATAGTATTGAAACTAGGTGTTTATTATAAACTTGCAGAGACCTAAGTTTACTTGAGGCTTATGAGTTACAGCACTTTAACTTGATTAAATAAATTAAAATTATTATTTTATTACAAATTTATTATTTTAAAATAGGTAAAATTATTTACTTTTATATGATTATTTTTATTTTTAAACAATTCATTGTTTGTTATGTTTCAAATATTATTTTAAAAAATAAGATTAAATTATTGAATATGTTAAATTAATTTAAATAAAATATTTTATTAATTATTTATATACTATTAATTTTATTTCAACTATATATATATATATATATATAAATTATACACAGTCATTATGAGTATTAGATTGTTTTTTCGTAATCGAGACAATTTTGAAATGTGATTGCTATACTTGAAGAGGAATCCCTTATAAACTTCCGTGCCTACTTGAGTGACACACTTGAAGACTAAGTTTGTATTAGCTCACATAATTGGTATACATCTTGATACCATGAATATTGCATTTTGTAATAAGCTACATGCATATATAAATAGAGGTACAATCAAATTGAACCAGATTTTGCTTATATTAGTTAAGCAATATTAAAAATTGAAAGAGAAAACACCAGAAAATTCGCTCAGCTGATTAGTATTCCTTCAATTGATTTGTTAAGCCATAAGTCAGAGTGTTTAATTGCATGGAGGTTTTACATTGAAGACCTTTGCGGAATACCTTTTTTCTTATATGTATATTTAAATGTTTTTCTTATCATCAAAATCCTATTCAATTTTCAAATTTTCAAGTTACATTGACTAGTTTTAACCTTGGGTAAATCTTAATATTATTATCTTTGAAAATTTATATTAATGTTATATATGTTTAAACTTGTTTTCTCTACCTTGGATAAACAATCTTGATTGAAAATTCTAAACTTCTCCACAAATATAGCCATAATTGCTAAAGTATATATGTAAATGTTTTATAAATTAGTCTTGAAAAGAATATTAAACATATTTAGTGTAAATTTCCATCTAAAAAATAAAAACTTATTACGGTAGATTAAAAATAACAAATTAAAAATAATAAATCCACATTTTAACAAAGGTTATAGAGTCTATATAAAAATATATATATCAACCAACGAAGATGCAACTATATAGATTTCAAGTGCATAACATAACCTTTTAAGTTAAACATGTGATGTAATTAAATTTGAAATAGATTTAATAGCAGAGCAACTACTAAAATAAATTATTTACAAATGATAAAGTATAGTAACGACACAAGCAAAGTAATATCTAAAGTATACAACACTAAGTAAAGCAGAGAGATAGAGGACTTAGTTGATTTCTAAATGGGCAAGAAGTGACCTACGCAGTGCAACTCATGAGCAGACCGCAAATGACATCATAAATGCTCACTAAAAATCTATAAACCGAGAATAATGTCGACATGAGTGCCCCGTCATCGACAAAGGCACGTGGATGTTAATGACTCGAATTTGGGCACTAGTGACTTCACGGGAGATTAAAATATGGTTTTTACTTGTGTCATTAGGTTCTTGCATTTTCTCTTTATTGATCACATGATGTTTGCACTATGATTGCCGATGATAAGCGTAAGTTGTAAAAGATAAGTTCACCTACACAAGCCCACAAACTGCATCAAACTTAAAAAGGAAAAGAAAGAATGGGGAGTGAGATCGACCCATTGGTAACCCCAAGAGTGAACATACGATTGAGTGTTGCACTACATCTCATAATCCATGTAGTTCATGTGTGTGTGTGTAGAAATGATGCCCTGAGATGCCCATGTGCAGGTTGCACTTGATAGCAGGTTGTAGCTAGAATGTATCAATGTAGTAGAATGTGTGGATGAAATATAATGAACTTCCCCTTCTTATGAAGTGTATGAAAAGTTGATGTAGCCCTTGTCCCTTAAATGGATGCTAGATGGATACGATTTTAGTGCATTAATTCCTTTGGAATGCAAGCTTAGGTGATGATAGTAATGTTTAGTGCTCAGTCCCTTGTTTTGAAAACATAACTACGTATTTATATGATTTTCTTATTTGAATTTTTTAATTGACAACCTGGAAAGCTGACCCATAAGTGATAAATATTCTGAAAGATAAAAGAGACCCAAATATAGCAAGTAAGGTAAGAAAGGGTCGGGACCATCTAGGAGGGATAGGAGCACCTGGGGTCGCTATCCTAGTTGGATGTTGGTATCCAAAGTCATGAAAGATAAGAAACTAAATTTATGACTGAGTTGTAGACTGTGTAAGACTAAATAGAAAACAAGAGACAGATAAAAGAGGCCAAAGGTAGTCGTCAATCACTAGTTCTCTTTCTTAGAAATCATATAAATGCTAGTATGCTTTTAGGACCTAGAAATGTACCCAAGTGTGTGATTTTATGTCAACATTTTCTCCCACTTTATGTTGTTGAGTGAATACTCGATAAAATAAAGGTGATATAAGATGGTTACCTTATGATCATGGAGAGAGTGTGGCGAATAGAGTACGGAGTGGATAAGTGAAATGTGGATTCATTGCAAAGTGCATCGTGGAGAATAAGAAATGAAAGTGACCCTAAGGGTAAAGTGTATGTGTTTATTCTACCTTTTGTGTTTGAATTTTCTGTTGTAGGTTGCTTCTTATTGCATATTTAGGATGAACCTGCAAAAGAAGAGAAAGAGAGTAGTCAAAGTCTTGTATATGAAAAATTTGAGCAAAGTATGCAAAAGTATGTAAAAGTGTGTAAAATTAGTAGTAAAGGAAAGTGTTCTCCTGATGCAAAAGAGTCTAAAGGATAGAAAGATATCCGAAATGCTATGAAGAGCACTTTTTTTGGGCGATCTCATGCCAAGTGCGTGTTTTTGGGTGATCTCATTCCAAGTGCAAGTTTTTTGGGCAATCTCATGCCAAGAGAGAGTGTTGGGGAGAGAGGTCTATTGTTACTCTTCTTCCATAATTATACCCAATAAGCACCACTACAGATGGTGTGTCCCAATCTTTTTGTTGTTTTTCCTTTTATTCCAATTGTGTCGAATTAGTTCTAATTGTACCAATTAAAGGAGATAGAATGCATTTTGAAGCGAGGGTTTGTTCTTGTAACTCTTGAACTACTCTCGAAGGATTCTTTAAACTATGCTAATCGAGAAGATGACTATATCTGCCCCTAGGACATTAGTGTCGATGCATATGACTATACATGTCATCATTCGATGTCTTGTCAACCTAGTTGGTTAGTCATCTCACTTACTAAGAATAGGTCATAGGTTAAATAGGTCAAAAGGGTTTTGTACATGTGTCGTGCGCACAAGAGTTAGTCAAAACTCTTATATGTACCCTTTTTCAATTTATGAGAATGCCAAGACACTTTGCTATCTTTCTCTACATGAGCTTATCTGTTATTATGTTGCATGATTTTCCATTGTTGCTCGAATCTTGTTGATTATGTTGGAGCTATCACGTTACCATTGGAGTGCAACTTCATCATGGTGCATAGTTTTCATATCGATTCTCATGAACACTCTTTCATGGTATTAGAGCTTGAGGATTCGGTAAACGTGCACTCATCATTTTTGAGTTGTTAATTACTCCGGTTTCATTTTTAATAATTCCACATGCAATTTATTTCGATTTTATTTGGAATCTTGTTAATAGATCTGATAATCTGGTTTTTTGGAAGGTTGTATGGTTTTTCTTTATTGCTTGTGCAGTTTGGTGTTTTACTGACTAGAGTTAGCTACCTACATCCATCTTTGGAGGCACCGCCAAACTAAGAGGTAACGTCTTCTAATTTTTCATCAATTTTTTTTAAGTGAAAGTGATTTTTTTTTAAGAAATTCTGATTTTAATCTACAAGTGAACTTTAAAAAAAAAAAAAAATTGTCCGTTTTTAACCTTTCTGGTTCACCTCCTTACTCGGGTTTTTTTTTTAATCTCAGCGCTCCTTATTTGTATTAAATTTTAAACCTGGTTTTGCATTCAAATTCCTTTATCGCTTTGCACTACCTTGTGCTTCATGTGATCAGGCCGTATTTGTAGGCTAAGTTTCTTTTGCATGGTTTTTGGCGAGTTATTTTATCTGCTGAGTTGTTTTGCTTTGTGCATTGTTTGACAGGCTGATCTGTGTAACTTGGGTGTTTTGCAACCTATTGTTTGGGTTCCTTTCTTATTTCTCTACCCTATCTGCGCATTTTATAGCTCTATTTCTGTGGCTATGCATTGGGTTTTGGTGTTATAGCCCTACCTTGAGCTATCTATGTTTTTGAGTTTCCTTTTTGCATCGGTTCCTCCATTGTGGCGAGTGAGTTTTTGGTGGGTTGATTTTTTTGTAAAAGCCTGATTCAATTTTTTCCCTTCCTTAAACTTTTTACATTAGTGTGTGCTTCAGTTGAATTGCTCTACTTTTTGATTTTTTCCTTTGTTGTGTTTTGGAATTTCTCTCGAACCATTGAACTTTGTCCATTACATGCATCGTAAACCACCTTTGTTCCCTCTGGATTTGTTGGTTTGTTGCTTTGCATCCCATGTCTTCCTTTCCAAGTTCTCCCTTCGAAATAGCCTCCTAACTCACCTTGTCCATTTTTCACATTTGGTGGTAACTATTTCTCAAAACCGTTGGCTCGATTGAATGATGTTTGACTCAATGGTGAAGATGTTGGCTCTTAATGAGCCCACCAGGGTTCAATTCTCACTGCAAGCGAAGTCAGGAGATACTGTTAATAAGGGATGAGGCCGGGATCGTGCCCCAGGTGAATTTGGCGGAATGGAAACCCCTCAGTCCTTGGCAACTAAGCCTAAGAATTTGTGCACCTAACCCATGCAGTTATTTCAGATTCAATAAAAAAAAACTATGGGCTTGTAATTAAAAAGCCGCTTTTTTTTATGTGGGTGCATGCAAGGTGGGTTAAATATTATACATCATATTAATATGTGGATCCTTATTTAGTGGAATGTTTTATTTTAGCTAGGTTTTCCCATTCTTTTAAATTATAAGGAAGTGCCTTTTATAAAAGCCGTGCTCTTTAATATATTGTTGGAATTTTTTTAAATTATGAAAAGGGATCTTATATTATATTAATGCAATAAGATACAAGATAGCTTTAAAAAAGCGGATGGTATGAGAGCACGCCCCAAAACCACGAACAAGCTAGGTCGAGCCTAGAACAACAAAATTCAAACTAGGCCGAGCCTAGGAGAGTACAACAAAACAAAAGGCATCGCCCAAAAACACTTGAAAGACATTATCAAGAAGCAACAACAAACATGCCTAAGGCAAGAAGATCCCGATCATCCACCCACCCCGAACAAGGTAAGTCCTTGCCAATGTCTAGAATTGTTAGGGAATAAGAGATAAAATATGCGGAATAATCCCTTATAGAATCGCAACAGTAGAAACTAATATGCAGAAAATATTACAGATCTCAAATAAAAGTGCAGAATAAATAACACAACACAGAGAGACAAGATTTAACGTGGTTCACCCAATTTGGGCTACGTCCACCAAGAATCACTTGCTCAGATTTTATTACAAGCCTCCACTCTCTCAATACAATACCCAGATCCATTTGGAGCTATGCTCAACAAACTCTATAGAATTCACACCCAAATTCAAAGCACATCTGCAATACATTTTCTTATCTATCATATGCATAAGACCATATAAATAGACAATTGCTTAAGTAGTTTGATACAAAACCGTGGGTATCAAAACAATGGGTACCGAAAAACCATGGGCCCAAAAACAGCCTATAATGGTTACCCATTACCCATGGGTTAATAAACCACACATGAAAATTTGCATTAAAAATACTTGTGTGTAACACATAGAATGTTTACCACACTCTAACATGAAAACAAGCTCCACAAACATAACGGGAATTTCCCTACCTAGCAAAAGTAATTTCTTCCTCCATGTATGCGCTTTCTTGTGCATAGGAATGGAGAGGTTTAGGTGAGGGAATTTTTCGGATGATGGCGAGGGTGGAGGTGGGTGCTAAGCATCCCGGTGTGAAGTAGTGGTAGAAGGAGAGCCCCAATCGCTTTGTAAAGTGATGAATTCAAGAGATTCCCACCCATCCTATCGAGGTGGCAAGCCCCATCCCTATTGGTGAGCCAACGAATGCATCGGGAACCCGGCCACGAGGGGCGAACAAGCGAATGAATATGCCAATGTAAATGACCCTAGAGAGAGCAAGTGGAGTGCATTTGAAAGCATGGTGTTGAGATTGGTTGTGCCAACCACCATGAGTGAAGTCGAGGACCGCCTTTGGGAGAAGGAGGAAATTGGGAAAATTAACATGGGGATTCCCCCAGGTTGTGCAATAGGGTGGAGGTGGTCCACCTCAAGCACCACGTTGTTTGCTTGAACTTGAATCTACATAAGTACATTGGAGATCACCATAGATTTATTATAAATCGATAAATATTGATCAAATACAGAATTAGCAAAAATTAAGCATTTCTTTTTTTCCATATCCAAAATAGAATCTCCCTCTAAGTGAACACGGGAATTTTTTTGGATTATCTCCCAAGAGGATGTGTTGCCAAGTGAAACAAAGTGGGGTTGTCGGGGAAAAAAGAAGAATGGATCTAGTTTCATTCAATCTGATCTTTGGGATAGAATGAGAAGACATGAAAATTCTTTCCAGGATGCCCATAGAAGGGGCAATTGGGAGCCAGAATCCCAATTTGAACAAGACGATCCCCAATAGAAAGGCCTTGTTGAAGAATACACCAAATAAAATGATCAATTTTGAGCTCCAAACATATAGTGGCATGAATTCCTCAACGAGTATTAAGTTTTTCCACCATGGGAAAATGGGGTGAGAGCCATTGATAGCCTTTTTGGTTTTGTTGTTACAGAAAGGGGTATCGGCATACCACTTCATGTTTGTCCACCATGGGTGAGAGGAATGCACAACAATCTTATGCAACATGTGATCAGAACTCGAATTGATCACAATAGTGAAAGTATCCTAATCTTGGTTGGAAATCCAAAATAGAGCTTTAAAATCTAGCCAAGATAACTAGGATTGAGTGTTCTTGCAGAAGAAGTCCTCAATGGTGTGAATTCCACACTTAAATAATTTGAGTACGAAGATTCCCGGGACCTCTTCTAAGCATTGATCTTGGGATTGAAAAATCGGTGACCACTAGAGAGATTGTTGATTGAGAGAAATCCCATTACAAAAGCCATCCCCTTTCCATAAAATATAGGGTTTAACACATTCCCACGCTTTCCAAATAATTTTAAGCACAAAGGTGCCAACAATTTTGACAGCACAAAAGTTATGAGAAAATTGAAAACCCTAAACCTTTCCATGCGGGGTGGCCACAAGGAGAGGCTTTATAGAATGCCATGTCGTATGAGAAATTTCCAAGTTTCTTTGACCAGTAATGCTTCTAATAATCAACTTAGCACATAGAGCTTTCCCTTAGCATTGAATGTGAATAAGCCCAAGGCCTCCAGAATTTTGAGGTAGACAACATATATCCCAGGCTACTTGATGAAAACCTTTTCTAGTAGAAGCATTATCCCACAAGAAAGCTTTGAGAAGTTTTTCCAGCTTCTGAATGGAGGATTTGGAAGGAACTCGACAAGACGAGCAAGAAACATGGGTTGCAACAAAAACATTAGAGCATATTTGGAATTTTCAAACTAGATATAAAGGCCTAGTAATCAAATATCCCAAATTTTTTTCCACCTTTTGAATGACATAATACCGTAGTTCAGCCGGGAGGCTGAAAAAGAAAGAGAAATACCTAAAAATTTGAAAATATCACCATGTTATAGAATTTTCCAATCAAAGGTGGCAAGCAAAGTCCTACGCAGAAGGAAAGATTGTTAGTAACATTTGGTTTTTCGCCATTGAATGGATGAGCCAAAAGCTAGGCAAAATTTTTCCAAACATTTCATACCATTACAAATTTTGGTCTCATCCTCGATAATCGTAAGGAAGGAATCATCCGCAAAATGCCCATTTAGAAGCTGAGAATCGGGCTCATCAGGTAGTGAGATTCCATGAACAAGACCATGCACTTTGGCATGAGCTAAGAGATAACCAAAGCCTTCAACCGCTAGCACATACACTACGGGGGTAAGAGGACAACCTTGCACGATAGACTTGAAAAATCCCAAAGGGCTTCGAGCTAAGGCCATTGATAGAAATTTGAGCAGAAGCATCTGCAAACAACATATTAACGGATTGAATAAAATGGGTCCAAAGCCAAGCGCCTAAAGCTTTGTGAGAATAAATGGCCATTCAATCTCGATCATAAGCCTTCTCAAAGTCGATATTGATAAACATGGCGGCTTGATGAGATCTATGAGCCCATTCCATGCCTTCCCACACTTTGTAATGATGTTATCCACGATGAAATTCACCCATATTAAGCCCGTTTTCTCCGAGTAAATAATAATAGAAAGAAGATTGCGAATTGCAGAGCTAACGCTTTGTCAATGATTTTTTAGAGACGTTCAATAGCATAATCATCCACCAACAATTGATTTTCTTGGGATTTCCTTTCTTAGGGATAAACTTAATGTTTCCCTTATTAATTTTTGGACTTAGGGATTGGTTTTGAAATCCTTTAAGATAGATATGAAAAAGGTCTTGCTGACGAGAATCCCAAAGAGCATTGTAGAATTCACAATGGAATCCATCACATCCTGGTGCTTTATCATTAGCCATTTATAGAGTAGCTTCATGGAGGTATTCAATAATAAGAATTATTTGAGATCACCTTCTTAGCCTCGAATGATTACACAACACAACACCCAAAAAGTGGTTATGAGCAGCTCGGCGAGTTGTGGATGGTGGTTGAACTTGAAAGACAAGCTTGTAATGGCACACAAAGACTCGTAACATAAGTTTCGGGTTAGTAATTTGAGATCCATTGTCCATGATAGCTCAGATCTGTTGAGAAGGCTTTCTGTCTCGAAGAGAAAGAAAGAATTATTTCGAAACCCAATCTCCAATCTTGAGCCAATGCACTGAGCCCGGATCTGAGTGCTTCTAGCATTATAGTTTTCCACAATTTGTATTTGATGTTGGAGCGTTGCAACATGTAGTTGTAGATCATCAGAGAAGGGATCACCTTGAAGCGCCATCGTCACCTAACTGAGAGATGAGGTGTTAGTGGTGTATGAGTAGTGCAAACATTTTTCCAGCTGTCAATCATAGATTCTAAGAAATCTTGTAGTCCAAGTCAACGCATCTTCCCACCATTGTATCAACTAGTTTGCATAGGTGGATGAAACCGCTAAAAGTGACGTGGTCATAGAGATAAATTCATAACCAACTTGATATGATTAAGAATGGGGCCATGTTGCATCAAGGAAGTATTAAGAAAGAATTTTCCTTTATGAAAAAATGGGCGTGCATCATGCCAACAGATACAAAATCTTATATGAGAGTGGTATAAAAGGACAAAATCGAGCACGACCTCCAGCGGCATAGAATAAATGTAATAAAAATCAAATAGGTTTTGATTTGACATCATGACCATGGCAAGCCATTTAAGGACGTGATTTGACCCTCCACAAAGATTGGTCCATGTGTACTAGGATGCGAGATGTGGGAAAGAGAGATGTGTTAGGATCAAAAAATCCAAATTTATTTGACATGAAGTACCACGATTTTCTTTCACCAGGTGTCCACCTCATATGCAAGTGACTACATTTATAATTAGGGGATTCAACCATATTAAAATCTCCTCTTATTACCTAGTAGGCATCGGGAATGTAGTTGGCCATCCACCACCACAGATCGTCCCTTTCAGCCGCATCATTCAAGGTGTAAATATTTATGAGCCCAAAATGGCAGCCATCAATATTAAAGAAAACCCATATGACACATTTGGTGGGGTCAATTCCATGATCAATTAATAAGGGCCGGTGTTTAGAAGTAAAAATTTAAATTAATCCCCCATGCCCTGCTTCATGTTTTCAATAGAGAGCCAAGTTTTCAAGCTAGATGGATTTGAAAACCTATAATTTTTGCTTCCTACAAAAACAAAACCTATAATTTACACATCGTTGTCTTGCTTCATGTACCACATATTTATGACAAGAGTTTGTAAGACCCCTAACATTCTAAGATAAAAAATTCATGGGAAACATTGGTCAAGAGCCATATCCCCATCCTCCAAGCCATCAAGGGCATCATATTGATTGTGCAAGAAATGAGCAGATTTTTTGCTACAAACAATCTTGTAGATCAACCTTTTTCTTGTCGGTGTACTCAATGTTGTATTCCAATTCGGTGTAATCCATGCTTTGCGTGCTATGCTATGGTTACGAGAGATGAAATAA